>OX411553.1:1182462-1782462 GCA_948146395.1 Fragum whitleyi
ACAATTTATAAAAAAATATCGTTTCCAATCTGGTACAATTAAAAACGTGATTCTCTCTCTTGGTTGATTATGTCATGTTGTTTTTGTTTATCGTATACGTATTAAACACAAGAGCTTTTAAACCGCTCTTTAGGCTTGAAATATATGAGAATAATATAAATATTGAGACAGAAAATTTGTATTTGTGGACATTTCTTGGAAAAAATATCGATAGAAGTTATTTGTGTCCGCCACATCTATGTTATTATACAAGCAAAATGAGTATGTTTCAAATTACAGGTTATCTATTTATAAAACCATCTTGTAAGTTGTTTGTGTAGCCAATTACAACAAAGAAAACTAGGTACCGGTATACGATATAACCTTATAGAATTCTAGTTCGAAAACTGAAAAATAACCATAAAAAATGTCTTTAACCTCAAATATGTTTACTGAAATATATCAACTTTCATTGTTATTCCTCTGCAGGGTAAAAATATATAATAGTTCAATAGTTTTGGTTCAATAGTTGTGTTGCCTCTGTCTGTATGGTTGGCAATCCTTCTGGCTTGAAAAATGAACACTAAAACTTTTATACATTACATGTTCATATTTAGCATAAGGAGAACGTTCAACCATAAGCATATAGTGCAATGGTACATGTCATTTCCTAGCATTACAATGACAATTGTCAATGTTAAGGATTCTCAAAGAGGTTTGGTTTCGGAGGCATTCTCGTTTCTTGTTCATTGACTCATCCTTAAAATATATACTTCAAACTAGAAATGTCATTAGTTGTGTAACAAATTAAAACTATTGTAGGAACATTTATTACTTTTATGATTAACTTCGGGTGATAAGCCTTTATTTCTTGTACATCACAGCTTGTTAAACGTTTATTTCTTAAGTCTTTTGAAGGAATAGTGCTCAATCTGAAAGGGGAAAAGGGCATTTATGTTTATTAATTTGACATCTACATTATTTGTATCGGTCTTTTAACAGACTTGAATTCAATCCAAGAATCGTCTCCATATCATTAAGAAAGGATTAAATACGATGTTTTCAACGAATTAATATCGTATTGTCAACGATATAAATACAGCTTTGAAGGTTGTTTTTTTTTTTTTTTTTTTTTTTTTTTTTTTTTTTTTTTTTTTTTTAATTTTTGTTTTTTGTTTTCTCTCGGTTTCTTTTTTTTTTTTTTTTTTTTTTTTCATTTTTTTTCAACTTATAAATAAATAAACTGTAACAAAAAAATATGTGTTCTCTTATTTCTTACTATGCTGTTAATGACATATTCCTGTGGTTCACAAAACTTTGGCAGAGAGCACAGCCTCAGATCAGCCTGCAAACATGTGCAGCCTGATCTTAGGCTATCCTACCTCCTTTCTTCTTAATAACTGTTGGAACGGGAGCTAGAGTAGTTAAAATGTACAAAAGAATCGCAGGTAGTTTAACCCTTGCCTGTTTTATAAAATTTTGGACCTGTCCAAATTCAAAGGTTTTGCAGACGAAAATTAAAAGTGGATTTAATTTGAAAAATAACCATTCAGTAGGGTAGAAAATAGTGTTGAAAAAAAAGAAATTGCTTGTCAGAAGCAATTTCTTCTTTTATTACAATGTTTTCTCAATCATACAATCCCAGACACGTAAAAAGCGGGGATTTAACAGCAAAGGGTTAAAGCAAATATCAATTTCAGTAGAAAACGTGTTAAATATGACAAGGAAGATAGTACATCCATACCCATGTATTTGTTCAGTGTATATATGGTAAGATCACCTCTTATAATGATAGTATGTCTGCGAGTGTCTGATAAAAGTATAATGACCGACAATCTTTACTTCCTTATGTTCTTATTACCCAATGTTGTTCTCTTTTTTGTCTGCAATGACTTGAGTAGAAATACTTTGAGTTCATTGTACGTTACTTAAAAAGGGAATCTGTGGAAAAAAATAAACAACATTTAGTAAGAGATTATATGCCTTCTTAAAATTATACAAAACACATAGGTAATTACGGCTCGGGATTCTTGTCAGTGTACGCAGAAATTATGTTTTAGTCACATACTTTACGATCCAAGGCGCATCTTTCTTAATTATACAAATGGGAACCGCACGGCTAGCCGATTAATACGCAAAATGTACGGGCCCCCACGGCTGGCTGCTAATGCGGAAAAACTAAGCTTCCCGCACTGCTAGCCCCTAAAACACAAAACGTACAGGGCCGCACGGCTAGCTGCTAATACGTAAACTATACGGGCCCACACGGGGTGCCTAGGACGCAAAACGTACTGACCCGCACGACTAACCCCCCAATACACAAAACGTACGATCCCGCACGGCGAGCCCCAATACGCAAAACGTACAGTCCCGCACGACTAGCTACTAATACGTAAAACCTACGGGCCCGCAAGTTAGCTGCCAAAACGCAAAATGTTCGATTCCGCATGACTAGCTCCCTAAACGAAAAACGTGCGGACCCGCACGGTAAGCTCGAATTACGCAAAACGTACGGGCCAACATGGTTAACTCCCAATTCGAAAAACGTACGGCTTAACACGATTCTTGGAAAGGTCTTGTAGTCATGGGTTTAAGTCTTCGTAGCTTTATTGTTAGTGTTAATCTTTTTAACAGTGCTCTGAAACAGCATAAGGCATTATTCAAAGTATCTGTTAGTACCTAAAAGCTTTAGTAAACACTTGTGTCTCGTTTTCTCGACATACTTTTAATAGAATAAGTATTTTGATTTAACGGATAAACATTTCGTTTTAGAGAAAAAGTATTTTGTTTTATCTATTTTTTGTTATAAAGAATTGCAAATTCGTTAAAACGAACTAACATTTCATTTTGAAGAAAATAATATTTCGTTTTAACGAAATATCATTTCATTATAATGAATTAGTATGTATGAATATGAATTACCATGTATCGGGAAAATATTTATTGTCGGTCTTAATATTCACCCCGGGACGCACCGGGACACCCCGGGACTCGATGAGACACCCCGGGACGCATCAAATATGATTAATATGCAAAAATAGATGGATATTATGTATATTACTTATACAAATGTACAGATTTACTGTTTTTATGAGTAATTTATATAGGCTAAGTTCAGTCCCAAATGTGTCAGTGAAATCGCTTTTTGAATTCGTATATAAACATTAAAAATTAGTCCCGGGGCTCTTTTGTGAGATCGTATGTGCATTTATATTAAGTCCCTTTTTTTCTTATTTCACATGAAGTCGTTTACTAGGATTTCCGTACACTTGAATTAAGTCCCGGGGTGTTTCTTATTCTATCATGAAGAAAACGTTTTATGAATTCGTAGTTTCTAGTCCAGGAAAATTGTTTTGTTATTTTAATGTTCAATTGAAAAAAGTTCCGGAGTGTTTCAAATCCTTTTCTGAAACGTTTCATGAGTTCTTGTATGCATATTAGTCCCTGGATTCTTTTCTTATCCTGTAGAATTCTTTTTTGAGCTCGTATATCAATTATATTTAGTCCCGGGGTGTTGCTTATTCAAAGAGAAGTTGTTTACTAAGATTCTTGTTCAGTTTAATTTAGTCACGGAGTAATTCTTATCCTATCGTTTTGTGATTTTGTATACTATATGCATATAAAATTAGTTCCGGGGTGTTTCTTCTTGAAAGTAAAATCACGTTGGTAGTTCTCTCATGCATTTTAATTTAGTCACGAGGTCCTTTTATATCCTGAAAGAAAGCGTTTTGTGAGCTCGTATATAAATGTTCATAAAAAAATAGTCCCGGGGTATTTCTTCTTCAAAGGTAAATCGTTTTGTATGTTTGCTGTTCAATTGTATGTAGTCCCCGGGTGTTTCTTATCCTATGCGAAATCGCTCTGTGAGTTTGAATATGCATATAAAATGAGTCCCGAAGTGTTTCTTCTTCCAAGAGAAATCGCTTTGAATGTTTTCTATACATTTGAATTTAATACCCGGGTGTTTCCTTTCCTATTCGAAATCGTTTTGTGAGCTCGTATATACATAAAAAACATTCCCGGGGTGTTTCTACTTCCAAGAGAAATCGTTTTGTATGTTATCTGTTCAATTGAATTAAGTCCCTGAGTGTATCTTACCGTATGCGAAATCGTGTTGTGAGATTGTATATGCATATAAAATGAGTCCCGGGGTGTTTTCTATTTTTCAGAGAAATCGTTAGCAAAGATTTCAGTGAAAATATATTTGGTCCCGGGTGTTTCGTCCTTTACCAAAAGTATTTGAATTCGAATTGCGTTTAGAATTAATCCCGTTTTTTATGTACTAAATGAAATTCTTTTTTGAGCTCGTTTTTGTTTATAAAATTATTCCCGGTATGTTTCTTATTTAACGAGAATCAGGTAAAATGTAAGTTCTTTCTGCACTTGCATTTAGTCCGGGGGTGTTATGTCTTATTCAACATAGTCTATAAACATCGATTTTTTAATATTATTTCACTATCATAAACTTTGTATTATCATTTATTTTCATGTAAATAATTTTTTTCCAGAAACATCGATCTAATTCTCATTAAACTGATAAACGTGTCCCGGGGTTTATTAACATACTCATTAAAAAAAGGTACGTACTTTAAGTGAGTCTCGGGATTGTGTCACATCCGTCATGTTTAAATACTCCTTGAAAAAAGTCCTCACATTCCCTATCCTTATCTAATGGCAAATTATTTTATTGTAGAATTTGCAAAAGATTATTTTAATGAAATTGCATGCTTTTCCACGATCAGTAACGGTTAGGTGTCCCGGGGTGTCTGGTCTCAATACAATGATATCATCATAATTAGCGTAAAACCAAATCAACAAGGTAGAATTCTTATTTATATTTAATCAAATGTACATTTATACAAACAATTTCGTATTGCCTAATGATTTTATAGCCTACTTTTTATATATGAACCGTCCCGGGGTGTCCCGGTGTGTCCCGGTGCGTCCCGGGGTGATTATCAAGACCCATTTATTGTTGCCCAAAAACGACGGTAAAAAAAAGGAAACACGGAAACGCGATTTTCACGACACCGGTCAGATCAAAACATCCGGTATGTCGCCAATAACAACAGACTCCATTTTGATAGATCTTTAAATATACAGCTAAATAAAAGCAGACAAAAACAGGTATACAACGCTTAGTCGATCTCTGATTTCACGAAAATTGTTTTAAGAAATATTTGCTCTTTCGTACAATATCAAAAAATCTGTGAATGAATCGGGGCTGAAAGTTTTGAACGACATGTCACTTGAAGTCACGACCCTCAGTCGAACACAAGTAGCCTACCGACTGAACTATCCAAGGTTGCTGAGGGGCTGGCGCCAGCAATGTCAAAGAAAATCTATCTATTGCCAAACGCCAATTAAACAACAATAAAAAATAGATAACTATCTACATCTACATTGTATGTCTTGCTGTCAAATCTTGACCATTACCCGACGGGTGGACTGGTCTAGAGAATAGAAAGAAAGATAGAAAAGTAAGATACTAGTTAGTTCACAGGAAGATAATAGAAAGTTTTGTCCTGCCACATTTTCACCCATTCAACTGAAGCCTATCCGGTTCCGGTGGCCGCTGCTGGCACAGCCCCTAAGAATCCTTAAAGGCTACTTTTGGCTAGTTTAGATGTGGAAATCTGACAATTACTGTTTATAGGATGCCAAATCAGGGGCGTCTGCTACTGTTGTTGGAAGAATGTTCCGGTTATCTATTTTTCTAGGGAAGAAAGAGTTCTTGTAGTATTTGGTAGATGGTGCTTTTTTTTTTTTTTTAAATTTTTGGTTGTTTTTTGCCCTGGTGTTTTTCTGAGCAGGTGATAGGTAACCTCTAGCTGGGATGTCTACCAGGTCCTTCTAGATGCAAGAGCTTGCCATCCAAGGTGGTTGAACATGGAAGTTACACTGCTGGTGTTATGATGCCTATTTGTGACATAGCGTGCAGCTTTTCTCTGTACCATCTCTAATTTTGTGTCATGATCACTACACGACACGGTAGTTATTGCAGCTGCATTTACAGTATACTAATTAACCATTGATTGTATATATTACTTAAATTTTTTGATGTGGTGAGCTCCAGTCGACCAAAGAAAAAACTCACATGAAATTTGCAGTTAAGAGAAATATATATTTGTCAAAAAGGTGCTCCTTTTCCCATGGTTTTTGACAAACCATCGTTAATGAAATATAACATGTTTTGCTTATATATTTTCCATTAAATCACTTGTCAGCTGATTGTCTATATATTACACCTAATCTTCTGTAATTAGACCCTACTTGTTTACCATGTGCATTCTATAACAACAACAACAAAAAAATTAAACATTATAATGTTTCATCAAGATTAATATAATTGCCATTGATGAAACCAGCTATGTTGTACATAAAATAATTCAGCGTATGAGAAGTAAAATTATAAATTCAACATAAATATATTAAAAGCAAGTAAATGAATTATTCATTATCAAAAAATTTTTTTTTACTTCTATAGAAAAACAAAAACATGGTTGAATGGATACATTTAACTAATAACCTTTTTATAAAAAAGGTAGTGAAATGTCTCTTCAATTACAAAAAGGTAGTGAAACATCTGGGTAGGAAACGTCTGAATAGTGAAATGTCTCGGGTGTGAAGAGTCTTAATAGTGAAACATCTGACACCCCTTCAAAACCATAAACTGCAAAAGTGACCAATTCAAAAATTCTTTTTCCCCAAGAAATATTTTAGAGCAGGGCTTGTGCTAGCCTTTTAAATTTGGGAGTCATTGACCCCTTGACAATAAAATTCTTGGGGTCAAATGGGAACAACAGATGAGAACTTATCAGTCTTTAAAGTAATCTTTAACTGAAGCATCATAAACAATAAAGTGTAGACACACTTTATTGTTTATGTTTTTTCATTTATATAGATCTTTTTGTAATAGTATGAAGAAAACAATTGATCTATATATCTTTTATATTGCAAAGGTTGCACCACTAGAAATTCAGTGGGGCAAAATGACCCCTTGCAGAAAATTGTTGAGGGTCAAAATGGGATTTGGGGGAGTCCAAAGCCCTGTAGAGTGGATCAACCTAGTAAGTAGCTGGTGCACAGAGACAGCATACCTGTCAATTCACATGCATTGCGTGTGTGTCACACTCATTTCTTTCCTGAATCACACTCACACACTTAGCTGACACAATCACACACATTATCAAAAAATTAAAAGAAGGTTTAAAAAAGATATGAAATGAGTTATTTCTTTTGATAAATTAATTAATGAAACACTATGTGGTATCACTGTCAAGGTTCAGACTTAGGATCAGCATCTGAAAATGCCACCTGACTGAAGATATACATACCCATCTAATCTAGTTTCAATCTCTCTTGTTAGTGTGCATGCCCTTTGACTTTATTTGAGCCTATGTGTGAGATTTCCAACAATTTCAAATATGCAAAAAGCAAAGACTCTGACCAGCCTGTGCATTTGCACAGTCTGGCCAGAGTCTTCACTGTGCGCTTAGTTGATAGAAAGGGTCTCAAAGTATCGGTAGTATGAGGTAGCTTAATATTTTCAATTTGTGTCTGTCTACGCCTCTCAATGTTTTTACCTTAGGAACATTTCAAATTGTTGGAAATGTCACGCAGTGGCTCATTTCATATTTATACATTCTTATTTCACTTCATTTTTACCAATGTCATAAAGTTTACAAGAAGCTCTAACTTATTTATAAGCATACTTAAACTCCTCAGGGATACTTCAGTGATCACTATTTAACATCAACGGAAACGTAAACTCAAAATGGAGCTGGATTGAAATGGAGATATAAAGAAATGACACGTGACCTTTTGTGAAAAATTTTTTTTATTTTCTTGCCAGAACAGATGATTTGCTAGACAATGAGGGGGGCCATTTTGTGAAAGTAAATAAATGACCCGGCGAAATTTATACAAACCAAGTTCTTTAAATTACCGATGATACATTAGTGCTCTGTATCTGTGTCAAATGTAATCATGATGTTGTCATACAGAATTGATTGAAAATATGAATTTGTCCAAAAGGTTCAGCCAGAAAATGCCCCCCAAAAGCCACTTGCATCACGTAAATCCATTGTTTATTGGGGGCCCCCTGGACCCACTGGTTACTCACTTAGGGTACAAGAAAACATCTGGGCTATTAAACTTTTCTCAGACTCAACTGAGAATTTTCTTAAATTCTTTTTTAAATGAATGTATGAAAAATAAAATATGAAAATGAAATTATTTATAACAACTTATTAATATATTTTTATGTGAATACCTTAAAATGAGTATTAAAACAGAATTGCAGCTTTAATCTCAAACTGAAATTTGAGAAAATTTTGAATTGAGAAAGAGAAAAGTTTTTTAACCTTGGGCCCAGATACTCGGATAATGCAAAAGATAATTTGTAGTCCAAAATATCAATTTTTATAGCAGGAAAATATTGTTTCTGTAATTTTAGACAAAATGCCGAAGAAAAAGTCAGGAAAGCTGTCCAAGATGACAGAAGAAGAAAGACTGGCGTACGAAGAACAGAAGAGATTGGCAGAGGAAGAAATGAAAAAGAAAAAAGAGGACATGTTGACACAATTTTTGAAAGTAAGTCAGTAATGTTTAACCCTTGTCATGCTGATCCCGGAATATATTGACAGGAGGTAAGGAAAAAGATCAGCCTGCACATATGTGCAGTCTGATCTTAGTTCATACCACTTGAATATCATTTTTTAACCAGAAAAGTATAAAACTATGCATTTTTCGAAATCAATACTCACTCATATTCAGTGACTTCCAGTGCTTTTAGCACTTTGATTTTACATTCATTTTGCAAAGATTTTTATTCAGCATGACCAGGGTTAAATAGTAAGTCTCTATTATTACAAAATTGAAAAATAAACTTCTTTTGTCTTAAATTTTCCTTTTTTCTTAGCATGGCTATTTTGAAACAAAACGTTGAGGTTTTGTCAGCACCTCAGTGTTCTTGGTGTTGTTGTTGGCATAAGCATATTGGCATTGGTGTGACAAACTTTAACCTTGGTCATATTTCTCTAATTTTTGAAGATATGTATTTGAAACCTTGCACAATTTACAATCAGACAAGCTACCTTAACTATCAAGGGGGGTAACTCTAGAAGCAATCTTGTAAGAACTATGCCCCTTCTTCAACTTAAATGTTTTGCATTATCAATCACCTGCAGTTGAGTGTTGGTGCCCTGATTTAGTGCTTTTGTATTTAAAGAATTCCTATCATTTATTTCATTTTCAGGATAAACTTACAAAAGAAGAAAGGGCCACAAAATTCAACCTAAACAAATTAAACCACCAATGGAGAAACATCATGAGAGAAGCCAAATCTAAAGAATTGAAGAAGGATATTGAAATACTGAGTCAGACATTTGAACGAGTGGTTGACAGAAAAGATGCCGTCATTAAATCACTGGCTAAAGATATCATGGAAGCGGAGGAGCAATATTCCATGGCGTTACGAAGTCATTTACAGAATATAGATGGATTGATTGGTAAGAATTAAAGATTATTACATGTAGTTGATGTATCATTTTCTGATTCAGCAGTCAGAGAGGATTTGATATGGTGACTATTCTAATGATCCTGCAAAACTGTAAATTGACCCATATTAAGTCAATTTTACTGTTAGATGATTTAATTTTAGTTGTGTCCATCATTATTCCTGCTCTCTGATTGGCTGAAAATTTGGTTTTATTCGCCAATGAAAACAGTTTTTAAATATGCAGCTGTTTAATTTCTACTACAGTATAGCACTAAAAATGTCACAACTGATAAAGTTTTGCATTTGGAACACCACTCGGCCAATCTCACGATCAACCTTGGATGCATTCGGAACACCACTCTGCCAATCTCACGATCAACCTTGGATGTACATAGACGAACTATTTTAAAAAGTACAGGAAAACCATTTAAAAACTCGATGACGTCAGTTAAAATGGAGTGAGCCCTCGAAACTGTGAGTGAAAACATTCGATGTCGCCAACGCTACTCGTTTATGTCACTGACGTGAAACCATCGAATCCTAATATAAATATCTTTAGATTCTTAAATAACGGCTGTAAAAATCTTAATTTTTGAGAATGATTCGTCATTCTCAAAAATTTAGATTTTTCAGCCGTTATTTACTGTAAAAGATATGAATCTACAGTGCTAGTTTTCTTACACTGTTCCGCCTAACAAAATGCACAATTTTATTACATACCCATCCGCCTTACATACATCCGAGGTATGTTGTAGTTTGCGGAAATGGCCGAGTGATGTTCGGAATGAAAGTTTTGATGTTTCCCCTTGATTGATTGATGAATCTGGCTTTAGTTTCTTTTCGCAATATTATGATAAATATTGTTTCAAGTAAACTAAAGGGTTATTTCAATAAGTTTTGTAAGTGCCTATAATATAATATAATAATATAATAAAATTATATATAGGTACTTACAATAGTATTGTGATGACCCTTATAAATGTGTTTATTATAGATCTCCAGAAGGCAAGGCTTCAGAAACTGTTTGATGAATACAGAGATGAGCTGGAAATCATCAAGGAAGAGTTTGATACAGAGAGAGCCATCATGGTAGATCAGCATAATGCAGAGACTAATGATATTGCCGACATTCTGTTTGCGATGGAACAGAACTTTCAGGAGCGAGAGAATGAAGCCAAATCTGAGTTCCAAAGTATGAGGGATGAAATTAAGAATAAGGTAAAATTTCTCTCTAATTTGAGCCTGTGCGTGACAGTTCCAACAATTTGAAATGTAAGTGAGGTACAAACATTGAGTAGTGTAGACAGCCACACACTGTAAATTTAAAGTTACCTGATGGTCTACAGATACTTTGAGACCTTATCTATCTACTAAATTCATAGTAAAGACTCTGGTCAGACTGTGCAGATGCACAGGCTGTTCAGAGTCTTTGCCTAGCGTACTTTTGAAATTGCTGGAAATGTCACACACAGGCTCTTTTTATTTTTAGCTTTACAATACATAAAATAGGGGGGCTATTCCAGTCACACAGGCAATGGTGTAGATAGAAATGCCTTTGTAAAATAAAGATTTTAGATTTCTTCGTTAGATTAAGTTCAGGTTAATAACATAGTTGAAATAGCCCATTATAACACCAAAATACAAAAAAATCTTCTCTGAAACTAACTATTCAGAATTCAACCAAATTTCACAGGAATTGTTCTTGAGACATGCTCTTTCAGATTGCCTCATCAAAACCTGAATGGGCTTGATACGTGTACACCAGTTCTATGGGCTGTTGTGTCAAAAAGAAATGGGCCTGTACTATGAAATTTAAAAAAAAAAGTCTCAAAAAAATTGACACACATGATCCGCAGGACACGTTGTCTTAGATTTCTTTGTTAAATCCTGATTTGGGGACATAAGCCAGTTCTATGGGAAGAAGAGTTATGAAAAAGTGGACCTGCAGGATAAAATAAATAATATTTTTTCTTTAAAATTAATTATCACAGTGCACTCAAACTTCACTGAAATGATTCCTATGACATGCCATCTGAGATTTCTTTGTTAAATTCTGGTTGGATGATGAATCTGGGTGCTAAAGACTTTCAAGTCATTTCCGATCTAGGACTGTTTTAAGTCAATAATAATCGGATGATTGTCTGTGCTTATGGCATCTCATTGAACCTTGACCTCAACCCTGACCTTTGACCTAGTTGAGATTCTTAAAAATTAGTTATTGGGTCTAGGACTGTATTTAGCCAATAATTTACATTGTAGAATGATTGTCTTTGATTCTGGCTGATAATGGCCAGAGTAACTACAGGGCTCGTGTTAGTGTTTGAAATTAGGGAGTCATTGACTCCTAAACCATGAAATTCTGGGAGGTCAAAACTCATTCTAAAGGGGTCAAAACAACAGAAAAGGCAAATTGTGGGTAAAATTTTACAGGTTTCAGTGTTAATTGACCTTTCATTGTTATGATATAGAGGGGAAAATAAATAAGTAGAATTCTAAATAGTATACAAGATACATCATTGAAATTTTGGTTGATAAAATCCAGTTTTGACCCCTAGAATTTTCTCTCCAGGGGGTCAAAATGACCCCCTAGAGAGAAATTACTAAGGGTCAAAATAGGAGATTTTAATATTTTTCTAGGGTCAAAACCCTGGTTTAAGGGTCAAATACAAGCCCTGAACTAGATCATTGCTAACTAAAAGTACAAGTGACTTTTGAGTATTTTGTGTAATAGTCAGCATCTTTCCACATTTTTTCTCACCAATTATCAATATTAGACCCTCTTTAACAGTTACTGACGAATGAAGCCTTTTAGAGGCTACAACATAGCCTAGCTTCTGACAAACAGAATGAATAATCAGTGCATGTTCTTAACACAATCAATACAGATTAATACTATATATTGGCAATAATATTTAAAAACATATAAAATTTTTGATCTTCAATATTGCCCATCCAAAATCAAAAATATTATCAATTTACAAAATTGACAAAAATATTGTTTGTGTATTTGCAATATTAAGATTTGTAGTGATTGACAGTGGGTAGACTCATGACCAGGTGCCAGGTTAGCTCAGTTGGTAGAATGCCTTGCTAGTTTCAGGGGGTTATGAGTTTGAATCACATGTCAGGCACATTTTTTCTGCCCTTATTTACTTGAATGGAGTCAGATGTAAAACGGATAATGCTGGGTTTGGCCATTTGGAAGTGGTATGGGACAGGCTCCAATTGATTAAAAGGGGGAGGAGTGTAGTGATCAACATTTGGTAGACTCATGACCAGTTGCCGGGTTAGTTCAGTTTGGTAGCGCGCTGTGATAATGTTAAGGGGGTCGTTGGTTCTCAGTTCAGCCAAATCTTTTCTGCTCTTATTTTATTCAGACTGATCAATATTTTTGTTAAAAAATTTGATTCCATTAAAAACTCTAATTTTCATTATGGATTGAGTGGAATTTTAACCCTTTTCAGACTTAGAAATTCTTGGTTAAGTTTTTATGTGCAAATGTTGTATATCAGTAATATCTCAATTTCTACCTTAGCTTTTACTTAGAAACTTTGCACATGCTTCTGTGACCATAATATCAGCGTCTAGACAAAGATTCAATACTCTGCAATAGTAAATAGTTAAATTTTTACCCTTTTGGACTTGCGTGCAAATCTTGTAGATCAGTTATAATTCTATTTCTACTTAAGTTAATGCTTGGAAACTCTGCACATGCTTCTCTGACCATAATATCAGCATCTAGACAAAGATACTTTTCTCTTGACTTTCATTTATTGGAAATTTCCAATGATGATATTGATTTGCTGTTACTATCCAACACATTGAATAGACTAGCTTTGCTGTCCTCCAACAGCTCTTGTTTACTTTTTCAATAGGAATTTCATTAACTTTATTGAAATTAAGATAATTTCCCTAATGATTTGTCATTTTCACATTTTATTTCAGATAATTTCTTTAAAATTAAGAGATAAAGATAGTATAAGTTGATTTTATGGAGGTATGACACACTATGAATATGTGATATGGATTCATATATGAGTGTAATTAGGTTTTTGGTTTCATACCCCCATTCAACAAATACCTACTCTCCTTATATCTTATTATTTGATATTATGAAGCAAAAATGTTTATGTCTATTCTTCATTACGGTATTAGACCCATAATAGATATGCAACGTTTTGGCAGTCATGAACTTTAACAGTGTTAACCAAGGTTTCCTAATGATTATATTGCTAATGGTTATATAACTGTATACTCAAAATTGTTTTTATTTAGGAATAAAATCAATTTTTCAGCCAATCAGAATGCAGGAAAATTGATGGAAACCTATTATATTAAAATATTGTTGATTTCAAACAACTATTTCATCCTTACTGTAATCATAGAGTACAGACTTCTCTTCCAAAGAAATGGTAAAGAAATAATTTCTGTTCCATGAGAAAATTCAAGTCTTTAATTCTGATCAGATTAAATTTGTTTAGTTTGATTTAATGCCAGGAATAAAATTTGGAATAGAAAACAACATTAGTCTGTCCAGAATTCTGAAAAAAGATTTCTCCATGAGATATAATTTAGGAAGGAATTGTCATTTCTGCCAGAATTTTAAATTAAAAGGGCAATTCCATCCAGTTTCTGCCCAGAATCTGCCAAAAAATTTTGTAGAAATTTTATTGTTTTATAATTTCATTCAGAAAATTTAATAACATAATGATTCTGAGACCATTCAAATAGTTAGATGCAACATAGAGTAATGCTGGAAATTAATTATTTACTCCATAGTCACTAACTATTACATAGAGGATAATCATTAGTTTCAATGTAAGATCTTTTTACATTTCATTGAGTGAACAACAAAGGCTATATTTTCATGAAGTTAAAATACAGCTTTTGTTGTCATGAAATGAAATATTAATTGATCTTAATAAAAAAACAAACTATTATACTTTTTCTTTAATGCAAAAATGAGACAATATGTGAAATATTTATGACAAATTTTCTTAAAGCACATCATTTTACACCTGATTGCTATGCAACATTCATGGTGAGCTTTGCCTAGTTGACGTCAGATATGGTGAAATGAACAAAAGTGGGGTATTAGTTTTTGATAATTTCACTGGTTGGCCAGTGAGTTTTTCAAAATCTACTGTTATTCCTGAATAAACCACCTAAGAGCATTAACAAAAACTCTTCTTGTTTATAATTTACAGAATTTAGAAGAGAAGCATGCCCTGCGTGTACAGCTGGAGAATAAAGTTGACGATTTATGGCTGCAATTTAGGGAGGCCTTGCAGAATTACAATGTCACAACAGAAGAAAGAAAGACAAAATTTGAAGCATTGAAAGTGAAAGATGAAAGAAGTGCAAAAGAAATTGAGTCACAAATGAGAAAATTACAGAGAATCTCAGTAAGTTTCATTTTTGAAAGTGTCTTTATTATGAGATTTTTAGGATCTGTCATGAGATGTGTTTCTTTGACAATCTGATCTTAACCAAGTCTAGATTTAAAATATTACTAAACAGACATTTAGAATCTTGATTACTTTTTTAGCATGGCTATTTTCGGAGAAAACCCAAGGTATTGCTATAGTCTCTGTGTCATCTTTGTTGTGGTCCTCGTTATTGTCTTCGTCGTTGTCGTCGTCGTGCGAAAACTTTGACATTTTGTTATTTCTCTGGTTCTACTGAAGGCATTCACTTGAAACTTGGCACACATGTTCACCATCAAAAGAGCAACCTATACTATCAAGGGGGATAACTCTAGATGCATTTTGGGCAAATGATGCCCCTTTTTCGACTTAGATTTTTTCCCACCATTCAGCACTCGACAGCCGAGCGTAGGCACCCATAGGCCGTGCTCTTGTTTATTCTGAACGAGGTTGTTAACAGATTCTTTCCCTCATATAAACACCAGGGCCCGAGGTTATAAAACTTTTCTCATTCTCAATTCATAATTTACTCAAATTTCAATTTGAGATAATAGCCGTTATTCTGTTTTGATACTCATTTTAATATATTAACATAAAAGATAATATTACTAAGTTGTTATGAATTATAATTAATATTATCTTTTATTTTTAAAATTCTCAGTTGTGCCTGAGAAAAATTTTATAGCCTTTGGCCCTGATTTGTTTGTTAAAAGCCATTTTTGGAAACCAAAGATGATGAAAAATTCAGCGACAACGTGTGTTTGATAAAGTCATGATGACCTCATTTAGAATGCTATTCTACACGTGTAAGACATATATAATACATACTTAGTGTATTGTATGAAAAAAAAATCTAACGAGGTTGGGAGAATTGATCATTGTAGAGGCTCTGCCGAGTTAGATATTTTCTCACAACCGAGTTAGATATTTTTTTCATTCAATACACTAAGTGTGTATTATATTTATCTTATATCCTCTATTTGACTTGTCTTCGTCAATATTTCTAACTGATACGCAAGTTTCTAAAACTAATGCATTATATCATTGTTCTAAAAATAAATATGTGATATCATGAAAAAATATCATACGGGATATTATCACACAGATATTTGTATAGTTGTAAGGTGAAATAATATCTCTGATGGCAGTTTGTTATAGAAAGCAGGGAAGCCGTGTGAGAAAAGAACATAGCGAGAAGTTACTTCAAACAAATTGCAAGTGCCTAATTATACAAAATATCATTTTATTTTAACTCAACCCTTATCATGCCATTCAAAGCATTTTCCAGTGGTACGCAAAGCTTTGACATACAGAGCAGACCATAATCAGCTTGCACAGAGGTGCAGTTTGATCTAAGCCTGAACTGTTTGCTTTCAATGGTAATTGAGGTAAAATACTTTTGAAGCTGGAATCTATGACTCGAAATCAGCAATTTGTTGGAAACAAAATTTCGGCATTATAAGATTTTTGTAATAGAGATTTCTTGATTTTTTAAAATGTTTTTCAAATGTTTTTTTTTCAAGGGGCGTTAAAAAGTTGGATTGAGTGGGAATGGTTCAAAATGATGATCAATCCCTTTGAAGGCATAAGAATTTGAGCTCAAAATTTGCTTCTTTGTATTTTTATACTGATATTGTTAGTGAACATTTTTCAAAAAAAAAAAAAAAAACTATGCAAAATTTGAACAGGTTCTCTTTATATGAATCAACAAGATAATTAAGGTAGATAATTCTGTATGTCTTCCATTCCTTTTCAGAAGGGTTAATCAATATTAATTCTGAAGCAATTGTAGATTTGTATGCCCCAACATCGAAAAATCAGGGGCATATTATTTTAGCGTTTTCTGTCTGTCTGTCTGTCCCTCTGTCTCCAAAACTTATAGACCGAGAAACTTAACATTGCCAATTACTTCAAGGCTATTCAATATACAATGTTTATATTTCCAGGGTTCAGTGCAAGACAGTACTAAGTGTATATATATTGTATATACACTTAGTACAGTTTTGCACTTAACCATCAATTTGGTGTGCTGATAGATCTCGATGATGCACATCTACAGATATCAAGGTCATGGCCATGTGACAAGGTCAAGGTCATCTGTCAAGGTAAAAGTTTTTAAAAAAATAGCTGTTTCAGGGCACATGTGTTTCACAAACACATGTTGGTATTAAATGTTTCAGGACCAGATCGCTTTGTTGAAGTCCAAGATGGCAAGCAATGCAAAAGATTGTGAAGAAAGGAACAAAATGTTGAAAGAGGTTAGTGACTTTTTAGCTCGGCTCTGTTCAGAGAAAACCTGAGGTATTGCTATGGCCTCCATGTCGTCGTCATTGTCGTTGTCGTCGTGCGAAAACTTTGACATTTTGTTATATCTCTGGTTCTACTGAAGGCATTCACTTGAAACTTGGCGCACATGTTCACCATCAAAAGAGCAACTTATACTATCAAGGGGGATAACTCTAGATGAATTTTGTGCAAATTATGCCCCTTTTTGACTTAGATTTTTTCCCACCATCCAGCACTCAACAGCCGAGTGTAGGCACCCATAGGCAGTGCTCTTGTTATATGTGTCCATCAAACAAAATTTAACAATTATAATGATTTATAAAAGGTCTTCTAATAGCAGACAAATAAGTAGATAATATCAAAACAACTCAAAAATGGGTTAAGGTCATATTTTAAGGTTGAGTTGTAGTAACTAGTTCAAACAATAGCTCTTGCCTCTATGGAAAGGCTTTAGGCATTTCATTGCTATACGAAGCTAGCATAATTTGATAGCTCAGCACAAAACGGTTGTAACTGCCTATAGACATATAGGCAGTTACAACTGTTTCCAGCTGAGCCATTGAATTGCTTTCAAGTATATATCAGTTAAAATGCATCTTGATTTATTTATCTTTAAAGTCAAGGCTAAGACTTGAAGATTACATAGCATTATACTTAGATAAGATTTAAACTTTGATGAACATCTCTGTATTTTAGGATAGAGAGAAAATGCTGGCCCATTTCCAAGAACTGAAGGCACAGATGAACAAAGTGCGAGATGCAGAAAGAGAGAACTTGACCAAAGTTACACTGGAGAGTAATGCGGCCATTAAGGAATTAAAGAGACAAAAAGATAAGGTAGTTTGTTTAATTATCATGCGGGGATATGTAATTTCTTCTCATGGCTGTGATTTTTTCTACAAGACTGAAGTTACAATGTTTTATTTTCCCACTTACCAAATGATTTTTTTCAAGCCCATATGTATTCAGCGCGACAAAGCAGTCAATGTTACAAGTGGGTGTATGTGTGTGGGTGTGTTGGTGCTCGTCTGATTTTGTCTGCAGGGTAACTTCTTCATTCATGGATGAATTTGAAAAAGCTTCCCACAGTTATTCCCCACTATGAGAAGATTTGCCATTTGCAAGATTTTTTTATGTATCCTAAAGGTTTAATCCTGTGATGGCTGTAGTCCAAAGACCAAGGTAACTTTTCAAGGTCAAATATTTGCAGGCTCGACAAGTGCTATCCCTGGACAAGCATTCTTGTTTGATTTTTTAGAGCTTCAAACTTGATAACAATTTTTTCACTGAAATTCCAGAGATTGGGGTGTCTGATAATTGTGAAGGGGAATTGAATAAAAAGAGGGTTGTCCTTTCTTTGATGATTGATGCTTTGTTTGCTAAAACACTATGGATATTAATTAAGAGATGAAGAGAGTATTTGTTTAATTCATGGAGGTATGAAACTTCAACCCTAAAAACACTGTATGAATACACAAAGCGGATTCATATATGAGTGTGATAAGATGTTGAGTTAATTCCTCCATGAAATCAATAAATCTCTATCTCTTACAATTTAATATCATGAAGCAAAAATGGTAATGATTTGTTGATAATGATTTCTTGTGGGACTGCTTTTTGTGGAAGCTTACAAAATAGCTGCGTACTCAAAATTGTTTTCATTGCGAAATGAAATCAATTTATCAGCCAATTAGAATGCAGGAAAATGGAAGGAATCATCTAGAAATAAATTATTGATGATTAGAAAGATAATTTAGTAATATGTTACCTATCATGCACAAAAGTACCATCTTGGTACTCGGCAATAATAAAATAAAAAAAAATGTTCTAGAAGAGTTCAACCAGATGTCGCTTTTCAAAAAATTTCTAACACTGGAAGGTAGAATGGTCATTCTAGGTTCTGAACATAAACAAAATTCAATCCTTGTCAGCCTGCGCAATAAGCATGGTCTAACTTTTGTCAAAACTTTATTAGTTACATGTTTTCTTGTCAGGGTATATGATGTATCGGTGTATTTATTCCCAGCTGAAAAAATGATGTCACCATAGCCCCAGGCGAGGGTTGGTATCAATTTTTCCAACTGAGAATAAATCGTCATTTACCCGACAAGAAACAGTATCACAAATTCATTATACTCAAAAGTTTTCAATCAAATATCTGTCTTTTGTCTATATTAGACCTTAGTATGCACTGAATTCTTTGAAACTAACAAGATCCCATGCGCCTCAATTAAAAAGTAAACACAGTTATAAAATGTTTTTCTCACACTAGGTTGAACAAATCATGAAGGTGTCAGAAATGTGTCGAAAGTTAGAGACGGAAGAAGAAAAAGTGTTGCCGTTTTACGCATCGTCGCTCACGAAGGAAGAACAAGATGATGTGGAAGCAGCTGTATTAGAGCCACCGTCTGAACCAATAGCTAATGTATGTAGATTGTAAAATAGAGGATATTGGCTTAGTGGTCATGAAATACTGAAATAATTAATCAAGTCATCTATAAACAGATAAAAACAAGACATTGGTGAATAATAAATTGTTTTAGAGGGTTATTTTAGTAAATTTTGTATTTTATGAACAAAAATTTGATATTCTATTTATATATGATCTGATTATTTTTTTTTTTTCTTTGGATAAAACAATGAATTTTCAGAAACTTATCTATTACACGAAGCATATAGTGCCATATGAGACATCATAAAATGATGGTATCTTCACAGTCACAAAATAGTGTAAGTATACACAATTATCTAATGTGCATATTTAGGACAGTTATGAGAACACAAGTATATTAACACCCATTTGATATAATAATAATAATAATAATAATCTTATTCCAGCATAGGTAATATATAATGGTTCATGGGATAAAAGTCAAATAAAAATACACAATTTGGAGTTAATAAATTATAGATTACTTAAATTTTAAAGAACCATGACATGCTTCCTAACACCAAGGATAACGCAATAAAGGGTAAACCCTCATTTCAATTGCGGTCCTTGCTTATCAAATTTATTCAACAGGGTTATTTCACTCTTGCATTGTAGGTCATTATCTCAATAATGTTTACATAGATCAAGGGAAATAACTCTTACAGCAATTAACATCAATGGCATTATCTTAAAAGATCAGTTTTAGGGTCATTTAGAGATAGAGAAAATTCAATTCATTTTAGACGTATTCACCATTTACAATCAGACAATATAACTCGAAATATATAAAAAAAAAAAAAAAAGATTGTGTTTTTATATGTCTTTCGAAAGACAGCGTGTATCTTAAATCACCTGTGGCGTCTGACATTTTGTATTGTGATAGTCTAGGCTGAATTTTGTCTGATCATGCAAACTTAAAATTGTAAGAAATGTCAAGCAAAGGCTTGTACTGTGCTACAGAGGGAGTGGGTATTTTTGATTTCATATCAGAATATTTCAATTATACATGCACAAATCCTATACTGTGGGTTGCTCATTTGAATTGTCTTGTCAAGATGGTTCAAATGAGTGCTAACAATATAGGTTTTCAATGAGAAATAAAGATTTTAGACAGGTTCACCCCCTCTTATCTATACCTCTGCTCATACTTTTTCTTTGGTGCCTCTAAATTCTTGACAGTAGTGGATGGATCCCTGGCCCTTTCTTGGCTCCAGCCCTTGACCTCTGTCATAAAACATCACTTAACAATTTAACATTATTTACCTGCAGAATATATCATAATTGACATGAAATAAACAGCAAACAATTGGAGGGTGACCTAATCATCGTAACTACAGCTTGTAGTTATGATGTTTACGTGGGTCATCCAAAAAAAATTGAGACTTCTGCTATAATGCCTAACTTGTTCACATATATGAGATTATTGTTCCAATATTATTGAGTGTAACATCTTCTTCAATGTTTGGCAGACTCCTATCTCCATACAATGTATGGAACCCCTGTTGCTAGGCAACAGAAGGAAGTGCCATATGTCATAATGGCCACATTAACTCCTTGTTGTTTCAATGTTTAAATATTTCAAATTGAACTGCCTGATGGTTTTATTTTTCACTCAAATTACATCGATAAATGTTTTCTGGTAATATATCTAAGTGGTAGACAATGGTTGTAAAATTAATGACAGAAATGACGTCAAATTTTATGACGAATACCTCCCTTTTATCAGACAACGTCATTCTGAAAAATGGGAGGGTATCCAAATACATTACTACAGTGATATACTCGTAGGTTTTGACAACAATTTTTGCATAAGATATCTTTCTTAAAGATATTAGATGGCATCTATATAAAAAAAAAACTTGATCAAATTTCAAAATGCAAATTAAATATTTGGAAAATAATGTCTTTGTGACCAAAATCACTCAAAAAGGAAGCTTTTTGCTAAAATTCAATTTTACCACCGATAAAAAAAAAAGTAATAGGTAGAAATAAGGTACAGTGAGAAAGCACTTTATCCCTGCATTATATTCATTGCAAAACAGCCTTTCCACCTTCTTCAATTTTCTGAAATTAAACACTTTAAATTCATAACATTTCTTTCATTTGATATTCATCTGGCCATTATTAACGTCATGACGTGACGTCATCAACACAACGTCATGGTAACATACTGGTTGATATAAAAAATTAATGCAGGAGAAGATAATGTTCCTGCATGTAAAATTTTGTTTTCATATCTTTATTAGCTTTTGAGGTATAGAACCAGTCTCACTATTTCTTGGATGACCCTCGTAAGTTGCCAATGCACAAAAATATTTGAAAGAAAATGGCGGAAAATGTCGGAGCTGGACAGTCATCTCATCATAACTGAGAGTTTTGGTTGGGTGATCAATTTTTTGATTGACAACTGAGATCTGTTAATTGGTTGATAACAAATACAGGACATGCACATTATTTTTCAGGCTATGTATGAATATACAACCCTGGAGAATTTCTGGAAGCGTCACAACAAAGTGTTACTAGATAAACTAGCCTTAGACAAGGAGAAACAGACACTCCTACAAGAGAACCAACAACTTAGGACTTTACTCAAACAATATCTGGATGGAATCTCTGTCAACGATGAAATCATCAGTCAAGTCAATCCACTGTTTATTGTTAACAACAAAACAAATGTCAAGTAAGTTATAACACTACATTTTTCCTAGGCTCGTTTGCTCAAAAGAATGAGTAGCTGTTGGCACAGATTAGATATTACTTTTGTGCTTTTGTGAAAAACTACAGGAAGCCATGGTCAAATGGTAAGCTTAAATGGTTTAGGAGGATATTGATGGCTTAGGGTGAAATATTTGTAACTGCCTATAATATGATTACAGGCAGTAACAACTGTTTCATGCAGAGCCATCAATATTACAAACATGGATATTTTATAAATGATTGTCTCTTTCTTGCTACTTACCTGTATCTTATGTGAATTTTTAACCGCCCTCAGCTGTTAAAATATAAAGGTAATGGATTAGTTCTGCAACATTTCGGAACTCATAATCTTTTCACAATGTTGACCAAGGTTTCCTAATGAAAATCATTAGGAAACCTGGTTAACACTGTTAAAGTTCATTTCTTCTAAAACATTGTTGAATTATTACAGGTCCACTACCTTAACTTAGCTTGCACTGTCTTTTTCTATGTAATCATCAATGGGAAAATAGGTTGATATGTCCCAAAAATTGACACAAAATTTAAATTTAGATAGATAAACTTTAAAACTATACCATTGATATTAACCCAAACCTCTGTGCCTAAGGCTTGAAGGTTTTGAAATTTCTAACAAAGTGTATGTTGCATTACAATTTCTTACAAAGATTCATATATTTTTGTATAGATTGATGCAAGAAAGCTATTAATACTGTATGAGTTCTTGAAACTGAAAAATATTCAGAAGTTTTGTTGAAATTATGTATGTCAGCTTCTTTCACGTCTTTAAACGATTATCCAATATAATATTAAATATCATGCTTTTGTAAGATTGAACAAACTGTTTTATATCTCTTTGCAGACTCAATGTTCCTGTTCATGACCCAAGAATACGACGCCCAGCAGCCCAAACAGTGGTAGAAGCGGCCCATGTGATGAAACATACACTTCCTAGTTAATTTGTGCATTTTATTGACTTTCTGTGATAATGGTTGTATTTATGCATGTCTATGTTTATTTCAAATGGTGTACAAGAGTTTTAAAAGAATCAAATCAACATTGAAATATTGAGCATAATTAGAAAACAAATTGCCAAAGATTTTGCTAAAATTATGACTTTTACAGAAGAGAGGTTGCAAAGTTTTTTTTTTTTTTTTTTTTTTTTTTTTTTTTTTTTTGCAAAATAAGGTTATTGAAACTTACATCAGTAATGCTGAATAACAAATTCAATTCTAAAATCTTTGAGCTTAGATTTTACTTTAATGTACAGAAGAAAGAAAATATGCAATCCCTTAATTAATTTTATAAATTGTTGTTTACTGAATAATGAAAACAATTAAATATATTTATCAATAAGATTCTTGTTATTGAAATTCCTATTGTTGCAATTGAAGAAAGAGAGGAATGACTACGATGTATGACAAGATGGTGTATGTGGTTTATAGTTTGTTCTTCCAAGCCACAGTCATAGTGTAGTTATAGCCCGTCGGATTATCATTTGATTATCATTTGACTCTGAAATTGTCTGATCATGAGAAGATCCCTTGACATTTTGGTGACATTTTGACCTTGGTTATTGGAAAAGTGACCTCTTTGACAATTTCCTTTGTACCACTCTCAAGGTCACAATTTTGTCTCAATTTTTCTTAAACTTTCTCGGGATTTTTGTTTCACCATAAGGAAGGTCCCTTTTGATTTTGTTGGAATTCAAACCTCTGTCACAGAAAAAGTAGCATTAATGACAAAATTTTCATTACCAATCAGTAATTAGGTCACAGTTTTAACCTAATCTTTCTCAAACTGACTTGGGACTTTTGTCTCATCATGAGGAAGACTCCTTTCAAATTTGCTGGCATTCTGACCTTTGTGAAGGGAAAAGGAATCTCTTAAACAATTTCCTTGTCACCACTCTAGAGATCACAATAAAGAATCAATCATTCCTGCTTAGGGTACTACTTGCCTCGTCAAAAGAAATATACCTATTGATTCTAGTGGCTCAACAAAAATTTCATGCCACCACATTAGTAGTCCAATTTTCCCCTATCTTTTTCAAACTTTCCTTTGTTGTTTGAATAGTATGTTTCTACAACCATAATTAATTTAGAGGCATTCTGACCAATGTCAGGGGACAAGAAGCCTTATTTACCATTTTCATGGTACCGCTTTATAGGTCATGATTTTTTCTCGATCTTTTAAACAGCTATAAATATAAGCTTTAAATTTAATACTACTAGGAAACGTTAAACTTGTGACAATAACCTAAATAATACAGAAGCAACATTTTTAGCTCCACTGGCTGAAAGCCACTGGGGCTATTGTCATGGCGTTGTGTCCGTCGTGCGTCCGTCCGTCCGTGCGTGCGTCTGTCCGGTCGTAAACTTTTTCTTTAAAAATCTTCTCCTCAGAAACTACTGGATGGATTTCAACCAAACTTCACAGGAATGATCCTCGGGTGACCCTCTTTCAAAGTTGTTCAAGAAATTTTGATCCAATGAAAAACATGGATTTAATGGGCGTGGCTAATTTCCAAATATGGTAAAAAGTGAGTTTTCTCAGATTCTAATCAATAGATACCAATTAAATTTTACATGAATGATCCTTGGGTGACCCTTTATCAGTCTACAAAAAATCATTGTGATCGGATGGAAAATATGCATTTTATGGGCGGAGGTCATTTCTCTGTATGTTATATAGTGGAAACTTTGAAAATCATTTTCTCAGAATGTAACAGATGGATATCAACCAAATTTCACTGTAATGATCCTTTAGTGACCCTTTATCAGTCTACAAAAAATCATTGTGATTGGACGAAAAATATGCATTTTATGGGCGGAGGTCATTTCTCTATATGTTATATAGTGGAAACTTTGAAAATCATTTTCTCAGAATCTAATCGATGGATATCAACTAAATCTCACTGTAATGATCCTTTAGTGACCCTTTATCAGTGTACCAAAAATTATTTTGATTGGATGAAAAATATGCATTTTATGGGCAGAGGTCATTTCTCTATATATTATATAGTGAAAACTTTGAAAATCATTTTCTCAGAATGTGATTTTTGGATATCATCTAAATTTCACTGGAATGATCCTTGAGTGACCCTTTATCAGTGTACCAAAAATTATTTTGATTGGATGAAAAATATACATTTTATGGGTGGAGATCAATTCTCAATATGTTCAATAGTGGAAACTATGAAAAACATTTTCTCAGAATGTAACTGATGGATATCAATCGAACATTTTTGGTATGATCTTTGGGTTACCCATTATCATGCAGCCCAAAATAATTTTGATATGATGAAAAATATGTCTTTTAATAGCAGAGGTCATTTCTCTATCTGTTATATAGTTGAAACTTTGAAATTCATTTTCAACATCAGTAGAACCCCAAATATCTAAAATTCTAGTCAAAGCATTTATTTGCTTTTACAAGAATTTCAAGCCTGTGGAGCGACTCAAGCCATTCATGGCTTTCTAGTTGCCAAAGCAGCAGTCTAGGAGACGATGATCGGCGATGAAGGGTTGTCGTCGTTCTATTCTGTATCTTGATGAAGGGTTAGCTTTTTGTCTGTGAACTGAGTAGTTTGGAGCGGAAAACCTTGAGTCCCACATATATACATAGAGTATTATCCCTTTCTGATTGATCACCGGCTCACTCGATTAACTTGGTTAAAAAAAGTACGACTAATTAATGCGCAAACACAAGGTATTATTTAATTAAGCTTTGATGTCGTCGGCATGCAATTGCACCTACATTTTACGTCTTGTATTAGCAAAAATGTTAACAATAAAAAGATATGCATTTACCAAATATATCTTGTTCGCACCTACCACTGTCCACTTTTAGGCCTACAGCTCTGCCGCTTTTTTAGCTCGACTTTTTGTAGAATAGGAGGGCTATTCCAGTCACCCGTGAGTCGGCGTCAGTGTCGGCGTCGGCGTAATGTTTTGGTTAAGTTTTTATGTGCAAGTGATATTTTTAAAATCTCTGTTTCTACTTAAGCTATTGCTTTGAAACTTTGCACATGCTTCTGTGACCATAATAAATGAATCTAGACAAAGATTCATTACTCTGAACTTGAATTTGGTGGAATTTTAACCCTTTTCGGACTTCGAATTCTTGGATAAGTTTTTACGCGCAAATGTTGTTTATCTGTAATATTTCTGTTTCTATAAATACTATTGTTTGGAAATTTTTAAACATACTTCTGTGACCATAATATCAGCAATTAGACAAAGATTCATTCCTCTAATATTGAATTTAGTGGAATTTTTACACTCTTCGGACATAGAAATTCTTGGTTAAGTTTTTACGTGCAAATGTTGTGTATCCGTAATATCTCTATTTCTACCTAGGCTATTGTTTGGAAACTTTGCACATGCTTCTGTGACAATAATATTAGCCTCTAAACAAAGATTCAATACTCTGACATTGGATTTAATGGAATTTAAACCCTTTTCTGACTTAGAAATTCCTGGTTAAGTTTTTACATGCAAATGTTGTATATCAGTTATATCTCTATTTCTACCTGGGCTTTTGCTTGCAAACTTTACACTTGCTTCTGTAACCATGATATCAGCTTCTAGACAAAGATTCATTACTCTGAAATTGAATTTTATAGAATTTTAACCCTTTTTAGACTCAGAAAGTCTTGGTTAGGTTTTTACGTGCAAATGTTGTACATCAGTTATATCTCTAATTCTAATAAAGCTGTCGCTTGGAAACTTTGCACATGCTTCTGTGATCATAATAACAGCCTCAAGACAAAGATTTAATCCTCTGGTATTGAATTTAGTGTAATTTAAACCCTTTTCGGACTTAGAAATTCCTGGTTAAGTTCTTACGTGCAAATGTTGTATATCAGTTATAGAGGATATTGAATGAGTGGTCATGGAATACCGAATTTATTAATTGAGTCATCTATAAAGATAAAAACGAGACTTCGCCGAGTTTTTATCTGTTTTAGATGAAAAGTTTAATTTATTCGATATTTTATAAGCACATATTTGATATTCTATTTTTAATGTGACCTGCATTTCGCGAAAAATCGTCAAAATTCTTGAAATTCGACATTTCAATTTTTCGCGAAACTTATAACGCAGTTTAAAACTGACGTCACAATATATACATTATGATGTGATTTTCGCGGTTATAATAAGGCGTTGCTATTCGCTCTGAGCTCATTTACAAAATCATTCCACTAGTGTTATAACACATGTGAAATATCAAAAATATCAAAAATATTCAACTGGGTTATTTCACTCCCGCGACGTAGGTCATATTATAAATATCTCTATTTCTACTTAAGCTATTGCTTTGAAACTTTGCACATGCTTCTGTGACCATAATAACAGCTTCTAGACAAAGATTCAGCAATCTGATATTTAATTTAGTGGAATTTTAACCCTTTTCAGACTTAGAAATTGTGGTTATGTTTTTATGTGCAACAGTTTTATTTTTGTTGTATCTCCGTTCCTACTAAAGCTATTACTTTGATACTTTGCACATGCTTCTGTGACCCTAATATCAGCCTCTAGACAAAGATTCTTTTCTATTGACTTTCATTTAATTGAATTTCCAATGTCGATATTGATTTGCTGTTACTATCCACCACTAGGAATAGTCGAGCTGCGCTGTCCTCCGACAGCTCTTGCTAAAAGTTCCCGAGGAATGGCCTGGGCTACCTCTTTGTCTACGTAAGCGACGATGTCGTCGCTCTCATAAACCAAGAACTTTAACAGTAAATACATTCCCTCAAAACTTCTATTACATTTTTAAAATAATTTCATTTCCACGTTGATGTGTCCACGAATAAAGTCTGATGGAGGAGGAGTTATATGCAAAAGGTGAAATCCGAGAGTTTAATGATATTGACGTTGGGAGAATTTCACAGAAAACGAAGCACGCCATTCAGCACGTGAGTTATATGACGTTGAAAGACCAATATACGTGCTAAAGATGACTGAATTAGAAAGGGCGGGGCAGAGGGGGGCAAGGAATAACTCTGAATTCTGAACAAGAAGATATATTTTGGATAAAACTTTTAGTACTATTTTATTGCGAATGAAGTTCTTTGTAATCTCTTCTTATTTCATATATACGCATTTTACGTCATCGTGTAATAATCTCAAACTAGAAAGGTAGGTAACTCTAAATAAATTTTAGCAATTATGTTCACTATAGCAAGACATTCTTATTTATCATGCAATGAAGCATGTATTGACCTGATATCAACTGTCTGATAACATAACATATCAAACAGTCTATTTTTAGAAACAATTTGCATACACATTCACCTGAATTTCTTCGGTTTTTAAGGGTTTATCATAATTAAGCGCCGAAAAAAATGATCGCATGATAAATAGAATAACAAGTAAGTGTCTTAAAAATTCAATGTTATCTGGTCTCAGTTGCGAGAATTTATCATGACGAGGCATGATAAATTCTCCCAACCTTGACCAGATAACATTGAAATTTTAAGACATGAATTTTAACATGTTATTCTCTCTACTCCAGATGAGATACAATTTAACTATATTTGCATTTTGAAAGAATAAGGTCCTTTTTAGCCCGCCTCAGCACATCTTTTCCATGATGACAATATGG
Organism: Fragum whitleyi; assembly: GCA_948146395.1. Taxonomy (NCBI): domain Eukaryota; kingdom Metazoa; phylum Mollusca; class Bivalvia; order Cardiida; family Cardiidae; genus Fragum; species Fragum whitleyi. The sequence goes on from OX411553.1 coordinate 1,211,393, forward strand.
TTGTCTGACGTACGCCGTCAATAGTTGCAGTATAACCACTCTGCAGGTGAAAATTTTGGCTCCAACGTCTTGAAAACGTTTCACAGATCATCAAGAAGATTCCTATCGTCCTCTCCTACTCTCTTTCGAAATCTGAAATTCAATCATGAAATGTCAAAATACATGATACTTCTTGAAAATAGAAAGCAGCGAAACCTTATAGCAAAAAAATGACTTTCCTCCCATGATATAAAAGTCGAGACCGGTCGCCATCAAAATATTAATTGAAATGACAGGATTTGCGAAGTATGTAATCTTAGGGATATTGAAGATGAATTTCACGTCACATTGGTCTGTCCATTTTATGAGGAGCCAAGATCTAAATATATTCCTCCATTGTACACTGAGAAACCTAATATGTTTAAGTTTGGTACATTTCTTAACACTAAAAATAAAAAAAAAAAGTATTAGTAAAATTACCTTCATTCTACCTTAATTCTCTACAGATGAGAAGATCCTTCTACTCGGTTGAGAACAAATAAACAGCTTATTTTTGTTACTCTCGCTATTGTCATGTTTGGTTTAGTTTTGTTTGTTAATATGGCATGCCTCTTCCACTGTATGGAACATGTTTTAATTTTTGACTATTAGCTTATATGCTCAACGTCTGCGATAAACATCTGTTCTGTTCTATTCTGTTCTGTTCCTATCGATTTTAGTAGTACTCCGACATTCGTCACGAGAACAGAAGCACCAGGACAATTTTCTTGTTTCCACCCTACAATCTGACCAAGGCACACGAAAAGAAGTTTGGCATGAAAATGAGGACTTAAAAGAGCGATTTAGTACTATCTAAACCTTCTTGTTATTTATTTTATCAATTTACTATTATTAGAACTCATATTGAATTCATAAACGAAATTATCTGTCGGAGTGTAGTAAAAAAAATATGAAAAAAAACCATTTTATATTATTTGAATGCCTACAGAGCAATCAATGACCGTAGCCTACTACAGATAATTTCTTCCTTTACCACAATGTTTTCTAAAGTATGAAATTAATAGGCTTAACATCCAGGGACTTTTCATAGAGAAAAGGGTTTGAAATTGTAGCTAGGAAGGTCACAGAAACAGGCGTTGAAAAGATTGAGTTACGTCAATAGATTACATTATTGCATCTTTTCCGCCTTGATAAATTATCCATTTTGGGTTGTTTAATTTGAATAAGGTTCAAAAGGGGAATCGTGGGAAAGTCTTCGCTTTAATAAGCACAATCAACCCACACTGTCAAGTATTTCAAAACTTGTGTATAGTTGTCAAGATATTTCTAATCAACCAAGTTCTGTTGAAAAAAATCAGGGGCCCGTTTAACTAAACATCTTACGATCATTTTTTGCGTAAGTCAAAAATTAGAGTTGCTTCTACAGTGGTAACTAAATATCGAATTCCGCCATGTATCATCTCATTGGAATCGTCTTCCAAAGACGATTCTAATGAGATATTGCATGGCAGAATCTACCAAGGAATGAAAACACCAGGTACGATTTGCGATTTTGACTTACGATCATTTTTTTCGTAAGATGTTTAGTAAAACGGGCCCCAGGTCCCGAGGTTATAAAAGTTTTATTCTAAATTAGAATTTACATAACTGGATGGGAATTAAATATAATATTTAAAAGTTTTTATAAATGTCAACTTATTTATATTATCTGGAATAACCATGTATTAATTTAAGGGAGGTAATATTTTGTCGCTAATTTCGTCCAAATTGGACGAAATTAGCGAGATTAACGATATTTTGTTACCTCCCTTTAAAACATCTACATTCTTTCCTAAATTTGCGTCTTCTCGTACTAATTAGTTGTTTGAAAATCCTAACCAGGCAAAAAATAATTTGATCGGTTTCAATGAAATGTTAATCGTTTTGATCGATTTCGATTTCAGATTTTTAAATGTTTTTTTTTAATTGATTTTGAGCATTTTATAAAGGTTTGAGTGAGTATTTGGAATGAATAAATGGAGCGCTGAGTTTGCGATTTGGAATGGTTATAATTAAAATGACTGACAATTTTTCTATGTTACTAACTGTACAATGTCTCGCATCCTTCTCCAGTCGGTAATTTGGGCCTCCGATGATGACTTAAAAATGTCTTCGTGCGAACTTTTGAATGTCTGCTTCACAGTTGCATTGTTTATCTCACAAACAGAAAAGTAATAATAATTATCATTGCAGTACAATAATTAACAAAATATACATTATGCATATAGACATTGTAAATCATGATTATCAATTGTCAATTTTCCTGGAAAATGGCGGAAAGAAAAGTGGCAAAGTTGAAAGTTTGAAAAAAAAATAGAAATTGCTTCAAATAAGATTTGTTTACACATAATGTTCAGGTCCCTATGCCTTATGGGTTGACCAAAAGCAAATGGAAACCCCCGAAAGGTGAATTTAAAAAAAAGGATATTTCAATGTCAGCTTGCTACGGTCCTTTTATATGCAGCATAATTGGACCAATTGATAATTACCCATGTTCGCAAAATGTTGTTCTGTTACCGATTGCTTTTGATTGGATACACGATTTATACGCGGACATGATGTTACTTAGCGACATAAAATAATATTCGGTATTTCGAATCTCATAACTAAATATGAAATATTGAATAAACCAATGGCAAAACTAAGCCAGCCACGTAAAATAATGTTGTTTGCTCGTCTTCATTTACAATTATACGAATTCGCAATTCCTCATAAAATAGCTTTTACTTTATGCGAAGTACATTGTATATGATAATTTACCTTAAATACATTTTACAATCACCATGGCCTTCGAAGTTGCAATCTCCTTTTCAAATATTTATTTTACCGAATTTTCACATAGCCTTTTTGGCGTGACAAGTCTCTATTGAACTGCCCTACGTTTAGGACGACAAAACGGTGCAAACTATTTGCAATTTATACCGGGACCTGCTTGGCACGCAAAGACACGTGCAAAGCGGAGCATAATTTGCAAAGCAGTTTGCATCGTTTGTCACCTTGAACACAGGACTTTAGTCTCTTAGGGAAAATATCTAGATATATAGGAGGCAAAATGTTCTCTTGATTTTTAGCAGAAATAATGTTTGGAAAACAATTTCGTTGCAACTAGACACCCAGTAAATTAACAAGAATACAACCATCTGGATCGGGCAAACAATACTGGTATTCAGTGTAAGATTGTTTTAATCAATTAATCATGTCCAGTCTAAATAGGGTGTGTGCAAATACCGAGTGCTTTAATTTAGTTGGTATTTAAAGAATAAATGTAAAGATGAAACCACATTTTCCAATGGTAAATACGCGTGTAAAGGGGGAATGGTTCAATGAAATAATTTGGTGGTGTTTCAGCTCGTCATCTAAAAAAAATCAAACAATAATGTAGATTAACTATATCTTATGCCAAAGTCACATAAAACGTGACGACGTCGACATGTCGGCGATTGCTACTTTCGATCAGACGGCATGTAAAAAGTAGCGTCGACTGGTCGTCGGGACAAAATATTAATTTTGCAATCACATAAAACCGCCGATATGACATTTTTTTCTTTTCATTTGCTTGTAACGAAGCAGCATTTGGAAGGTTGAATAAACATAACATGTTACCGATACGCTCGCGAGATGCCGCTCACTAGTCGATGATATGCAGTAGATGCGTCACCGACACCAAATGGAAATGAAAAAATAATTGAAAAAACGGATCTTGGATATACAGTCAATCTTACTTGAGCGACCACGTCTATTAAGCGACCATTTCTATGAAGCGACCGTTTTCAAAATCCCCTACTTTGAATCAAAATATCTTAAAAAATAGGTATTGTTGGTCTAAATATTATTGAAAATGGATCCCATGTTTTTATAACCAACCAGAATCGTCTGGATGAGACGATTCTGTAGGGTTTTAACAACAAAGGATTATTGAGAATTTCGCAATTATATGTATAAGCAATCAAAAGGTATGTTACTTATTTGTAAACAAATCGTGTATAAAGCAGCCATTTTCTTTAACGACCGCTTTTTGTTGGTCTCGTCGGCAGTCGCTTAAAACAAGTTTTACTGTTCCTCTTTTTATATGGCGTTGCACAGTTAATATTACTCTGCATCACATCTTTCATAAACATTTTTATTTGTGATCCAAATAATTTTTGAGCGATCGTGTATTAGTGGAAAGCGTAGGGCTTATTTCGAGTGATTTATTTGATTTCGTGATTGCATAAAATAAATTCAGAACGGATTTGAACAAATCCTATTCCATCCTTAGAAAAAATAGGGAAATTCCGAAATTTTAGGCTTTATTGGTATTTATGGTGGGTAACATCATGGAAATTGCAAAAAAGTTTGACCAAGTAAAGAGATAGCCAAGAAGACACAGTGAACAAAAGCAAGACGAATAAAGCATGAGACTTCAGACCTATTTTTCTTTTAAGGTAGGCAGACTTCTATACTTAATATAAATATATGGATCATTAAATATGCTAAGTAAAAACCCTTGTGCACAGAAATCCAAAGCGACAAGAGCATTGGGTGCACCAATAGTGAGTTTGTATCTATTTTGAAAATGTTATATTGAAACTCTTCTGGTTAAAAATAGGAAATCAGTGGTATATACAAAGATATGTGCAGCCTGATCCTTGTGTATACATCCTGCCAAAGCAGGAGTATTCCGGGATCAGCATGACAAGGATTAAGTAAGTTCTTTGAAACAATTCACGAATACTAGCGTTTTTAAAAGTACTGAACATCAATAGTCTAGTTTCGGGAAAAAACTTTGAGTCATAGTTGAATAAAAGAAAAAAGATTACGAAAAAAAAAACGAGTCCAATTAATGTCATCTTCGTTATTATAAGGGTACTTGAATATCATTATTGGATGCTGAACTTAACCCGCAGGCGACAATAGTTTATACTGGTTAAATTTCAAGGACTTGGCGCGATACAGTTAAATTGCGACACGAGGAACACATGTTGTTCATAAGGAGAATGATAATTTTGTTTGTTTGTTTGAATGGGGGTTCACTCCGCTCTAAACAATCATTCAGTTATATCACGGTAGCTGGAACACCTAAAAATGGATTCCTGGTATTTCCTTCACCAGTACTACCATTACATCCCTTCCTTGTCTCCAGCTGCTATCTCATTTATAGGTCGGCGACGAGAAGGAGAGAAGAAGATATCTTGTTGAAATCAAAGCTTAAAAATTGCCCAAACCGCTAATTTGTTCCTTACATTCGCCCTAAGTATCACATGCGTAGGGCCCTATAAGTACTATTTTGGGAGTTTAGTTAGATATTTCTTGGATATATCGGCCTTATTGAAGCTGTTTGTCAGAAAATCGTACCAGAAAAAGTTTATTGTTTCAACTTATGTCCACGTACGCAATTTCCTTTAACCAATGATTTAAAAGAAACATTGTTGTACATAAAAATTCTATGCAAATTTGGGTCGGAATATTGTGGATTGCCAGCTTTTCGACTATGGTTGAATTTTTGTTGAAATTGGGAATAAAAACCTTGTTGACACATAGCAAGACATTAATGAAAATTATTTTTTATTGAAAGACATGCACTACAGGTCTAAGGTTTAACACACTGAAGAGCAGTTACAGATAAAAAAAAAATCGTGAAAATTGACTATCGTTCCGATCAAAACCATACTTAATCACTCACTCAGCGCTCCATTCATTTATTTATTCCTAGCACTCACTCAAATCATTCAAATACGCTCCAAACTCACTTAAATGATGAGATCAAAAATTAAATGCAAAGTAAGATTCGCTGGAAGAAATAAGCGATTTCAATGAATTTATTGAAGTTTGTAACCGTAAGATGGGTTCGTATAGACATAAAAGCAATATATAAGACCCGCATTTTATCATTTTATTAAAGGGAGGTAATAAATATAACTAAGTTTGTTCGTCTTGAACAACATTAGCGATATTGAAATAGCTCCCTTTAATGCCACTCAAATTCGCCCTTAACATTCATTCATTTCAATCCAAAATCATTCATCTTGTTAATTTCATGATGCTATTTAAGCAATTTGGATAAAAAGTTTTTGTATTGACAAGAAAATATCCTTTCCGGAATGACGTAACTAAGCAATTTGTTTAAGTGAGCGATTTGTATTTAAACAAGTTGAAAATCGACATGTATCATTTAAAATAAATAAAAATGGCGAATAAAGGTGTCCTAACCAATCAAATTCATCCTTGACTTGAAGTGCGGGATTAAAAACCTGTCAAATTCGAATTTAAATTGATTTATCTTTTCATGATGACGTCATAAAGTGTCAATGGATATAAAATCGTAAAGTCATGTTTGGTTTTGTATATATTTCTTTATTTAAAGGGATCAGCGATAATTCCATTTGTTTTGATGGTTAAATGAATTGAATTCTTTAGTTTATTGAATTAATACAAGTATTGATTGAATCCTAAAGTATACGCAAAATTAAGACTTTGTTTGAATATATCAATTCTATTTAACACGATGCTGTTTCATGTGAACAACATATGAAAATCTTGTTGAACGTTTTAACTTATTTTACCGGATTTAAGCATGCCCTTTGATGGAAACTAATGATATCGTGCTTCAAATGAATTTTCAGGTAAGAAACTTTATGTATCTTAAAAACAAGATACGCCAATTATTTATAATTAGGGGAAAACCGGGTAAATTTGGACGTCTTTTACTAACCTAATTTCGGGCTTCCTTCTGAACCTACACTCATCACTTGAGCAGTCATTAAACTTGTATTTTATCCAAAGAAAGTGAAGCAAATGATGGCCAAAATGTTTTGAAAACAAAAATTTTGGGAGTAGTATTCAACGGGTAAATTCAGGGGTTGGAAAAATTCGGACATGCAAGCGGTAAAACTCGGACATGTGTATCGTGAAAGGGTGAAAAAACTTAAAAAAATCGACATTGTTTTATAAAAAAGAACGAAGCAGTAAAGGTGTATTAAATTGTCTAATAAATTAAATGATATCCTTAAATGCTTTTCGGTGGGTCATCGAGAAATAACGGTAGATTATCAATTAATAAATTCGCCGCTTTGCCAGTAAAATTATCTTTATCTCAGCAGAGCCGATTGAGTGATGTCACCATGAACGTTGCATAGCAGTACAAAAGTGCAAAATGTCGCGCTCTAAGAAAATTTATACAAAAAATTGTACACATTTGACGTCTTGTCACTTGTTAAAATTCAGACGACTTTTTTCTGTGTACAATACGACATAAACATTGTCGACATCCATGTTATTCATAAAAGATACATAAGTTCATTTCTATACGTAGGATAGCTGAAAGACACAAATTTGGTCATCATGTCGAGATATATATCGACTGTCATCGTAATTTTGACAACTTGTAGAGTTCAATACGTCTTTAGAAACTAGTATATGTCTTCATTAGGGCGGTACATACAAGATTCCGTAGTACATACAGGCTTCCGATCATACTTGTAAATTCCTTTTGCACTCCGAGATTTACCCTCAAATTATAGTAAAAGCGCATTGACATGTGAGGACATAAGGACGGCAAAATTAAACGCCACTTTATAGCCTTTGACACGAAAACAAACAAACGGTAACACATCTGTCACGACGTGGTCCCAAAGGTTGAAATTTGAAGCTGCATTGATAATTTGTACAAAAACGAGATTTTCAAGTCATTTTTCTTTTCATGTGAAAGACATACGTTAGCAGCATTGCATCTAATCAAAACGAAAAACTCGGATTATAACTGGAATCGGTTTCAAACTTTAAAAAGAAAATGATGACGTAAGGTTTCAAAAGGTACGTAAAATCTACAATAAGCATGGTTGACAATAACAGTGCGTGACATTTCCAACAATTTCAATCGTGTGCGGGGTACAAATGTTAAGCAGCGTAGACAATAACACAATGCAATAATGATAAATGCTGACTGCCAGAAGAGGGACTGAGACCTTATCTCTTTTTTATCTTATAACTATACAGATAGCCGTGTGATAACATCCCGTATGATATTTTTCATGATATCACATAGTTATTTTTAGAACAATGATATAATGTGGTTATTTTTAGAAACTTGCATTTAAGTTAGAAACACCAACAAAAACAAGACAAATTGAGGTTATAAGATAAATATAATACATACTTAATGTATTGTGTGTAAAAATATCTAACTCGGTTGAGAGAATTGATACTTATCTCGGCTATGATCAATTCTCCCAACCTTGTTCGATATTTTTTCTCATACAAAACACTAAGTATGTATTAAATATTTATCTCTTTACATTGCTCAGTGAAGATTCTTGTCAGACTGTGATGCTACCCAGCCTGGCCAAAAGCTTTGCTTTGCGTACATGTGAAAGTTTAGCTGTCACGCACTGGTTCATTTTATTCAAGGTGGTGTATCTCAGATTTTTGCAGCTTATTTAAAATATGTATAATTACCGAAACATCCACTCGAATAAGATAAATATCTGCATAAAGCATAGCAACAGCTCATAAAAATAAACATGAAAACAAATGATTAATTTATCACCTCGGATTAAATTAATCTACCGATCACCCAAAAAACTTCAATGTTTTAAGGGGCAGACCTTGTAACATAGAGACACTGTGGGCGATACTCGGTCGTTGAGGGTTTTATTTGTATATTTATCAATTATAATGATGTTAGTACATTATAACGCCCTGTACCCAAAGATTAATTGATATCAGCGTACGAATAACTTATGGCACAGAGAAATAGAGGCACTTTAGGTATTTGATTTCTAAATTTAAAGTTGGATTTAGTGCTTTGTATACATTGACAATTGTTTTTAATTTTAGGGGTAAATTCAATTGAGGAAGTTTCATAAAAATGATCTTAGTTTGACGATTCACAAATCTACCTGAGTAAAAATGTTTCAAAAGATTATTGTTTTCTAGATAGTACCGAGAAGTACTTGGTTTGTTAACTTAGAATCACAAACAGATAGAGCTGAATTTTAATTTTTTTCTATATGAATTGCATTTTAATTATGCGGATTAATAGATGATGTATTAGACACGCAAGTAAATGGAAATTACATAAATGCAAATAGGAGAAGAAACACTTTAAAAATTATGTGACGCAAAGATAAGTTTTTCATGAGTTTATAGAACTGTGTATGTTCATTAAATGGTGTTGAATTACGAAATTGGCTTTGGATATGAAAACCGAATGGCTTTTTCATGGCAAAGGTATTTATCAATAAAATATTTTACTTTTTCATGCGAACTTTAAGTTCGAGTTACTAAGAACAATCTTTCTGAAGAAGTAATCCCAATGTAAATCCTATTTTCGGGTCCAATAGATGCAAGCCGCAAGCCTTAGAATAGGTTAAAACTTTAGGTTGATGATTCTGGTGATGTACATACTTCACATTCGCGCTCTTCATTTGTATACCCTTCTATTGACGCTAAATTCAAGGTCATCAATAGATATTAATACATGTATATTATTTCCAAAGTACGTCTAAAATTTGATATTTGCCAAATACTTTAATTGATAAGATGTAGGGTTATTTCCGAATTCATTATTCAAGGAATTTTTCACCATCAAAGCCTTTCAATTCTTTAACAATTGCAACATTTTACCGTACAATATCATGCCTTGACGGTTGACATGCGTTATCCATGTTGTAAAATATTCTTATTAAAACCATGTTGAAGTTATATATGAGCCTATGCGTGAGAAAACCAGCAATTTCAAATTTGTGCAAAGCAAACATTCTGACCAGCTTTTGCATCCACACAGTCTTGACCAGAGTCTTCACGATACGTTTAGTAGATAAGGTCTCAAAGTATCTGTAGAACGTCGGGTAACGTTATATCAACAGTATGTGGCTGTCTTCGTTCCTCAATGTTAGCACTTCACGAACAATTCAAATTGTTGGAAATGCATAGGCTCATATTTTATACAATATGGTCAATCTGAACATTTGCAACATTTTTTATTGACAATTACACTAACTTGTGTGTTTTTGCGAAAAGATTTATCCATTGTTACTCGTTGAGAACATAGGTATAAAGATCACGCGATAACCGCGATAGCGTATATAAACACTCGATCAATCATTAGACCACGCTTGAAGCGAATAGGCCAAATCGAATTAGAGAGCAGTATTTCAAAAATACATATCACAGATACAACTCCGAGCGTTGTATTTAAAGATATACAATGTCTCGACGGGGTTTGTGTGCCGAGTCATCTCAAAAAGATGACAAGCGTTTTACATGACCGTATTTTCCAAAAGACTTTCTACGCTAGCAAAACGACGCAAAAGATTTGCAATAAGTAACAAAAATGGATTTCTTAATTAGTATTTTATAGTATTTTTTAGCATAATTATGCATTATAACAGTTATACCACAGCGGGTTTTAATCCTTTTCATAGTTTTGCTATTCGGGTAAAAAATAAAGATAACATTAGAAAAGCGTGGTCTAAGTCAGATAGAACATCTCGTGCCGCGGTATATGGAAAATAGACACTCGCTGACGCTCGTGTCTATTTTCCATATACCACGGCACTCGTTTTCTGTCCTATACATGTTATAGAAAGCACTGTTCATGCCAATTGGTTGTCTTTATTATACTGAAAATAAAATGCTCTAGTTTATCCGAGTTGCGTAGTCGAGTGGATAAGGACGACAGTATATTGACCAAGTGGACCGAGTTCAATCCTGCATTGCGACATAAATATCATCCTCTAATTTAAACATGGAATAGCATATTCCTTTTAAATTATGTTAAATGTTATGATAATTTTGAAAATATTTCAATTGTCTGCACTATTTGTATTCTTTAGATTGAAAAGATATATGTTACATTTACTTCACCGTAGGGATGAATATAAAGCCCAGCTTACATATAGGCTGAAACTGCGATTTGACTAATTGACGATTCAAATGTTAATGATCGCACGCTTATAAATTGAATACAATTGCCAAAACAATTGTAGACAAAATGCAATTGTTTCATAATTCGATATTTTATCGCATAGAATTGATAAAGCTTTCTCCGAACGGTCGTATCTCATATAATTAATCGTATAATACATATCTACAAAATAATGAATTGCGTAGAAAAGAAATTTACAATAACAACAATAACAAAATCTGGTGCTGACAGGATACGAACTGGGAGGCTTTTGGTAACAATTAGCCAATTATCTAGCTTGAGTATCCACTGAGCCATCGCAGTCATTTCCATACATCACGGTATTTTAGTTATATTATAGTATATTAGGTTCTGTACGGGGAGTTTACATATTATTCGATATGTAACCTGCACTACCTATAGAAAATATCGATACAATCGTGTAAATGTTAACATTATCGCGTGCAATTAATAAATATTATCTCCAAATATCGATTTTATTCAAATTAACGAACTCAAATTTTGTCATGAGTGTTAAATGATAATTGATCGTGCATGATATTTGACATGTTTGTCGCTCATTTTCATTGTTTTAAAGCTCATGGGTATCTGATAAATCCAATGCTAATTTTAAAGATCAGATTATGGACATAGAGGATAATTGTTTGTTTCAGTGTAAGATCGTTTTATATTCATTAAGTGAACAACAAAAGCTATATTTTCACGAGTAAATATAGCTTTTGTTGTTCACGAAATGAAATATTAATCGATCTTACTCGAAAAACAAACGATTATTCTATTTCTTTATTGCAAATATGGGACAAAATGTGAAATTTCTAGGACATATTTTCGTAAAGCGCGTCATTTTGCGCGTGATTGCTATGCAACGTTCATTGTGACGTCACTTATTTCGCCCCGTAAGATGACGTCATATAGGATGAAATGCACAAAAGCAGGGTTTAAGTTTTTGATAATTCCACTGCTTTTGCGGTGAGATTATCAAGTGATAATCTACCGTTATTTCTCGATAAACAAACGAAATGCATTATGGATATTGGATTAAACCTTTGAATCATAAGATATAGAACCTCCTTATTTCATTTTTGTACTTTGATTGGCAAGATATTTCGATTAATTTACAAGTATCGAAATTCAATGCCAGTTTAACAGGATATCCGACTGTGGTTTTCGTTATAAAAAGACGTGTTATGCTTAGGACCATCCTTCAAATAGCCAAGATGAATATTAATACACAACACAATTATCAAAAATTGCAATACATGTTTATGATATTTTTTTTCTATTTTCAGACATTTGTGTTACTATTTGCCTGGACAATCATCGATTCAGTCCCTTTCCTACTGTCTCAGAAATATGAAGGTTGGAGCAGGTATTTGAGTATTGTGTCCACGAGTAAAGCCCAAAATCTACTGTCTAGTTGTCCCTGGGAATACGTGAACTCACCTGTCGGTGGTCTCGGTCATCGAGTCCAATTATTTCCCTTCGCCAAATATCACTGTGTAGATCTGAAGAACAGCCAAGCAAATAGACCGGAATATATCCAAGGTAGTAGGTGTCAACCTTTAAGGGCTCCAGTCTACGGATGTGGCGGAGTTTCGGATCAAAACATGATCGTTGGATTTTATTGTGTTTATAACTCGGATATTTTCGCAAATAAAAGAAATTCTGATAAAAATCAAACACAAACTTCAACATTTGAAACTGTGACTAGCACCATGAGTCCAATTTTCAGTACAATGAATATCGTGACAGATAAAACAGACAAAAGTCCGGACAAAGAAGGTGAACTGGAAAAGGAAGAAAAGCCGGAATCAAGCGGTCATAATGAACATGGACAACAAGCTTTACATCAATTCATGGTTCCCCCATTTCTCAACAGCGCCATGCAACAATTCAATAGAACACCTCTATTTCTGCAAAATTTTCGTCCGGGCGGACCACCTGATATATTTATAGGCAATCATAATCCACAATTAGGAATGCCTCCTCTGGAACGCCCAATGACTCTCATGGACTTAATAAAGGGCAGTTCGAGAGCCGAAAACGTGGAACCAGAAAATATATCAGAGCCATGAGCCGTGTGCTACGACATAGACCGATTTCGACTGGAACTGAAGTTCGTACCAATTTAACCAATGCGCCGTCAAAGCATTTGTAAGCCCTACTACGGTTGGTCGCTTGGCATTTACTACACGCGCTCGACTGGGACATAAGTTAAAACTGTATGAACTTTCGTTTGAGTCGTAAACGGCCATTCATGTAGTTCAATTATATAATTATGGAATATTCAACAACGTATTCATAAATCATTAAGTTTAATTTCATTTCAATATCAAATCTCTTATAATTTCATCGGAAAATACAGTTAGTAACATTGTAAAATTGACAATCGACCCGATCAAAACCATTCTAAATCGCTCACTCAGCGTTTCATTCATTTATTCCAGACACTCACTTAAACCTCTCCAAGATATTGCAAAATTACTTAAGAATCTACAATCACCAGCTACTTTCAAAATGAAAATAAATTAAACAAGAAGACCATGATAGTCCTATATCGCTCACCTTCGTATCTTTGTCTCATTTAATAAGCAAATTTCAAGCAAAGGTCATATTTTTTTTTCTGTGATATGGCACTGCTCCTTCCCATTTTCAATAGGGTTCATCATTGTGACATGACAAACATTCTGACCAAGTTCCATGAAGATTGGACTGTATTTGTGGCCTCCAGAGAGAAAACAAGAAAATTGTCATTAAGGCCCCTTTTCCTGTGATACGGCATGGATCCTTCCCATTTTCGATAGGGTTCATTCTTGTGACCTGACAATCATTCTGACCAAGTTTCATGAAGATTGGACCATATGAGTGGCCTGCAGAGTGTAAACAAGAAAATTGTCTTTAAGGCTCCTTTTCCCGTGATATGGAATGGATCCTTCCCTTTTTTGATTGGGATCATCCTTGTGACCTGACAATCATTCTGACCAAGTTTCATGAAGATTGGACCAGATTTGTGGCCTCTAGAGTGTAAACAATAAAATTGTCTTTAAGGCCCCTTTTCCCGTGATATGTCATGGATCCTTTTCATTTTCAATAGGGTTCATCCTTGTGACCTGACAATCATTCTGACCAAGTTTCATGAAGATTGGATCATATTTGTGGCCTCTAGAGTGTAAACACTTAAATTGTTGACGGAGGACGACGGACGACGCACGACGGACGACGGACATTCAACGATCACAAAAGCTCACCTTGAGCACGATGTGCTCAGGTGAGCTAAAAAACCTACGATTTAACTGACAAAATTAAAGTTGTAAGGGTGTTATTAATTGTTGATGAAATGGGAAGCTATTTATTGAACTTGTATTACTTCTGTTTAACATATTTTATTAAAGGGAGGTCATAAAAATCGCCTATTTTGTTCATCATAAACAAAATAAGCGATATTAGATTATTAGATTACCTCCCTTGAATTTCACTCCAAACCCATTCATCCAACTCATTCAATTTCATTAAAAAATCATTTGAAAATCATTCACGTTGTCAATTTCACCATGTTCTTATGCTATAGGAGGTTCGAATTTTTTTTCAAGGCTAAAGTATTCACCCTCAGAAAAGGAACCTTGAATCGTCTTAAATGGAATAGGCTCAGAACAATGCTTTAAAATTTCGTCTTTTCCGTATTCCATATAAATGTAAGTTTATTTATTTGAATTGTTAAAAATTAAATACTGAAATTATTTATTTTTATTATATTTATGTTGCATCTTTTTTTCACCATAATTGACGTGACGTTGTCTCCGCCCATTGACCTAGGTCACAACACACACCTTAGATATTTTTGAGACGTCTTCTTGTATGTGGTATCATTATAATAGACGGTAGAAAATCCCAACCACCTCATTATCGAAACAATCAGCAAATACTCGGAGGGCGACCTAAACGTCGTAATCACAGCTTGAAAAAAATAGAGGATATTGACTGAGCGGTCAAGAAATACGGAATTTATTAAACGAGTTATCTTTAAACAGTTAAAAACGAGGCGTCGGCGAGTCTTTATCTGTTTTAGATTAGGGGTTTACTAAATTTTGTATTTTATCAGCACACTAGTGATATTCTATCTATAATATGTTCCGAATCTTTGCTAAAGATTTTCTTAAATTCAACATTTAAATTTGCCGCGTGACTTTTAACGCCGTTTTAATCTGGCGTCACAATATATACATTATGACGTCATTTTCGCAGTTGCAAAATAGCGTTGCTATTTGTTCTGAGCTCATTTGTATAGTTATTCCACTAGTGTAATAACATCCGTTTGTTATCAAAAATATTCAACGGCGTTATTTCACTCCCGCGACGTAGGTTATATTATAAGTTGTAGTAACGACGTTTAAGGTAGTGGATCTGTAAAAGTTCTACAACGTTTCGGAAGTCATGGACTTTAGAGTGTTAACAGAGGAAAGCTCGGTTGACATTGTGAAATAGCATTAGTTCCGAAATGTTGCTGGATTTTTTACGGATTTACTACCTTAAGTCGCACCTAAATGATTTTACGAAAATACATAACAAAAGTCAGAAAATGTCACAGTTCAGCATTCATCTAATCATAAACGAGTATTTAGATTGGCAAATCTATTTTTATTGACAGCAGCAATGTACATCTACAAGAACTTGAAAGATAGATTTGGACTAGATATTGCCGCCAAATTGTAAAATTGGATTTAGTTGTTTGACTCAAACTTAGGACATGATAGATTTTGATTGGTCAATTTTATCTAGCAAACTATGTGACCATAGTCTTTTTTTTTTCTTCTTCTTCTTTTTTTTTAATTCCATAGGGGGTCCGTCTTCACTCGCTTTTTTGAAATGTATTTTTTACCAGTTTTAGCTCATTAACAAATACGATTGACCGCAGGTAGCCATAAGATACCCTAAGGAAAGAATGGCTTTATCTTTTAAAGTACAGATAAAAGTAAATGCTTTTAGATGAATAGAATCTATATAAAAGTAAGAATTCCTCCTATGTCCGACAGAATAATTCCGGCTTTGTACCGATTCCGACTTTGCACAGAACATAATACATAAGTTAAATGGGAAATGAACCTTTAAATACCTATCTATATCGAGTTCTAGATGTATTATTAATTTGAGTATAATTAAGAGATGAAGAAAGTATTCGTTGATTTCATGGAGGTTTGAAACTAAAATCATAATCACACTGTGTAAATACTCGAATCAGGTTCATTCAAAAGTGTGATAAGGTTTTTAGTTTAGTACTCGATTAAACCAACAACTTTTCTCTTCATATCTTATAAATCAATTTATAATATGACCTACGTCGCGGGAGTGAAATAACCCCGTTGAATATTTTTGATATTACACGGGTGTTATAACACTAGTAGAATAACTATGCAAATAAGCTAAAAACGAATAGCAACGCTATATTGCTACCGCAAATATGACTTCATAATGATTAAATTCTGACGTCAGTTTTAAACGACGTTAAATGTTTCGCGGAAAATTGAAAAGTTGAATTTCAAGAATTTTGGCATTTTTTTTTTTTTTTTTTTTTGTGCAAAATTCGGGTCATAGTATAAATAGAATATTAAATTTGTGCTAATAAAATACAGAATTTATTAAACTCGTCATCTATAAACAGATAAAAACTCGGCGTAGCCTCGTTTCTATCTGTTTATAGGTGACTCGTTTAATAAATTCAGTATTCAATGACCACTCATTTAATATCCTCTATATCATAAATGTAAGATATGAAGATTTATCAATACAGAGACACATTTCGTTTGGAACTACTTCGTGCGTAAGCACACAAAATGGCCGCGTACTCAAAATTACTTTCATTGAGATATTAAGCCAATTTTTAGCCAATCAGAATACATGAATTTTGATCATTATAACTAGTATTAAATAATTTCACATAAAATATAACCCCGACGGCGGCACTCATTCTTTCCGACTATTTGTCCCTCACCAATGGGTGGATAATCGTAGGACTATGTGAGATAGCAGCTGGATGCTAGGAAAGGATGATATGGTAGTACTGGTGACAGCAATACCAGGAATCCATTGTTACGTGCTCCAGCCGCCGCGATATAACTGAAAGATCGTTGAAAGCGGCGTAAGACTCCATTCAATCAATTAGTCAGTCAATATAAAATACAAACTTTCCTCTCGCTGATCAAAACATTGACCATTCACTCTTGAAAACGGTCGATGCATTTTGCTTTCGATTCTTTCAGTCAGAGATCTGGTTTAATTGGCTTTTGGCCTGGTTGAGCAGGCCATGGGAAACAACCCTGTATCCTGAAAATTGCCTAGGAAAAAGATAACCGAGTCAAAAACCGAACAACGTGTGTACTACGTAGCTTTTTTGTGCTCAAGCGCGCAAAAATAGGTCTTTTTATACGTCATCAACTTTTGTGTCGCACGAAGTGCTTTGTGTGTTCAAAAATTTAAAAGCCTTGTCCCATCCTTAAACTCTTAAATAGACGACAAAATATTAATATCAATCAACTCAACTAAAATTATAAAAACCCGAGTTGCGCCTGTCTGCAAAGCGGTAACGGGCGTAGTAATCTATACCTTGGGAATTAGTTGTTTTTGGCAGACTCAGCGCTATATAGTGAGCATATCGTTCGAAATTTTCCCTTTGAAGTGAGACCGGGATGAGGCTTACGATCCCTATAGGTAATTGGAACCCTTGGGTTCCCTCGCCTTAAAAGCCTTGCTAAAAAGATTAAAAAATTGGAGTGCAAGACTTCAAATGTCACCTTGCCTCTTATAAACCAGGCCTTCAGCGCAATTAGCACTTTGATTCTTCTTTATCAACAGTGTGTGCAGAATTTTTAAGGTACATTTATAAAAATCCAGAGTTCAGTTTCAGCTGAAAACTCTTCATTCAGTAGGTAAACCATGAAACCTTGATTATAAGACAAACGCCGCAATGACGCGTGTAAAATGTAACATGAAAGAATCACCGAAAGATAAACATCTTTTGTTTTATCCAGTTTGATAATTTTCATACTGCTTGAAAATACATAAAATTTGAACTGGTATGGCGTCCAGTAGGATAGAAAATAGTGTGGAAAAAGAAGAAATTGCTTGTCAGAAGCAATTTCTTCTTTTTTCACAATGTTTTCTCAATCATAAAATCACAGGCACGTAAAAAGCAGGGATTAAACAGCAAAGGGTTAACGTATCAAACAGTAAACAGATGTAAAGAAAGATATATATGGCATTTTTCCGTCTGTAAAAGATCTTTTGAGAAGATACAAACGAGAAGTTATTCTACATTCAGAGTTAAAAAAATGCATGTAATTCTTTGGAAAAAAAACACTGTGAAAGTCTATATTTCAAAGTTTGATTGATGATCCAAGAAAAAATTTCTTCTAAAGAAGAAAAACAAAATCAAATTAATAGTTTGGGATATACAGACATTTTTCGGGATACAATTTCACAATTATAAGCCAAAATGGCAATATCTGTTTACACCATGAAAAAAATTAAAACCTCGGCATTGATAAGGTAAGGTGTTTTTCGTCAAAACTCGCAATACCTTGGCGAACGGACAGAGAATAATCCTTTCGGGCAATCAGTAATTAGGAAACCATTCATACATTCTGATACGTATCAATGTTTCGTTTGGCACGTGAACCAACAGGAACTTCAACACCCTTTCCAGGAGTTCAGGTGATTGTTTAAGCCAATGTTTCAGTTTTATAGTTGCTTCATTAACTAGGATGCGGGTATCATTCTCGATATCATTTGTAAGCTCATCTCCTTCAAAAATGGCTGTGCCATTTGGCAGCGTAAATAATTTTTCGAAAGTCGGAAGATTGTTCACCGGTGTTGATGGAGAAACCAATTCTGCTGGTAAACTGTCTAGTGACTCTGCTTGTTGATATATTCCGGAATTTGATTCGTCCCGTGCTGGCGAAGATGACCGAGAATAACTTAGCCCTGAATCACCACTGTCTGACGAATCTGAATTCTGCCGGCGGATAGGATTGTTCAGGGCGCTGTTAAAGAAAAAGCAATTGGATCATAGGTGGCCTAACTTGATCACATGAGTTGACATTTATTGGAACCGCCATACAATTAGAGTAGCAATACGGTTCTAATGTTTGCACAATGAACCCCGTTTTGCACGTAAGGTCACATGCAAAGCGGGGTACAAATTGAAAACAGTTTGCACCGTGTGTGTGTGTGGGGGTTGTTGTTGTTGTTGTCGTTTTGTTTTTTTGTTTTTTTATTCATTTTGAACACAGTGCTGTTTTTGTTGAACTGTTGCTTATACCAAGATTTAACTTTCCCAGATTTCATCAACAATCATTTTGATTAAATTTCAGGTAAATTCGACAAAAACAAAGTCTCTGTCAATAAAGGGCTTACCTAAGTTTTAACTTTTCAACTTCATAGGACCTAGTTTATGAGCTTCATGTGACAAATTTTCCGTTTTATCAAATGAGCCTGTGCGTGACATTTCCAACAATTTGATACGTGCGTGAGGTGAAAACATTTAACAGCCTAAACAGCTACATAGTGCAATTAGAAGATTACCTAACTATCTACAGATACTTTGAGACCTTATTTTTCTACAAAATGCAAAGTGAAGACTCTGGTCAGACTGTGCAGATGCACAGACTGACCATAGAATTTGCTTTGCGCCAATTTGAAATTGTTGGAAATGTCACGCACCGGCTCAAATTATTTTGAACATTGTTGGGGTTGATCGGGCAAAAAAGTTGCCTAAAGAGCGCAAACAAAGTTGCTCTAAGACTTGACCTCGCATCTTTGTTTTTCCGCTATTTGAACCAATTAATAAAACCTACCACCAAAACAATGAATTTAATGAATTTAAAGGTAAATCGGACAGAACTTGTTGCATCGGTAGTGCAATAAGGTTTTTTTTCTAAAATCTGAACTTGAGACTTGTTTTACCCCATTTGACCTAATTTCTAATCCATCGGAGATTTAATCTAACAAAAATGTTTACAGGGTTTATCTCAATACTTCGACAAACATTCTCAGTAAGTTCATCAAGATTAGGCCAAAACCTTGTACTTTACACTACTAACACTGAAAATTCCTGACACCAGATGACATGCTTACAGTAGTCAATAAGTACGGAACTAACCGTAAGCACGATTTGGCCTGATAGCTAAAATAATTGGAGGCAGAGTTAGCAGCAAAATTTCTAAAATACTCACTTCTTTTTTATGACTGAAGCATTCACTGTCAGTTTTCAGTACCTACTTATTGACCAGTAAATTCTAGCCTACTATCAAACTTGAATTTGAATTTGAGCCTATGCGCAAGCAAAACCAAGAATTTGCACTTTGTGTTCTATACATAGAGAAGGTCTAAACCCTTCTCCATGTGGCCAGAGAATATTCTGATTACGTTGTGTGTTTTCCCAGGCTACCAAATATGTGTTCCCCGGGCAGACACGAAATTCTTAGAAATCTCTCGCACAGGCTCAATTTGTTCAGTCGTCACAAAATTATATTCAACCCTGCGCTCAGTATGAAGAAATTAGCGAAATGTTTTCGAAATGATATCTCGCTTTGCGCTCATGTCTGCGTGCAAAGCGGGATATCATCTCAGAACGTTCGCAAAACGTATTTTAAATTCTGAACGCATGACAGGTATTATTTTACAACTTACAACATTCCTTGCTCCAGTTCTATGATAAATGCATCCTGTTGCTTTACGTATCCAGGTAAGCTTCTCTCTATAAATAATGGCAATTGTAGAAAAGTAAACAAAATTACTCATTTAAAAATACATTTTTTTTTAAATCTATACTAATAGGGCCAATTATTCTTTAAACAAATTTATCAGTTCTATGATAAAATGTGTTGGAATTATGTATAATTGATATATCGGAATGAATTTGCTTTGTTTTTTAAGTTGGAATGCGGAGCAATTCCAACTTAGATTTAACAAAACCGCAAATTGAACACAAGTTAATTTCATTTCGGGTTTTTTGAGAACACATATCACGTGAACAGGATGTGAATACACTTCGGCCTATTTTGTATATCTCAACTTGACAAAGATATACAGTTTATTTCACCAAAAAGTAATAATGCTGTACAATTACACAACAATCACTTCATGTGTATTATAAACACGCTAATTTATGTTTAAACGATCTTTATTGAAAGTTGCGTACGCATATATTAGTGTCACATGTTTGCATTACTATATTTGGAAATCATGTGATAAGTCAAGTCCAATAAGGTCAGCAATTGACAATATCACAAGTCAATCACGTGATCTGCTTATTTGGTAATGTCGCGATCTGTTTTCTCAGTATTGTGGCAATAGCACAGGCCAATCACGTGATCTGCTTATTTGGTAAGGTCGCGACCTGTTTTTCGTAAGATTATGTTATAGCATCTTTGAAAGGTATAGTTTCTCTTTCTGAACGACCTTATTACACATTTAACATTTGACAAGGTGTTATATTGTAAATTTATGTCTAAGCTACGAAATAAAAATCTTTTCTCAAAGTGATAATACACTTTTAAAGTTAATAAATATTTTTGCAACATATTGTCGTTTGTTTTCCGTCATATTGCAGTTATCTACATTTATGTTTCATTGTAAAAACCCAATACTCATCCAATAAAACCCTTGCCATCACACCTTTAATTGAATTATGAATATCTTTGCCCAATTGCATTCCATCACCAAGACAATTTGCCATTTGAAACAAACCAACCAGTTCAACTTGTTTTCTTCAAATTCTTACACATCAACACGTTTAAGAGCACCATCATACAGTTAGTTACATCGTGAAATTGACATTCATCTCAATAAAAAACATTCTTAATCGCTCACTCAGCGCCCCATTCATTCATTCCAAACACTCACTCAAACCATTCAAAAAAAGCTCAAAGTTATTAAAAATAATATCAACATGTACATCCGAAATGAATTAATCAAGAACCAAATCGCGATTTTACTGACATAATTGAAATTTTAAGCGTCTGATTGGTTCTTGAAGAAATAGAAAGCTATTGATTGAACGTTTATGCATATTTTATATAGGTTTTATATATCGCTCATTTTGTTCCCTCTCTCAAACCTCACTCAAAACTCGCTCCGCTCACTCATTCAACATCATGCCTAAATCATTCCAAAAGTAACTGTACCCCCCAACTCAGAAGTAGAGGAGCATATATTGATTTCATCATGTCTGTCGCTCAGTCCATCGACCTTTTGCTTTCCGCTAGATAAACGGAGAAGCAATTGACCTGCAATAACGAAACTTTACACAAATATTGCCCATGACCTAAAGAAATGCCCAATTGTTTCGGGGTCATACGTGTCACGGTCATCAGTAAATTTTAACAGTTAACAGTTTCCACTCTAACTGAACAACCAATTGACCGAAATCATAAAAATTGACACAAATGTTGTCAATGACCCGAGAAAGTGCCCAATTTTGGAGTCACATAGGTCGAAATCACAATTGAACTTCGCCCAAAAATTGTCTTGAGATTCCAACTCATGAAGTAAAAGACTTCCCTGCGAAAATAGTTTTTCATCATGGACAAATCACTTGTTGAGGTCCATTTTGCGATACTTCTAATCAAAAATGTAATTGATAACTCAAATGGAGCAGAAGTCATTTGAAAAATAATATAAAATCTGTTTTAAGTGTATAAGTGTTCGCCTGTGTGTCCATAAGTCGGCTGTATGGTCCGTATCATTTTCTTCCTTTTTAGCTCACCTGAGCACAACGTGCTCAAGGGGAGCCTTTAGGATCGGCTTGACTCCGTCGTCCGTCGTGTGTCGTCTACTTTCCTAAAACTTCTTCTTCTCCTAAACCACTGGGCCAATTTTAATGAAATTTTGCCAGAATGTTCCCTGTGTGACCCTCTTCAAAAATTCTCGCTATATTTTAATTGGCCAATAAATATGGGCACGGCAGGGCGGGTCTTTTTTTGAGCCCAAAATCTTTGAACGACATCTCCTCCTGAACCACTGGGCAGATTTCAATGAAACTTTACAAGAATGTTCCTTTGATGACCGTCTTCAAATGTTGTTGGCAAAATTCATAAGCCAATAAATTTGGGCGTGGCAGGGTAGGGCTAATTTTGAATTTCCTCCGTAATGAATGGGTTGGCAGGGTGATGGCATGAATGCTTGTAATTCGATTTACGTCTCCTTTTCAACAATTAGGCAAATCTGAATGAATCTTTGCCAGAAAGTTTCTTGGATAAGATTCACTGGACCAATCGAATTCAGGTAAGCGGTTTATCATTTTTCTTTCATCAAATTCATGCCTGTATAGCGATTCCGGGGTTTAAGCGTCTCTCGTTGTTGAAATACATCGATTTATATACGCCCGTCAAAAGACGAGACGTATTATGTGACCACTTGTGGTGGGCGGGAGGCGTCAGTTTCGTTAGTAGCTTGAGGTCACGCTTTCGAACGCATTTCAACTTATCAGTACTTTCAGTACTTTGATTTTTATATGGCATCAGAGTCGCTGATAAATGACGATCTCTAAGACATTTGGAAACTTACATCAGTTCCGTTTCAATAATTAAAACATTATGGTGTTGCGTTACTAACTAAGAGGGTGGATAAAAAAATACGTGGACTATGACTATGATGTAAAAAAATCAAACATTTGATATTCCTTGGTAGGTACCATCGGCGCGACAAATTTTGTTACCTTACTTTCTAGTGTTACTACCTGTTATTATCCCCTCAATTTGGACAAAATCATCCCAAATTTCGCATATTTACGTGTTGACGTTGTCTGTTAGGTTGTTCAAAATTTAAGCATCATCCATTCAGTATTTTTAAATTCAAAGTCAGTAAGTTTAGGACCCCCGTCAATTTTTGAACTTCGAAATGACGGCACCTGCGCAGTTAAAGGCAAACGGGCAATAACAAAGTTCAACTGGGTCTATGGAAATCCTCCTCCAGAGGTTAAAATGACAAAACATGCTAAAGGGTCTTCAAATGTAAGCAGATACCTTCTTTTTGAATGTTTTTAATGTTTCTTTTTAATTGAAAAGCGTTTTCTGAAGGAGGACACTCAGAGAATGTAAAACGTCTCTTCGATGTTTGATCTATAATTGTCACAGATAAACATCAGTTTAGTATCTTAAAGACTCATTACACATTTAATATCGCCATTTGGATCAGATAATTATGAAAATAGTACTTATCCGATGAATAGGCGATGCAGAACATGTGTTTATTGTTGAGTTGAATTTTTGAAAAGTGCTGACTTTCAGTTCGGAAGTTATCAATATCGTAGCGTCATATTGACGTCGTTACCGTGCGCCGGTACCAAATGACTACATGTTTTATAATGGTTGCTATATGTGACCAACTAGTTGAATTTCATCTAAATTTTCACGACAAAGAGAAAAATGCCGCAATTTAAAAAACAGTGTAGTTTTCTTTCCGTGAAATCAAAGTTTTTATAACGTAAGTCCACGTAATTTTTTTATTCACCCTCGTACACGGTTTGTATAAAACTATAGTTCTAACCTTAGAGTAAGCATATTTTAAGCTCATTCTTTTCACACGATGGCCCCACAAAGTAGTCTTACCTGTTAGACAATGCTTATCAAAAGTATCTTCTCTACGTCTCATTCCTGGGTACAGATATTTGTAGATATTGTTGGCATGTCTTTTGTCCATCGAATCTTTCAGAATATTAGCCAATGGAGTTTTACGTAATTTATTGTGATCGGCAACTTCTACTGCTTCATAGCGCGGTACAATTCTGGTAGAGTCTCCTTCTACAATTATGATATTATCAAGCGCACAGGCTGTTTCATAGATATATAATACGTATATAGTGTTTTGTATGAAAAAAAATATCTAACGAGGTTGGGAGAATTGATAATTGTCGAGGTCACAACCGAGTTAGATATTTTTTTATACAATACACTAAGTATGTAAAATATATATCTTATATTATGTCAAGTTTTCGGCGATGTTTCTTACTGAAATGCAAAATTGTAAATAAAACCGCATTATATAATTGTTCTAAAAATAACTATCTGATATCATAAAAAATACCACACGGATATTTCTATAGTTATAAGATTATTTCATATATCATTACGCTTATCTAACAATCCATCGTGAAATTGTGTTTTAAGTTTTAAGTTAAGAATAACGAGTTCTAAAATCACAAAGTTATTATTATTATTATGATATTTTGCGTGAACCAGTTAGATATATATACTCTTTGAAAATGAAAAAGAAAATACAGGCCAAAAACAGAAACGGGACAAAACATAAGTCACTAACAATTATCATTTATTAGCTGTTTTAATTGACAATGAAATGGTTCTATGTCTGACAGCAGTTATGTCAGTAATTCAGAACAAAGCCTACCAATCAAGTATCTTTTGAATAAAGTTTGATAACAATGTAAAAGATACATGTTTCGGGAGATTGCAACGACAAGAATATTTAAAAAAAAAATTGCGTAATTACTTCAAAAAAGAAACTTCGATTACATTCTAAAAAGTGCGATAACATATCATACCTTGAACTTCAATTTTAACGACAACCATTGCAGTCAAATATCCGAACACACTTTTGGTACCTACACTGTCTGTGATGTGGTTGTCTGAGAAACGCAAGATAAAAGTACCAGACCTTATCCCGGGACTGCCTCTGAACATAGTCTCAACGTCATTTCGAGACAGAAATCCGCCAATGAGCCTGAAATGAACCGTACGCTAAAACCAACTTGAAGTGAAACAATTAACATTTTTAAGTTTAATCTAGACTTTATTGTTGGTTTTCTTTTACTCAACTTGATCCTTAGCGGGAACGCTGATGATTTTGACGTCATGTGATGTACGTGCGAGAGAAAGCTCTATCAATTAAACCTTCATATCAATTCTTGTTGATTCATTTTACATCTAGTCTAGTAAGTTCTTGAAATACAAGATTAATGTTTTACACTTTTTCTTGTCTATTCGTTTTGAAGGTATGTATGTATCGTATGTATGTTTGTACGTATCACAAAAAAAGACTTGTTCACATTATTATTACATAACATGCACACAAACAAGCACTTTCACAAGTAATTTTAGACCCACACATACAAATCACGGTACATGCATCCTGATAAAACTAGAAAATGATAAGTATGCTAGACGTCTATAGCAACACTAAGACACATTCGGAACACCACTCGGCCAATCTCACGATCAACCTCGGATGTACATAGACGGACTATTTTTAAAAATTACGAGAAACCCTTGGAAAAACTCGATGACGTCAGATAAAATGGCGTTAGCCCTCGAAACTTGGAGTGAAAACATTCGACGTCGTCAATGCTACTCGTTTAAGCCACTGACGTGAAACCATCGTATCCTTATATAAATATCTTTAGATTCTTATATTACGGCTGAAAAATCTTGATTTTTGAGAATGATTCGTCATTCTCAAAAATTAAGACTTTTCAGCCGTTAATTACTGTAAAAGATATAAATCTACAGTGCTATTTTTTCTTACACTGCTTCCGCCTAACAAAATGCACGATTTCGTTACATACCCATCCGCCTTACATTCATCCGAGGTATGTTGTAGTTTACGTAAATGGCCGAGTGATGTTCCGAATGCACTAAGACAGTCAGTCACAGTCGTCAAATATTTTCTAAGTTCTTTTTAAAGGTAATTATGTTAGATATAGATCGTCTTGTCAATGGAATAGAGCTTCAATATTCATAACACACACACAAAATGGCTTTTTGAAATAATCGGTTTTCGAAACATGCTTGTGAGCGATTTCTTGATTCGTTCTGATCTGAGAGTATGACATTCGTTTTTACTAAAATATTAGACGTTTATAAAGGGGTCAAACCATTAATTGTTTTAAAAGACCATTGAAATGGTGAATTTAAAATACAACGACTTTTGAACGCTAAACATTTTATTGAGAGTATATTGTCTTAAGAATACGACTTGGTAGGTTTATTGAGAAGTTTTCTAGCAGTTCGTTGTTTAACTTTTGTTATTTTGCTTATGCATGTGGAAAAGTACCGGGTCTAAGTTATACTCCCGTAATCAAAATATGGGGTAATGTTTGAATTATAAAAAAGTCTGCTGTACTCCTGGAGTCAAAAGGCACTTAATCCTTATTAAAATATGATATTTAGACAAAGGTCTCGCACATGTCCTATCGACTTGTTCTTTTCTAAATAAGGATATAAAACTAACCCTTCTTCCCAGTAACGCTTCAGATACTTTTCAATGAGGTTGTAATTCGCTAAAACCCATTTCCAGAAGGAAAATTTGCAGCCAGCACCTAAAGGATCCTGTATAACAACACATTACAGAAAAAGAATTATCTGAATAGACACTGAATAATACTCAAATATGCTATTTTCATCATCATGAATAATTGCAATTTTCTCGATGGTAGATATAATTATACGGAATTGATATCGATTTTCATTAAATTTCTAAAAAAAATACCATTTTTCAGGAATTTTACTCTCAAAGAGTTGAAAACAAGAAGTGTACTTTAATTCAATTATAAAAATATATTTTCAATTCAATAGTATTAGTCCATTTATCTCAGCTTGAGCAAAGCGAGTATGAATTACAAGGATTTCATGAATCAAATACATTACCAGGTTCATGTCAATAAATACGCGCTTAATCACATTTTTCCTACAAACGACCCAAGATATAATGCAATGTTTAAAAATACTCTTCGTAATATGATACATAGTTGAAAGTAAAAGACACATGAATTGACACAATACACATAGTAGTCAACGTCGCGAGAAAAATATTTGGTAAAGATACATTTTTTTTCCAATTAACTGCCAAGTTTGTCTTATCAATGTGTCCCGTATACTCGGACAAGTGCTGTTATAAGCATTTATTTACTAACAGTTCCTGATTCTGAACTCTTCTTTTAGATGAAGTTACTTTTGCATAATTTCTTAATGGGACAGGGGCATAATGAACCGTACTCACGAAGCAAAACTTTGACAAAGGTATCATCACGTTGGCATTTGTACTAGCTTGACCTGAAATTGCAATGTATAAGTAGATATCAAACTAAACATTTATAAAAAATAAAATATAATAAAAATAATTGTGCAGAAATAAATGCCTTCCGAATGGTTGAAAATTTGTTTCCTTCTTTCCGTGAATACACAACTAATTGCTGGAGAAACACTCTTAAATGGGTAAATAAGACTAACCTACATTAAGGTTTTTTCTTTATTCGGTTAATGAGATAAGAATGTACACAAACCGAAGTACGTAAAAATGTGGTAAAAGTTAAAACGCGGACATTTATTTGTAAAAGGATATATAATATTAATTCTTCAAATGCAAATTTAAACAATTGCCTTGAAGATCCATGAATATGTGAAAAAAAAACACGGAAGAAACGACAATTTAGCAAAAGAGCAAAAGAGGAAAGTGTAAAGCTAAAGTTTAAACAACCCAGCAGTATTTTGGTATTGGATACAGAGATTTAAAAATAGAAAGTTATAGGAAGATGATATTAATTGAGCATCATTTGTTGAATGTTTTGAAACTTTGTGTAATTATTAGGTATATGAAAGTTAAAGCAACGATGCAGGAATAGAAAATGATTTATATATTCAAGAGTGAGATAAGCCTTTCGATTTAGAATATAATACTTCAAACAATGACATCGTTCAGCTTTATTAAAAGCTCAAGATTGGATACCATTAATACTTAATAATAAAGAGACTATTTCACAATTTTTATTGACAATTTTCAATACAATTTTTAACACAGGTGTTTATCCTGAATCTTGGACAAAACGGGCAATCGGTCTTATCTTCAAGAATGGCGAGCGGACTAACACTAGTAATTTTAGAGAGATAACAATTATAAATTTCCTTTCATCTTTTTCGCTGTGTCTACGTAAAAACTAAAATACATGGTGTGAAAAAACACAGTAAATGGACTAGTATTCAATTCGGTTTTCGAACTAAGAAAAGTACAACAAATTGTATATTCATTTTACACTGTATTAATCAAAAAAATATTATTCGAAATAAAAGCATTTTCTGGTCATTCTTTCTTTTATTTCGAGGGGTTTTTTTGACAGAATTAATCGAGAAACGTTTTGATCAGCATTGGCATCAGTTCAAAATTTATCGATATCCTTAAGTCGTTCTATAAAAATGTTAAAGCTTGTATTAAACTACCCAGACATGGAAACATATCCTCACGTTTTGAGATTGCAACATGTTTAAAGCAAGGAGGACCGTTATCACCCATTCGCATCCTTTTCCTGAACGATATATGTGTTTGTTGTCCTGATTTCAGTGCTCTTACTGAAATTGACTTACAAAATATATCGATCTGTATGCTTCTTTTTGCCGACGATATTGCGGTATATATTTCGATAAAAAGTCTATAAGCACAATAATAAAGTGTCCTCGCATATACAAATAAATGAGATTTTATAATAAATGTAATCAAAACAAAATATGTGTCTTTGAGAAATGTAAACATATCCATAACTTTGAATGGTTCTTTAATAGTAAAACAATGGGGAATTGGAGAGGTTTTGCTACCTTGAAGCTATTTTTACACCAATTGGAAGTTTGTTCAATACAGTTAAGAATTTTAACAACTAAGCCTTAAGGAATATAAATAAGCTATTATTTCTCTAGAAATTTTTTTTTAGGAAATAGTAATTGACAAAAATAGAATAACTACAGAGACCCCCATTTCAATGTTATATATTCATATATTGTCTGTACCATAACCCTCTATACGGCTCTCAAAATAAACATTTCAGGTAAAGGGTCAAATTCATTGAGTGGTATGTCATGGAGCAGATATTAAATAATCAACCCCACAGTCCATCCCTGTAGCCTTTTCCCTCATATAGATTTCATAATGAAAAATAACACAATATGAGCTTACCTGTAAGTCTCCTTCTCAAGTGATTCAATTGTTCCTTGCTGAGCGGTGTCTCATGGCAAAGCCTCAGAAATTTTCTCTTTAACATCTCAGCAATTTTAGACCATGTTAATTGATCTTGCCTTTCCAATGGTAATGCAAACTTCAGAGATAAACACAAAAAGTTTACAATGGGTAGGAAAGAATAAGCTGAACCTTTTTTTGTCAATAATCAAATTCGACAGGGATGATTACGAGTTTCTGTTGATGTAGCTCTTAAATGGTTTGAAAATGTTCGAATGTCCTTTCCTAAAGATAATCAACATATCAAATGATTACTCGTAGCTTAAATATGAAAGCAAGAATGCCATTGAATGCAAGAATATTATGGTTTGGGAGTTTGGGCATTTATGTGGATTTTTTCCAGTTTATATTGAAATATTTCAACTTTTGTCAAAATTGATCATTTTCAATTTCTCTTTATGAATATTAAATTCAATTTAGACTATAGATATTATGATAAAAACAAATGTTTTAAATAAAAAAACCACAACTCTAGGATGCTTGACTATGACTATCCTAAAGCCTGTTTTAGCTGTTAATTCGAACTATACAAAAATCCTATAGTTGGCTAAGAATTAAACAGTCTTACCACATCTTTATCAAAGCAGTACCACATTATTGCTCCGAGCGCACAACAGCATTCACTGGCATCGGTAGTTACAACCACAGGTAGGGAAATTGTCTAAATAAATGAGTACGATTTGATGAATAAGAAAAACAACAAAAAAAAAGACCACAATTTATTAATAATGTTTTTACTGTCACAAAATACCTATAAATTTATTGACTAAAGCGATATTTGATACGTTAGTTCATAGTCACTTGTTAGGTTTATTTAGACCAAAGATCACGCTTTTTTGGTGGCTCTCAACACTCAGTCTTGAAATTTCAACCGATATCAAAATTTTCTGCTGCGTTGATTTGGGCTGACTATTAAGTGTTCTACATGTAAACACACTCCGGTGACGTGATGACGCGAATCAGAGTGCAATCGAGGCAGTCAAACGATGTATAATAGAAAGGTATATTAAATAGGAGAAAAGTAAGAGTATAGAAAAAAAGTAAAATCTCATTTATGATTACGTGGATGAAAAAAAAGCTA
This sequence comes from Fragum whitleyi, assembly GCA_948146395.1. NCBI lineage: Eukaryota > Metazoa > Mollusca > Bivalvia > Cardiida > Cardiidae > Fragum > Fragum whitleyi. Next base: position 1,242,403 of record OX411553.1, read on the forward strand.
CACTATCAGGTAAAGATTTTCAAAATATCGGAATGAAATTATCATCGACTATGATTCTTCTTGAATGTTACATATTTCAAAGAGTTTTTATACAGAGTCAGATGTTATATTCTTTGAGACATACATTATTAAGCCATACTGAGTTAACTTACCGAGTACTGGTTACCATCAATCGACATTACAAAAACAAAACGGTACAATTGTTTGAAGTAATTTGATGATGAATGTTGTGATTTTATTTTCTCAAAATCCTCAGACTCTAGTTCCAGCTGACTAAAAGTCAAAACGAATTGATCAGCTTTGTGTCTGGTGAACATTTTCTTCTCTCCTTTCAGTTTATAATAGTCAGAAATATCCCTATGAATTACTCTATCTTTGAAAGCAACATGATCTTCAGGTACAAGTAAAACTTTAACTTCGATTGTACGGATATCGATTCTATCTCCGGCTAACAACCTGAATTTTAGAAGAAAAAACATAAAAAGACACACTAATAAATACAAGAGATTAATCTATTTTGTTATGAGACCAAATTTATATAAAAATGGAAACAAAGAGAGAGAGAGAGAGAGAGAGAGAAAGAGAGAGAGAGAGAAAGAGAGAAAGAGAGAGAGAGAGAGAGAGAGAGAGAGAGAGAGAGAAAGAGAGAGAGAGAGAGGTAGGGGAAAGAAAGCAGAGAGGGGAGGAGAGAGAGAAAGAGAAAGAGAGAGCTACATGAGGAACATTGAAAACTGTTCAAAGTTTCCTTAGCATAAATCCCATTGAAAGACATATACGAATACGTAAAAGTTAAAGTTTTACCATGCTTTTCGGTATTAATGTAGAGGGATCAAATGATGATGATCAATTAAGTGACTTTTAGAATATTGTTACTATTACTATGATTTTTCTTGAAAATTGTGACAACTTTAGAGGTTTCAAGCTACATGGGGCACAATAATCCCCTTTTTAAGTTTTTATCAAGCGGAAGCCGATCAATCGATGCGACGAGACATACATAATGTGTAAAATTGCATGTTTACTTGTAATTATAAAGGAGATCGAATTTTGGTAATTAAACAAATTACCTGACTGTTATTGTTGGTAGTTGTTTCTTGAAAAGCCTGATACAATAATCACTCTGGTCCGTGACAACTAACGTACTGAATGAAGAAATATATAATACGTACCTAGTGTATTGTATGAAAAAAAATCAAACGAGGTTGGGAGAATTGAAAATTGTCGAGGCTCTGCCGAGACAATTATCAATTCTCGCAACCGAGTTAGATAAAAAAAAAATCATACAAAACACTGAGTACGTAATATATTTATCATATAACCTTTATTTGTCTCGTTTTCGTCGATGTTTCTAACTGAAATGCAAGTCTCAAAAAATAACTGCATTATATCTTTGTTCTAAAAAAATTATGTGATATCATAAAAAATATCATACAGGATGTTATCATACGGATATTTGTATAGTTATAAGATAAAATAACATAGACTATAGAAGTTAAGTTTTAATATTAAACACGATCCTTGAAACTATTAAACGATATACGGAAAATAATTATTTCTTGTATCAAACTATTAGAGACATTTAAACTACGAAGAAAGTTATCCTAAATATCGAGATGAGAACAGTCAGCTTATTGCAAAAAACAACCAAAAACATCAGTCTTGACGATTGAAAGACTCGCTTAATTTCGCTTATTCAACATTTCTAGACTCGGTTAAGATTTGTTTCTTTTGAAACAAATTCACCTCACAGATTCAATATATCTTAAACAAAAGTAAGTTTTGGTTACTTGCCTCTGTAAGAGATCTTTAAATGTTGTGCAGACATAGTTATACATTCTGGTATACATATCGTCAACAGCTCGGCTTTTTTGATTGTGTGAACTTTCTGTTTCAAGTTGTGCCCATCGATTTAAATCACTTGTCATTAATTCATGTAGAACATAGCCGGCATCAGAACAACTGGAATCGAAAAATCTCTGAATATTTCAGTCACGTTCATCAAATTTTTAAATGAAGTAACTCAGAAGTTTCTTCTCTCATGAGTAACGTTACTCTTAGAGTTGTAAAACTTTTGTTCTTTTGTTGTATCGTGGGACGGTTGCCTTTTTGATTTTCAAATTATCTTGTCAACTTGCTTTGTTAAAAGAATGTTATCATGGACGTTTACGTTGACTAAAAACAAGACATTGAAGTATCTTTTGAACTTTTTTGTAATTATTCACTTTAGAAGAGAGTAACCCGAGGACAATTTGTGCCAAGTTTCAATGTAAACAAGCCAATGGTTTGGGAGGTGAATATTTTTAAAGATTTATATAGAGAAAATAAGCCCCCTTCCCCTGTCCGTATTTGGGGGGTAAAATACAAATTTCATGAACAACTGTAGAAGAGAGCTATCGAGGTACCAGTCTTGTCAAGTTTAGTTGAAATCATACCAATAGTTTTGGAGGAGAAGATTTTTTAAGATTCATATAGTGAAAATGAACCCGCCCTGCAACGCCCATATTTGAGAGTCAATCCAATTTTCTCGAACAATTTAAGAAGAGGGTCACCCAAGGACGATTCATGCCAAGTAAGTTAAAATCGGGCAACTGGTTTGGGAGAGGATTTTTGAAAAAAATTAAAGTGAAAATAAGCTCCGCCTTGTTTTAAAGAGGGTCACCCAAGGATCATGCATGGCAAGTTTCATTGAAATCGGGCCAATGCTTTGGGAGAAGATATTTTAATATTTATGTAGCGAAAATAAGCCGCACCCTGGCACGCCCATATTGGGGGGGCTATCCAATTTTTATTAAACAACTATAAGAAGACTATCACCCAAGGATCATCTATGCTACGTTTCAATGAAATAGAGCCAATGGTTTTGGAGGGGAAGAGTTTTAAAGATTTTGAAATGAAAAGAAGTCCGGCCCTGCCATGGCCATATTTTGAAATTCAATCAAAATTTCTTGAACAACCTTAGAAGATGGTGACCTAAGGAACATTTCTGACAAGTTTTGTCAAAATCCGCCCGTCGGTTTAGAAGAAAAAGTTTAAAGAACAGTTTAGGAACATACACACAAACGGACGCACGACGGACACTTTCCCATGACAATAGCTGGCTTTCGACAAAAAGCCTAAAATGATGCTTGCAATTTTTTTCGGAAAAATATGATTTGAATGGATAAAATGACTAAATCCATTTGAAAGTAGATTTAAAGCTTTTTGATTGTCTCAATAACGATGATAGCTATCGATCACAAATATATACCTTCGAGCTAGGGTATCCGGAAATCCTGATTCAGTGAACTCAGCATAGGTATAAACTAATTCAGCTTGTCCTCTTTTAACTTGAAGTTTCAGATCTGGAATTATGCTCCTGAGATATGCTTTGATTGTTCCAATAGTATCACGTACATCCTGGAATATCGTTTTTACCTTTTACAAAAACTAATTTTCTCATTAGAAACTAGGTATCCCATAAGGGATTATTGTGTGATTGGTATTTGTATGTGCAAGTATTTTTATCAACACTCTAGTAAAATAAGTGACTGTGTATATATACGGTTCTGATTTCTAGAAATTCTATTTCTGTATTTTTATTTTTTAAGTACACTTACTTCTAAATAAGCATAATATTAGAAATCTAGACGTTAACATCGAGAAAGGTGTAGCTTTACTTTTTCTTTACCTCTATTACTAGAAAACTGTTAATTCGATCGACAATGATTCTAAAGTAAAAATTCATATTCGGTCCGGGAAACCTAATTTTATTTGTAAAACAATACGATTATACGATTACTTAAAATTATGGAAATTAGCACGTCAATCAAACTCCAAAGCTTATCATTTCATATGTTGCCATTTTTTAGAATTCACATGGTACGTGACGAAAATAGATCTTGTGGTACCTGACTTATACAGACTTTTGCTGTAGTAAGTATTACAGTTCAGCAGCTATTAATTAGCTCAGAACGCTTATGATTTATAATTATCTATCTTACTCACCTTTGTCTTTGATAACATTTCACCCCCAAGTTCTTCATACTCTGTTCTACATTGCACTAGCTGTACTTCTAACATTTCCATCTCTTTCTTTAATGCTTCGATGACATCTTCTTCGTTCTTTAGACGTATTACCTTTTCTAGATCTGCATCAAATAAATCAAATTTGATTTATATTGTTACCAAAAAAAACACATTATGGTATTATTGATGTATATATTATACCCCATCAATGATGCTACAACGTTTTTTATATAAAAAAATCAAAATATTCATGGACAAAATCCACCTCAAAATGAAAATTCTTTCAATTATTGAATTCCTCGAGACTAAAACACTTGAAAGAGCATAACAAAAATCAAACAGTTTCTTCTAGCTGTACAATGATATATATACAATACGTACTTAGTGTTTTGTATGAATAAATATATCTAACGTGGTTGGGAGTTTTGATCATTGTCGACGCTCTGCCGAGATAATTATCAATTTCCACAACCCAGTTAGATATTTTTCCATACAATACACTTAGTATGTATTATATTTATCTTATAACCTCTATTTGCCTAGTTTTCGTGGATGTTTCTAGCAGAAATGCAAGTTTATAAAAATTACCGCATTATATCATTGTTCTAAAAATAACTATGTGATATCATAAAAAATATCATACGGGATGTTATCACACGGATATTTGTATAGTTATAAGATAAAGTTCTCCTACCTTTTAGCATACTCTCCGCATTTCCTATTTCTGTTTTCTTCGCGACAGCCCTCCTATTGCTTTCACCAAGAGAGTCTAGCTTTTGTTGAAATTCCTTTAATTTGACACAAAAATTTATTCTTTCTTTACAAATTGGTGAACTTCTAAATGAAAACAAAAATTGAATGAAACATAAACGAATATAATCTAATATGTGTTGTGCCTGAGCAGAGCAAAAATAATACCCTAAAGACAATATAAAAACAAACTTGGTAGAGGTCCAATAGATTATGCTATATACCAGATATGAAAGCTGTTTGCCTTTGAGTTTCAGAAAATATTTTCAAAGATTTTTAAAGCATTTTTAGGTGCCATGGCTACTAGACTTAAGGGTGGATTACACTTTTTGAACAAGTTTGGTAGAGCATAACCCAAGGCACATTCCTACCATGTTTCATCAAGATTGGCCCACCAATTTAGGGGCAGAAGATATCTAAAGAAATTGTAGACAACGGAAGAAGGACATTGGGCAGTGGACAAAGACATTAGATCACCTAGAGCACTTCTTGCTCAGCTGAGCTAAACAGTGGTAACTAAAATTTGAAATCTAGAGTAGTTAATGCTAATCCAGATTGGTAATAGGAAAACAATCATCTTAGTATATAGTATATGTACAATATCTTACAGATACTTAAACAAGGTATCCCTTCAAAATGGAGCAGTAGCTAGTGTATTAATGACCATCTTTTTTCCACTATATATTCTCCTAAAAATATAGCAATGGTGTTTACTATATAGGGCACCTTTTAAATATAGGATAATATAGGACAGCCATCAAAATATAGGACAAATATAGGATATAGGACAGAAGTTGACGCCCTGTGTTACGCTCTAGAGTCCACATATTTTATCTGGTTGTCTTCAAACTTGATCAGAGTGATTTGACTATCACAAGGATCCTTCCTTTCGAAAGTTGGTGAAATTTGGCAAACGTCATTGGAATAGGAGCATACTCAATATTCCATTAGAAAATCCTTGTAAACTCTCTTAAGTCCACAGTTTTCATCCGATATACTTAAAACTTTCTCAGAAGGATTGTACCATCACGAGGATGATTCCTATTGAAAATGGATCCGATCCGTCAAGCGTCACGTGAAAAAGGGACAAAATAAAATAATTGAAAAATTAATTAGAAAATCCTCGTTAACGCTCTAAAATCCACGGTTTTCATCCGATTGACTTCAAACTTGCTCAGAATGATTGTAACTTATCACAAGGATTACTCCTTTTGAAATATTTCTGATCGAGTAAGCGTCACGAGAAAAGGGGGCCTGAAATTAAATTTTTAAGAATATTTTGTTAACAATTCTTTATTTTGCATCAAAGTTAATGAAAATTTCACTTTGTATTCTTCATCATGTGTCCATGTGCTTTTTGATGTGGTGTGTCGATTTTATACTGCGTCATAAAAAAAGGGGCCTAAATGTAAACTTTCTTGTGGAACTTTCTAATAGATACATTCATGTTAAACTTTGACAGAATATTCCATTCCAGGGACTATGTGCATTTATGGTTGTTTAGTCATATGCTGCATCATGGTGGCCTTTATCTTTTTTTCTTTGTTAACACAACTCCTTCATTTATACATGGAAGTTACTGAAAATTTCACTTAGTATTCTACAGCATGTGAACATGTGCATATTGAAGTAGTTTGTTAATTCTTTACAGCACCAACGAAAAGGGGCTCTACATGTAAACTTCCTTGTTAACAAAACTCCTTTTTTATCAATGGATACATTCATTTAAAATTTTCACAGAATATTCTATTTGAGACTATGTGCATTTGTGGTTGTTTAGTTACATGCCGCTTAATGATAAAAGGGGCCATTTATCCTTCATTTATTGCATATTGATGTGGTCTTTTGTTTTATAATTCATCATAGAAAAGGGGGGTCTTGTGGTAAACCCCGCTTTTTATTTGTGGATACATTCATGAGAAAAATTTACAGAATATTCCATTTCTGTATGACTATGTGTATTTGTGGCCATATTCGAGGTAAAGTCTAAAAGTTCTGGGACTACCAAAAATAAAAGTATAATGAAACATATTTCAAAATAATTTTGGTACCAACATTGAGATAAATATGTCTCCTATAAAATAGTATAGTCTTATTCCTTTTAAGGAAGTCTAGCACCATAATGCACTTGTTCCAATTTTAAATAAATAATTATATTTCGAAGATTGCGCCTTTAAGATTATTTGACCAAAAATCAGCATAGCTTTCCATGCATTTTTTCGGAGACAATAGGGATTGTTGGAAATACCTTTTTTTTCGTGCAAAAATGGCAAGATATGGACGAAAAGAAGCTATATGGTAACCTTTCGTGTTATTGATTTGGTATACATGATTCATGGAATGCAAGGAATCGTAAAATATTTGAAAAGTAACATGTGCAATACAAAGATGCAGGAAAGAAACTTTCTCAAAAATACTCCTTAATTCACCGAAATCTTAGTTCTATTTTTACATAAAAAACATACACTGACATTTAATATATTTGATAGAAAATAGAAAATAAGTTAAACTTTAGAAGAATTACAAAAGGTAAAATAAAGTAGGAGTATCCAGGCATTTTTGGCTACTTTGCTTCCATCAAACCAACAACCGCCCCCCCCCCCCTAATTCAGGCGCTCACTTAATTTCGTATTCAGGTAATAAATATCCATAAGACAGAGTTTAACTATATTTGCTGTAATAAAAAAAAAACATTTACCGCATTTATATTTATGTAACTGCTATTTAAGTTTAAATTACTGATAATCCGGGCACGTAGGAAGCATTTTAGGGGAATTGGTTGGTTAGATGAAGACTTGTTCCTTTTGGGTTCTTTTTTCTTTACAAGGCAAAATAAATTTTCGATTTCTCCAATTGTAATAATTATTAAAATAGAAGGAGGCTTCTAGGGGCACGGAGCACTTTGACGTCAATGAACGTCATTTTGTCTGAGCAAGACTTAGTGCATTTTCTTGAACTCCTTTAAACAACAAAAATTGTTTCATGTTCCGAATAAATTCTGAACTTTGCAGATGCAATAAAAGTTTATTTTGACTCAGCATTGACATTTATCAAGTTCTTCATGTTTAGAATTGGTTTTATTATGCATTTATTCAAATTTTGATAATCTTGGTATATTTTCAATCTAATGTTAAGCAACATTGCTTTAAAAAAAACTTTTTGCTTGACATCTCCATGCCTATTCTCAAAATGTATAAATTCTCTACCTTTAATAATTCAAAAGTAAAGTGAGAGCGTGATATCTATTGTTTCATTACTTTCATACCATACCTGAAGCAAAAGAAGGTTTGTTACGGCATAGAAGAAGGAATAGGAAAGTTGCTCCGTAAGGTGACGCGACGTCGACGACATAGCGATTTTTCCATGTTCTAATTGTTGACATCTCAAATCGTTTGAAATAACCTTATTTCATAATAAAGTTTTAAAATCTAGATAAGAATTCCACAGTGTTGATTTTAAATTTGTTTTGATGCCAACATTTGGAACATTACTCGGCCATTTCCGTAAACTGCAACAGACCTCGGATGTATGTAAGGTGGATGGGTATGTAACAAAATCGTGCATTTTGTTAGGCGGACCAAGTGTAAGAAAAACTAGAAATGTAGATTTATATCTTTTACAGTAAATAACGGCTGAAAAATCTTATTTTTTGAGAATGATGAATAATTCTCAAAAATTAAGATTTTTTCAGCCGTTATTTAAGAATCTAAAGATTTTAATATGAGGATACAATGATTTCACGTCAGTGACTTAACCTAGTAGCGTTGGCGACGTCGAATGTTTTCACTCACAGTTTCGAGGGTTAACGCCCTTTTTAACTGACATCATCGAGTTTTCCAATGTTTCCCGTAATTTATAAAAATAGTCCGTCTATGTACATCCGAGGTTGATCGTGAGATTGGCCGAGTGGTGTTCCGAATGTTGATGCCAGATGAAGACATACATTCATTCACAATTGAAAGGTTTGATTTTGGTTATTTATTGAGATTTTTCAAAGTGCATCGTATCACCATTTTCCATGGTTTATTTATGTTATTGTAGTTTAACACGCAAAACAAAAAGTGAGATTTCAATAAATATAAAGCCAAACAATGTTCATGTACAATTAATCGAATGTCATTTTTTGGTTATATTGAGCCAGTCCAGGATCTTTTGGACCATACCTCGTAGTTAAATGCTGGGTCATGATAAAAGGGGCCAGTATGAATATTTATTGTTCACAAAACTCCTTCATTTATAAACAGATTTTCATAAAAAAAAATAACAGAAACTTAACAGAATATTTCTCATTACGTGACCATGGCCACATTCTTACCTTTTTGTGATATACCACGTCACGGAAAAAGGGCCTTCATGTTTAATTCCTTATCAACACAACTCCTCTCTTGTTTTTAGATACATTTCATGGGTATAGAGGTCTTATGTCATATTTATTAATTATTGTGTAAACAATTCTTCATTTATGCTTGATTGTAATGACAATTAAACAAAATATTTCTTAATGTAACCATGGCCACAGCTTTGCTCTCGGAAAAGGTACTGTTAAGTGAATTTTCTTATCAACAAAATTCCTCTTTCATTTATGCATATATTTTCATGACTTTTTTCTTGTTATATCATGATTGAATAACAATATCAAGACATAGGCTTTTCAAAGAGTCAGTACAGCGGTCTCATGCCCTCATTGGCATTTCGTATTTATTGATATTATTACGTAGAATCAAATCAATGTAGTTAAAGAACATTGAATGAGTATTTACTTCTTACCACGAAATTTGTTGTAGATTGGTATTGAAGGGTTTATAAACGGACTGAGTTTTGTATGGAAAAGTTTTAAATATAAAACGGCTAATCTTTGATTATTCAGACTTAAATATTTTAACTTTGCGAATTAAGAATATATTGTTCTTAATTACTATAAAGAATCAATCATCTACGACTTTCCTAGAAATGTTTAGGCATTTACTGTTTATATTGAATAAAAACCATTTTATAATGGATCATACTTCGATAGAAACCCAAACGACCAGGTTTAAACGAAAATAAATAAATGATTTTCACATAGTATGGTTCAAGTTTTCTGTACAGCCTTAGACTTTTCCTAGAACACAAAGTCGAAAGAAATTCAGAGTGAAAGAGTTCCGTGTAAACAGACCCCTTCACTTACCTGATGCTTGTGAATAAGATCTTCAACTTTCGGCCTATTAATGTCGATGAAAGGAAGCTGAAATGTGAAAAATGCATTAAAGTACGACATCTTAAAATTTTATAGTAACAACGCACCGTCATACAAACACAAACAAAAATGCTTTTGCTTTGTTTAGGTTTTTGTAATTACACAAAACGAGTAAGTATTTATTCTTCGGTTTTACGAGACAGTTTATTTTTTTATGCTGTTAGTTTCAAAATTTCGAACAGTCGAATAAAACCATTTGCGTACGGACGTATCACATAGACTCAGATTGAACCTTTTTGCCTATTCTTTTTTTTTTAAAAAAAAGATAAGAATTGTGGAAAAATTTGAGCGTACATTATATGTAATAACTGTTATCTTAAACTTAAACTAGGTACACGTAACTTGGTCTGCGACATGATATATTTGCAAGTAATCGATAGCTATAAAACATTCTTCTTGAATTCTCATCTAAAAACTGACAGATTTTATTACGATTGTACATACCTCGGCGGTATCATCTGGTGTGTTCCTGTCCCTTGGTTGATTCTTGGTTTCCCCTGAAATAGTTTTTCATAATAACGATGCTTATTATTCTTGAAATAAGACAAATTCAGAGTAAATATTACTTAAAATGTTTACAGCGAAACTTAAAATAATAAAACTAAAATTAAATATGTCTTGCTTAAAACCAATAATCAGTTTATGTATACAAATGTCAATGAATTGAAGAAAATAAATAATACACGTTTCTATATTTTGTAATGTGTATGTTCTCACCCCCTAAGAACTGTAATAACGGACAAACATCTCTGCATGAAAACATGTTAAGTATTCGCAATGAAAACTGTTAAGGCGTCTGCTAATTTGTATGAATACATGTCGGTTTCGACATTATTTGTGAAACCAGAAGACACGTTAGACTTTTTATATATTTCTTTTGCATTCCTTGGATAATGAATAATCCTGATCGAAATATTTTTGATATTGAAATTTCGATAAAAAAAAGTTTTGAGGTAAATTTGATCGAAAATCAGTGTTTTGTCTAATTCTTTTTGGAATTTTAGAACAGAAAGAAGAAATATTGAAACATTTTATCTGTTTGGCGTTAAAACTCCTCAGTCTTCTCTATTATATCCGATATCTGAAAGGAATGTCTTCTGTTTCGAAATTATATGCATTTTTCAATTTTATGCGTATGCTACGGACTCTGCCTAATTCTTTAGGTATGTTACAGTATCTTCCCTACAGCGTTACTATCTCTGTCATTGATATTGCATACAAAATCCCAGTTTTCTCGACGCCAGGATTTTCAAAAAACACAAAAAGAAAGCGCATCGATATCCGAATTTTCTTATTTATAAGTCTTTTCTGTGAAATACGAGGTAAATGCGGAGAAAAGTCCCAAAACTTCATTTAATGCGATATATCTAAAATAACACTCTGACCTCCTTTTTGATTTATGAAAAACAATATGCCTTCCTTCTTTTCAATTATATCTGTCTTACTTTCAGGATAAGAAAGCACTCGCAAATGTAAATTATACGAATGCCTATACATGGTAGTCTTATCAACATCATAAAACATTCACCTGCTTTAAATGAAATGGACCTCGTCAAGAAAGTGTAAGCTTAAAATCCCTAAATTGAAATGGACTGAACATTCTAAAAATCTAAAAATTATCGGTTTAAATCTCTTCTACAAATGACGGTGTTTCGATTGTTTTCAGAATATCTCCAATATGAATGTTTTGTTCAAAAAAATCTACATTTGCTGTTTTTAAAATGTAATAAATGGGGTCGTGGTGATTATTTTATACATAGACCTGTTTACAAATGGGTGCCATCAGCCAAGTGCGTTGTTAAAGGTGCTTTGAAATTCTAAGGAAATATAACCCTGAAGTGAAATTATTTGAAAAATATAAATCTCAGCACAAAAAGGTCCTATTTCGCATTTTGAATGAAAATGGACACTAATTTGAATTGAAGTAAATACGAGAATTGAAGGGAAAAGAACCTTTATTCGGTCTATATAAAAGGTCAATCAAACCTTCTGAACTATCTCCGAGATTTGTACAAAAAAGGTCAAAACAGCTAGCCATGCTCTGATCTTTCTCTTATCCAAGGTACAATACCCGATGGCCTGAAAACTGCAAGAGTTGTCCCTCTTTTCTAGAAGAACGATAGGCTGTCCTTTGGTAATTATAGACCTGTATCTATACTTAATGTTTTCTCTAAAGTTAGTGAAAAGGTTGTTTTCGATAAAGTTGAATGCTATTTTAAAGAAAAAAAATGTAGAAAATCGGATAGAGATTGTGGTCCCTTTTGGGAAATTAAGAATAAGTTAACAGACGGGCGGACGGATAGACATACGGATAGACAGGAATTCATAGCTAGAAATATATAATACATACTTAGTATATTATATGAAAAAAAATATCTAACGAGGTTGGGAGAATTGAAAATTGTCGAGGCTCTGCCGAGACAATTATCAATTCTCACAACCGAGTTTGATATTTTTTCATATAATACACTTAGTACGTATTATATTTATCTTATAATTTATATTTGTCTTGTTTTCGTCGGCGTTTCTAAATGAAATGCAAGTTTCTAAAAATAACCACATTATATCATGTTCTAAAAATAACTATGTGATATCATAAAAAATATCATACGGGATGTTATCATACGGATATTTGTATAGTTATAAGATAATAGCTAATAAATCCCATTCAAATAAATAAAACATTAGAAAAAAACATAAGAAATGTTTTTATAAGAATCTGTAACCTAGAATAGTGATGTAGTTACTATACTGTAACACTATCTGTCATGCACCGTAACATATATTATATTTTTTCGATTTTTTTTTATTTTCAGTTGTGATAGTAGGGAGGAAAAATATTACCAATTATTTCAATTGGAAGTATTGTTTGAGATTGCATGAATTTCCAATATGAAACGCAATCTAAACGCTTTCAATGTATTTACTTTGAAAATGACATACATTACTTCTAATTTCCCTTTAATCTTCAAAGTTCTAGTTATTTGCAGGATAAGATATAAAAGGAAATGATTGTGCGGAAAATCAAACTGTAAAAGCTACAATTATCTTTATCAAATTCGACGGATAAAAGATATTAATTTGAAAGGCGTAGCGTTTTTGTTTTCCGTAAGTACAGAAATCGTGACTGTTTTCATTGAGAATCCTTAACATGTTTTTATTCAGTTATTTGTCCGTTGTAACAGTTCTTAGGGGGTGGCTCTGGTCTGTTTAATTAATATTGGTCTAAGCATATTTATTTGGCATCGGTTGGGACGCAAGTTCTTACAACTTAGATTAATCCTTCTCGATTTAGCTTCCTAGAAAATTTATATCAAGTATATCAAGCTAACACTAGTAACAGTCGTTAAATTATTTTCATGTAAATCACACCTATCACATCTTGTTCATTCATAGCTTCTTCAGTGCTCTCCGATATTCCAACACGTGTCTTCTTGTATTTAAACACACCTGAAATTAATTCAAAGAAATTAATTAAAGATATCTGAACTTAATAATCAAATTAAAAAGGGCTTATTGAACATTTTTTCCAAAGTAACTGCCGCCTAATAAGAGCACCACAAGTTCTGGCACCCTCGGCTGCAACTTCCTGACAGTGGAAAATTCTTAGATGTGAAAAGGCCGTAATTTCGGGGAAAAAACTTTTAGAGTTTTCTCCCTTGATTGTTTGGGTTGCTCTTGGGATGAATAATACACATGCCAAGCTATAGATAATCAAGTCTTTAATAAATTAATTTAACGAGATATAGCAATGTGTAAAGTTTCTCAGATCGTCTTAATTACAAACAACAGGGTGATGACGATAACTCTATTTGTGTTCCAAAATAACCTAGCGTCAATTTGAAGGAATGGTATTCGATCAAGCAAGAGCCATGAAAACATGCTTCTTCGAAATAATTTAAGATTAATCTTCTTTGAAAGTATCGAAATTTTTATTAGATAATGAATGCACTTGCCAACCCTCAAGAAATATATTGAAAAAGAGATTTGCTCAAGGTTATATTTTCATTGTCACGTTGCCGACGCCGACAGGATCATTTCAATAATTTGATATTTCTTCTATATAGGCAGAACTAAAATGACGATCTTTTTATTATTAGAAAATATCTATGAAGAAGACTATTTTTTTTTCTAACTAGGATGTAAAGTGAAATCCTAATAATAATTAAAATTAAGCTCACTGTCATATGGGCTTTCTTCCTCCAATTTGGCAGAAATATCCAAATCTGTACAACCATAGACGCGTTGAAGCAGCAAAGCAAGCTGGTGAAGCTTTTCGTTGAATGCATCTGAGCGACATGCTTCCCATAGACTCTCAGCCTGAACAAACGATGATGGCTGAACATTCAAGATCACTAATGATCCGTCTTCGTTTGTAGTATCTTGGACATTGGTGATTAAGCTTTCATAAGACAACGCTTCTACTTCCTCCTTGCTTCCTAAACTAGCACTATGAATTTGTGTAGCAGACTGAACTGTTTTTGTAATTTCCATCACTGAAAGAATTATGTGTCAAGCCTTATTCAGATTTTAAATATAATTACTTCCCCCATACTGCATAGGCTGAATAACTGACTAGATTTTGCTTGCATATTCAGAAATAAAGATTATGGCATTTTTTCTTAGTTTCGTTGAAATTTGAACAAAGATTTCTCTGAGCTTAAAATTGACAAGATCTCCATTGTCTTTTTCATTTCCCTCAACGCAAGTATAATATGATAATTACATTTAAGTAAATAGCACTTAAATAAGTAAGTAAGCTTTTTATATATATACTTATTACTTACACTGTTTGAATACAATTTATCTCAAATTTATTTCAAAATATTCAGTATTCATGCATCCGTAGGGATCCGGTGATTTAGAAAGTTATTACGTTGGTATCTCGTTTTATTTATTGACCTACAATACCGTGCATCTTCGGATCCGTAATTCTTTCTACTTCCATGTTCTTTAACTGACATAACCCTAATGGAGAGCAAATCGGCCTTATTTCGATACGCAACTAAACTCGCGAAAACCGATAGCCATTGTGAGTTCCTCTCTAACTGCTTAAACGAATCAAAAATCCCAAAAGGCCTCAGGATAGAACTTAGACCTAGCATACCTGGAAAGCCATCTACACGCTTCATGTCAAGGTGGAATGCTATAATTATCCATACCTCATTTTGTTTGATTAACCTCTTATTGAGTTTTTACAGATCGCATAAACAACATCTTACTTCTACTTTAAATGCTGCCAAATCCGAAGTAAAACGAAATATGGACGATCTATCATTCACGGCGTTGGAATCTGAAATTTCTAGGAAAATCTCAATTACATCTAAAACGTGTTCGACAATTAAGGCTAGAAAGTTACAAGGCCTCCAACCCGTAAAACAGTGGTAAATCCCACAGGGCAAACAATGCAAAATAAAACACACAGGTCTCGGGGTTTCAAACGAAAATTAAAACCATATTCTTCCAACAGGGATTGCAATAATACCGTGGTTAATCTTTCAAGTACTGAACTTAACAAACACGAACTTTCCCTACTCTCAAAAGGATTAAATTTCTGCCCAAAGCACCCACAATATGACCGTGGCAAACTTATTGAAGAAAATAAAGCGTTCAGAAGGAGACTTAGACTGAAATCTCACTTCACAAAAGATGAGCCCCTATTTGATAACAGCACTACCCCACATGACACGTCGATCAACTCTAGCCCAGCAATTTCAATCTCTACCCATCAAGATCTTATCACAGTAGACAATATAATTTCGCCACCAACCTCAAAAGATGATATTGAAAAATACCCTAAACTTAAATGCAAAAGTACGTGTGATCCACCCAAGCAATCCGTGGCCTTAGAGACCTTCATACATAATGTAGAATCTGATATAGCTGTGAACCATACTTCCCACAAATCTAAAGACAATTTGACTAAACAAGAGAAACAAGCCCTACGATCACTGAAAAACAACAATAACATCATCATTAAACCAGCCAACAAAGGATCGGCTGTAGTTGTCCTGGATAATGAACATTATATATCTGAAGCAGAACGCCAACTCAATGATACTAATTTTTACAAACAATTAGAGAAAGACCCCACTTTAGAATTCCAGAAAAAAATTACAGTAACACTGAACAAAATGATGGACTCCGGCTTAATCAGTGAGGACAACTTTGAATATTTGTCCGTGAAAAATCCAAGGGCAGGCAGATTTTATCTCCTACCCAAGATTCACAAGCCTGGTAACCCCGGAAGACCGATTGTATCAGCTAACGGTCACCCTACTGAACGCATATCAGAATTCATTGACCTCCACTTAAGTCTGCATGTTGTCAATTTACCTTCATACGTGAAAGACACCACTGACTACCTCTGTAAAATTGAAACAGAACCCATTCCAAATGATACTATATTGCTCTCCATGGACGTGACATCACTTTACCCCAATATACCACACGAAGATGGCATTACAGCCTGCAAAGAAGTTTGGAGCACAAGGGATATCAAAGATCCACCAACAGATACCCTGGTAGAACTGTTAAAAATTATCCTCAAGTGCAACAAGTTCGAGTTTAATGACAAACACTACCTCCAAATTCAAGGTACAGCAATGTGTACAAAATGGCACCCTCTTATGCCAATATCTTCATGGGTCGTCTGGAACGCTAATTACTTATGGCAGTACCATACCAACCGTTTTCATGGCTAAGATTTATCGACGACATAGACATGAAATGGTGTCACGGCCTGGAAAAACTTAATGAATTCCAAACTATTGCAAACAACTTCCATCCATCAATTAAGTTTACTTATGAAATTTCGAATGAACAGCACATCTTTTTAGACACTTTATCACGTCTGGATGGAAACGAACGTCACATTGATCTTTATTCAAAACCAACAGATAAACATCAATACTTGCTCCCTACTAGCTGCCACCCTAAACACTGTTGGAGGAACACCCCTTACAGCCTGGCCCTTCGGATTCGCAGGATCTGTACACAAGATAGCACCATTGAACAACGCTCCAAAGAGCTACTACAGCACTTACAAAACAGAGGCTACCCAAAGCAGGTCATATCTACCTCGATCGCAAGAGCTGCTGATGCAAACCGAAATGACCTCTTGTTTGGTACCAAAGTTGTACAGCAATCAGATAGAATTCCGTTCGTTCTGACATACCATCCTGACCTGCCAAACATTAACTCAATAATAGACAAACACTGGTCCAAGATTGAGTCTTCCAGCAAACTCAGCAGATTGTTTCCTGAGAAACCAGTTGTCGCATACCGAAGACCCAAGTCACTTCGAGACGTTCTGGTGAGAGCAAAAATAAATAATGCAACAGCCAATGACTCTCTTGGAATTTCTGGACCGTGTAAAAAACCAAGGTGTCAAACGTGCAACATCATGCACGAAACGCGTACTTTCAAGTCGCTTCTTGGTGCTGTTTCGGCAATAAGAGGTTCACACAATTGCAAAACTTCAAATGCTGTTTACCTCATGACATGTACGGTATGCCATAAACAATATGTCGGCGAAACAAAGCAACAGATCAACAAGCGCATCAACCTGCACCGATCTGACTGGAAAACCCGCAGATTCAATAGGTCTCCAGTTGCAGAACATTTTAACGAAGCCGGCCACTCGTTTAGCGATGTTGTCCTGTGTTGCATTGAAGCAAACCAGAGATGGTCCGACAAACAACGTAAATCGCGGGAGACCTATTGGATTAGGCGCCTTAACACGATTCAGCTCTTTGGATTAAACACAAACGTCATATAAACATCAAGGGCAATTTGACCCGGATAATAAGCACTTGACTGACCAGCAATTTTTCGCCAGCTGTTCATATCAGTTCGTCCTTTTGCATTTGCATTTCCACTGTCAGTTCGCATTGAACCCCTGATGAAGAAACATCGAGTTTCGAAAGCGCTAGGGTTATTTATGCTTTTAGCATTAATCCAATTACTTACACTGTTTGAATACAATTTATCTCAAATTTATTTTAAAATATTCAGTATTATTGCATCCTTAGGGATCCGGTGTTTTAGAAAGTTATTACGTTGGTATTTTCCTCTATCTCGTTTTTTATTTATATATATATATATATATATATATATATATATATATATATATATATATATATTGAACACCAAGTAATTGTGATTCAAATTTCCTGAGATAAAGCGACGGACATTTGTTTTGTACCATTTAAGCCAAAAGTTTATTAAGTCCTTAAAAATCCAGAAGATATCCGACTTACCAAAGTTCAGTACGCGACAAATAGGATGCCATACCACCTTTCAAATAAGTGTGATTCAAAGTTGAAATTTGCGGCAAAAATTTCTAACAGTACCATGTTTAGCCCGAAAATAATCTGAATTTTAAAACAGGAAGATGATATATCCGACGGACCTATTTTTCGGAAGCGACAAACAAAGCTTCTATCCGATACATCTTACAACGTTCCGTTCTGCTGTGATTAATAGTGCTGCGAAATGTGTTGACTTACGGGAGAACAAAAGCGCGGACGGACAAGTGTTAACCTGTATACATCCCTCTTCTTCGAATTGGGGCCATAAAAACATTCTACAGTTAAACCAAATAAACCTTTTGCGGAAGACATATGTGTTATTGAATTCAAAAAATTCTTGGAAATATGAAAGTCTCACCAGTGGCTTCAAGACATCGATTAAACTCAAAGTGGGTTATTCCAATCTCAAGTTCTAGTTCTGGAGATTTGGCATAATTCTGGAGATATTTTTCAATGCATTTAAAGGCATTTGTCAGCTTCCCATCCACACAAGACATCCATAGATATCGCATATTTTCATATGATGGGCATCTGATCTGTTGAATAAAAGTAAAATACCAATTATTGAAAACCGGGAGATCTCGGCTTCTAAGGAAAGTGATAAAGTCAAAACCATTGGCGAACAAGTGTTTAATACTGGAATATCAAAACGACGAAGAATGATGTCATATATATGATGTTCTTAAATGTCCATGGGGCAATCCTTTATTTTCATACATTAAACAAATTGTCTAATGGAGTCCAGATTTATATATTATGTTCTGCGTCCCTTTAGAAATTTAGCCGTTGTCGTAGCGCAATTGGTAGCGCGTCAGACTGACAATCTAGAGGTCCCGGATTCGATCCCCGACGGCGGCATTCGTTCTTTCCGACTGTTTGTCTCTCATCAATGGGTTGAGAACCCTAGACCTATGTGAGATAGCAGCTGGGGGCTAGGAAAGGATGTGATGGTAGTACTTGAGAGAGAAATACCAGGAATCCAACGTGAGGTGCTCCAACCGCCGCGATATAACTGTTTAAAGCGGTGTAAAACTCCATTCAATCAATCAGTGCACCCTTTAGAAATTCAGTTATCCATTCATATATTAACAATAATGAATTTCTTAACGTAAAGATGAGTACGGTTACTCTCGTTAGTTACCGTTAGGTTAACACAAGCATGGTATATCTCTTGCAGCTCTCGTCCACCCTTCAATAGCTCTGACATTGCTTCTCTTACAAGTTCTTTAATTTTGTCTTTATATGCTTCTGGTACATCAGGCAGGTCAAGTTCTGTCATTTTTGGCGTCAACAATTTAACAAGGTGCTCTGATATAGCCTTCTCCTTTTCACTGTTACAGTTTTTGACGATGATTTCCACATTTGTGTCTGAAAAAATATCACAGTTTTGTAACGATTTGGAATCTGAACTTGATGTGAAATAATTTTCCGACATAAGTATTTGCATAAATAGCTTTGTAGAATTTACAGCGCCCAAATTCCTGATTCTTCTTTTTGTCTTTTCATCGGGTATTGGCTGAATCTAAACTAAGTATTTTATTCAATGAATTTAAAACTGTCCAACGCGTCATTAACGCCAAATAGAAATTATATCCACTATAACAATCCTGATCAACGTTTTACAACATTTTTTCTGGTGTCGTTTAATAATGTTCTCTAGATGTAAAACCAATGAACAAGTTATGTTATGGGGGTTTAATTGAAAGAGCATTCTTTTGCACGTGCATCATATGACGTCATTAAAGTCCAGATTAAATTCTAAAAATGTTAATTGTTTCACTTTTGTTAGGTACTGATAAGAAATTCAAATTTTAGTAAGATAGAATCCGCTGTTGTCCTTGTACAGTGTATTTATGAGGCAGAATACGTTCATATGTAATGTTAATTAATATGCAAGCATTAGATGAAACCATCTGTTTACATATATTTATATGTAATGGCATATGGGTCGCGAATAATGTTCTATGTATTTTTTTTCATA
Organism: Fragum whitleyi; assembly: GCA_948146395.1. Classification (NCBI taxonomy): domain Eukaryota; kingdom Metazoa; phylum Mollusca; class Bivalvia; order Cardiida; family Cardiidae; genus Fragum; species Fragum whitleyi. The sequence continues at coordinate 1,262,687 of OX411553.1, forward strand.
TATAAGTTCTATGGTTTCTTGTTATAAATAGATGATAACTCCACTTAATTGACCAAGATATAGTTTGTTTATTACCGGGAAGCTTTACGTGGCTAAGACCGAGCGTTTGTAACAGCGTCATCATTTCACTCATCTTGTCAAACATCAATTGGTGATCTGTAAGTACAAAAGATCAATTTCGTCTGATCAATACTGATCCTTATCCTTAACTTTTGTCCTACTTCAAAGTTTGTTCCAAACAATTCAACCATTCTAGCACGATTCTTCCCCTCTATAATAAAAGAAGTGGACCCGATATAGTTCCGCAATGTTTCGGAAAATAATGAACCTTAGCAGTGTTTACCGAGGTTTCCTAATGATGTTCGTGAAAATTCACGAGTGCTGAAATGATGTGGAACTATAAAGAGTCCACTACCTTAAAAGAAATATTGCCGTGTTAGCTGAGATCATGCTGAATGTCGGTGCAGACTGATCTTAGTCTAAATGTTCAGCTTAAGATTTTTGTGAAGCAGAAATATGCTATGAAGATTATGATGATTAAAATGATACAAAAGAAATGATTTGGTCATTATTGCAAAGCTGCATTGTCATAATTGAATATCTTTAAGAATTATAGAAAATATCAATGATTACAACAGTTTTTGATAATTCAATGCAAACATTTCAAAAAACAGACTTCAATTCGAAACCACTTGAATTGTTTAAACGTATCATAGAATAAACATACCATTTGAAAGGCCGTCTACTTTACTATTCAACTCTGCAAATGGGTCGTTTTCATACCACTCTTTAATCATCTTCAAGTTATCGTCATTTTTCACAACATTTCCTTTCTTGAACTCGTCAAGAAATGCCTTTATTTCTTTGGTAAAGTCTTCATTTGCAATAAAGTCACAACACCTAGTCACGATTACTTCAATAACGCTTACAAAGTGGTCAAACTGTTCCTTTTCGATCTTGGTATGAATCACTTTGTTTCTGATACTACGTAATACTCTTATATCCTGCTTCACAATGCTATCCTCTGAACAACGCATTATCACGAGACAGAATAAACATATATCCCATTCCTCGATGTTTGTCTCCTTGTGTCTGCCAGGAAAAAGTTTCTTTCTTATGGCTTCATTTTTAATGTTTGACAACTTCTCTTGGTGCTCGTACAAAAAATCGTCTAGAGTCCATGGATCTGAGACTTGATCTTGGTCATTCGGCTTTGAATTTTCAACAAGCTTTTCTACAAGAGCTCTCGTTAATTCAGTACACCCATTGGCTAGAAAGTGAACCAACCGTGTGTGTCTTTCACTAGTATCGTCTGACATCTTGAGCGTTAAACATGCCTGCAATGTTAGTTCATAAAGTTCTATAGTAAAACTCTTTGCATGAACAATTGCGTTAAAATGTAATTGTTTTTCTTATAATTCCCAATTGTAAGTGAACATTTTAATATTTAAAGTTTGTAATATAGTCTAAGTTCCTGAAAAGAATACGTCGTGCGATGCACTGTATTTCACTTTACTTAACATGATGATCATACCTCTAAGGAAATGGCATATAGATTCTATTTGTCGTGTGAATCAAACTCTAGTCATCAGCGATGGTAAAAAAACACCTTCGCTATAATCCAATCCAGTCCTGCTTTCAGGATATGAAAATCAATGCGAACGTTTAGGTATTTTATCTTATAACTATAAAAATATCCGTGTGATAACATCCAATATGATATTTTTTATGATATCACACAGTTATTTTTAGAACAATAATATAATGCGGTTATTTTTAGGAACTTGCATTTCGGGTAGAAACAAATACGAAAACAAGACAAATAGAGGTTATAAGATAAATATAATACATACATAGTGTATTGTATGAAAAAAATATCTAACTCGGTTGTGAGAATTGATAATTGTCTCGGCAGAGCCTCGACAATGATCAATTCTCCCAACCTCGTTAGATATTTTTTCTTATACAAAACACTAAGTATGTATTATATATGTAACTCACTATGCACGCGAGGACACGGAGTACAATTCCAAATGTTTCGAAACGTTATCGTCTTAGGGAATATTTTGCTTTAAAAAATCTCACTATTTTGTATACATTATTAGATGAATCTAAGTTATGTAGTTGGTATCATGAGAAAACAATGGGAATATGAGACAATCGGACATTTTATGTTGGTTACAATGTCTATTGTTCACACCAACAGTGAAATTAACCTGTTATTATTGTTGTTTACGTCCGCCATCTTACATGTTTCTACACACGACTGTGAATAGCGTATTCGAGTTATAGTCTCAATTTAGGCCGTTACATATTTCATTGTATCGGATGCGACCAGTCAAAAAAATAGCACCGCATTCCTAGGACAGAAATATGTACTAATTCGAGTTATAGCCTGCTTATTTCTACACTACTTTGTTTTGGTAACCTTTCTTTTGGTAACCAAATACAACGAATAGTTGCAGAGTGTGAATAAAATCGAGAAAATGAGGAAATATCTACTCGTGTTCGTCAAGAATACATGGGGATATTTCCTTACGTAATTAGATATCTCTTGAATTTGGCCTTCAATCAGCGTTTGTTGACATTACTAAATTATTTCTCTTTTTATAAAATCTTAACTAGGTCATGATACGAGGTTTTAAAATTTCTCATTCTCAATTAAAAATTTTCTCAATTTTCAATTTGAGATTAAAGCAATTATTCTATTTTAATACTCATAACAACTTATTAATATTATCTTTTATTTTCATACATTTATTCAAATCTAAAATTTGAGAAAATTCTCAGTTGAGCCTGAGAAAAGTTTTATAACCTTGGGCCTTTTATTGGATCTCTTTAGTTTAACCATTTTAAGATGGCAAAAGTGAAAAGTCATTAAGACATCACCATCATATATATACATTTACAAAAAATTCAATCTAAAGCACCTTAACAAAATACCTTGCGATCTTCAGAGGGTCACACATGTTATACTTCCAAGTGATTCACCTATTGATCTTTTTTCAACTTTGATTACAAATAAACTGGATTGAAACAGCAGTCGTCTATTATTTTCTATACGACGTTTCCAAGAATAGATTAAACCAATTTACACGGAAAAAATGCGCACATGTAAAATTGTGAGTTTTAAATAGAATTTTTGGAAAATCTCGTGACACAATTATTACTTCTCAAAAATCAAAAACGAAAGTAGACGGATAAACCCAATGATAAGGAACAGTGAATCCAGTCTATTTATGTTCTAATTTTATGGAGGTAGACTATGTTTCTGTGACGAAAAATACGAATCCGAAAATATATCCTTTTAATATAACAAATATCTTGTATTTTGCAGTACGATTGAATGTTTAAATTATAATTCCTCGTGCGATCTGTCACTCGAAATTGTGCCATCAGACAACTCCAAGAAACAAATAAGTGACCCATCCCCACAAAATATATGACAGTTAATTACATCGTTAAATTGACAATGTGAATGATTTTGGAATAATTGTTGAAAGAAAATGAATGGATGCGATGAGTGAGTTTTGAGTGAAGTTAAAGGGAGGTAATCCACTATAGCAAATTTTGTTCAGAATGAAGGATCAATACTTTAAGCACTACCCATATGGCCCCTTTTCACGTCACGGATCACAGTTATTTGAACAAGTTAATCCATTGCTTATGTCAAACCTTTCGGTCGATACCAAATCCACGGCCATCATTGATGGCCAAGGTCATATTTCAAGGTCACTTAATTTCAACATGAAAACTTACTTTGACCATCACTTTTGAAAAGTAAGTGATAGAGACATCATATTTGACATGTGTAATGCACGTGACAACTTCTGTTGGTACCTACTACAAGGACATTCGGAACACCACTCGGCCAATCTCATGATCAACCTCGGATATACATAGACGGACTATTTCTTAAAAGTACGGGAAAACCTTGGAAAAACTCGATGACGTCAGTTAAAATGGCGTTAGCCCTCAAAACTATGAGTGAAAACATTCGATGTCCAACGCTACTCGTTTAAGTCACTGACTTCAAACCATCATTTTCTTATATAAATATCTTAAGATTCTTAAATAACTGCTGAGAAAATCTCAAATTTTGAGAATGATTCGTCATTCTTAAAAATTGAGATTTTTCAGCCGTTATTTACTTTAAAAGACATAAATGTACAGTGCTAGTTTTCGTACACTGTTTCCGCCTAACAAAATGCACGAATTTTTGTTACATACCCATCCGCCCTTCGCCGAGGTCTGTTGCAGTTTACGGAAATGACCGAGTGATGTTCCGAATGATTTGACATGTGCAATGCACGTGACAACTTGTGTTGGTACCTACTTCAAGGTCATCAGTCAACGACAATTTGTAAGGGCAAATATCTATAAAAATCAATGTTTTACCTGGATATTGCTTTGAAATGGTATGTGGTAGAGTCCTCATATTTCACATAGGTATTGCTTATGGCGACCTTTCAGTTAAAACCAAAATCATGGTTTGTTTCTTTTTTTACATTGACACTTTTTTTGTATTATACGTGATGAATAATTCATATCTCACAAGTGTATTGCTTGTGCCAAGACCGTGCTGTTGTGACCATTTTTAAGATCGATGTCATTCGTCAAGGTCAAATTTAACATAGTCCATAACTTTGAAATGAAAAGTGATATTCCATATGTGTATATCGAACAACTGTTTCTGAAAAATAGCATTTGCGTTGGCAATAGTGCTTCACAAAAACATATTTCTTTAAAATAGACAGACCTGATACTTTCATTTTCTGCTTTAGCATTGTTGTATGTTTTCGGACAAAGCGATTGAAAATATAACTCAACCATGAAATCAAAATAAGCCCTACGCTGTAAGGCCACATTTAACATGGAGGTGTTAGATGAAAGACCTTTGAAAAGGGTCTCATTCTTAACCTTTAGACATACAGTTTTCAAAATTGGGGGTTGAGTGTCATATTTCTCGACAAAAAAAATCACGGTAACTTTCATTCTTCTATTGGATTTTAGAGCCCTATGTGATGTGATGTCAATTATCCAATATGTGTCATAGAGAATTTTAGAAAGACTTTAAAAACTATTATACTGAGGTGAGCGATAAATAACCACCAATGTCCTCTTGTTTTCTTTTATTTTTAAGGAAAACATGACATTTTACATAGGTGTAACTAGGATTTTGAATTTTATACGCACTCAAAATGCGACCACCAAAGAATATAAAGGATAAACGCGATATTTGGACAATGAAAAAGGATGAATGTCATCTGTCCGCTCCCCTTTTATGATTTTAACGTTGCTGAATAATCAAAACATCGTAACTACAGCTTAACTAAGCTGTAGTTTCGATGTTATGATCATTCATTGATTTTTACAGGGGTTTTATTTTATTACGCACTTGCGTAATGTGAGCTACGCCCTTGTCTTACACTAGGAATTACTTGACACTTGTTCGATCATTCATGTTCATATCAAATTGTGTGTATCATGCGTGTGTGCGGATTTCTAAAATGTTAAATTTTAATACACGTCAATTTCAATTACAAATAATTTAATTCAAATTGATTCCATCAGATTTGCCGTAATCTGATTGGCTGAAAAAATGTTTTTTATTTATAAATGAAATTAATTTTGATAACGCAGCTATTTTGTAAGCTTCTGCAAAAAGTAGTGCCATAAGAAAACTGCTTCATTGTTGACAAATCTTTACATTTTTGCTTCAAAGTATTAAATTATAAGAGATGAAGAGCTTATTTGTTAATTTGATTGAGATATGAAACCAAAGACCTAATCACACTCATGCATGAATCCGCTTCGATTATTCATACAGTATGATTAAAATTTTAGTTTCATACCTAAATGAAATCAACAAATAATCTCTTCATCTCTTAATAACACGTTTTTTTTGTGTTGTAAACGTTTTTTCAATGTAGGTCAAATTCAATTTTGACGAGTTGAGCCTTTTGTTATGTGTTGTACACGTTTTGCATTGTTTGCTACGATATTGAATTTCAATTCACGTCAATTCTAATTTCGACAGGATATATGTATAATATAGTCCGTTTGACTTCTATATGGACCAACATTTCGCCGAAAATCACGGAATTGGATTAATGAAACGTATCTTTTTCTTGTCATATAATATTTTCCATCTAATACCATGACGAATCTTGTTTTTCAGAATTTTTGAATGTAAAATAATGATTTTGTCCGTCCGTCTACATGTTAACTTCCAGCCTTTCACCCCTTCTTGTGACTGTATTAAACGGAACAGCGACTTGCCCAACCAAAAATAGTTCTCATTTGCATAGGGGCAGAGTCAAAAGTGTATGATTTTAACTTAGTCGTTTTGGTATATAATCGAGTATTTTTATAAAATTAATTTTGTCGCAGATTTTTAATTCCTTGGGAAATCAAATTTGAGTGTATTCTCTCTTTGTTTAAAAACCGTTTAGCCAGATAAATGATAATTGTTGTTGTCTATTCTGAGACGAGCCCCATTTTCACATATTTAGACCAATCAAAAAGCATTATTTAACAAGTTCCTTGTGAATTTCACGAGAAAAACTAGATAAGCAGGCGAGTGATAACGGTACAAATCACGTGATATTAAAGTTTAAGATGACATGACCGTCGATATGCTAATTAGTATGTCCAAATAAGGAATAATGGCCATTTCTTCTGTCAAATATTTAGTATAAAACCACGTGTTTTTACTATTGTTTACATCTTGTTACAGCCTTAACAGCCATTCTTCACCCCCCGTGTTTAAGAGCGGAAAATGTGAAAATAATTACATTAACTAGATAGACAAAATCATTATTTTGAAATCATTTTATTTTCAAAAAATATTTTTTGGGATGGTATTAAGCTGAAATTAAGATTTTACCACATACAAATTGCCAATTCAAACTCGATTTTATGCAATTGATGAAAAGGTCGGTCCATATAGATGTCAAACGGACTATACATATTTAGTGTATTGTATGAGAAAAAATATCTTACGAGGTTGGGAGAATTTATAATTGTCGAGGCTCTGTCGAGACTATTATCAATTTTTACAACCAAGTTAGATATTTTTTTCCATACATTACACAAAATATGTATTGTATTTATCTTATAACCCCCATTTGTCTTGTTTTCGTCGATGTTTCTAACTGAAATGCAAGTTTCTAAAAATAACCGCATGATATCATTGTTCTAAAAATAACTATGTGATATCATAAAAAATATCATACGGGATGTTATCACACTGATATTTGTATAGTTATAAGATAAATATTTAAGCTACTAGCTTTTTCACTAGGCTTATAACCGATTAAGATCGGGCTGTCATCTTCTGATTCGGTTTTAGCCATCTTTGACAGGAGTACGTCTGATAGACTAAGAAAGTAATATATAATGTATTTTTCCTTTGAGTCCTTTACGTACACAAAACGATGCCTTTCATTTGGTGATAATTAATGAAAAAAGTCTTTCATAGAAATTCAATAAAGTAAACAAATCACTTCTTGTTTTTCTCTCATAAAATGAACAGGAGGACCATGATGGTCCTTTATCGCTTACCATCGTTTCTTCGACTCAACTAATGACAATCAAAGGCCAATTTTTCAGCAAAATTTCAAGCGAGTTTTGAATCAACTTTAATGGAGGATAAGTACATCGATAATTTTGTCTTATTGGGCGGAATTAACAATATTGTATTACCTCCTTTTAACATTATATGCGTACTTTTCTGTTCGTGTGTCATTAAGAAAAGGGGGAATATTACACTACAGCTTCGAAGTCGTTTTATTGATATACCTTGACATTAGCATATTGAAATCTCAGATATATATTTGTTCAATGAGATTCATTCATCTTAAAATCCTCCATTTGTACAAACATACATCTCATAAAATACATACAAAGCACAAAAACACAAACAAACAAATAATACAAAGTCTAGAGCAAACTATGAGCCTGTGCGTGACATTTCCAACAATTTAACATCTGCGTGAGGTGCAAGCAGCTCAGACAGTTACCTAGTGTAAGTAGAGGATTGCCTAACTGTCTACAGATATTTCAATACCTTATCTATCTACAAATCGCATAGTGAAGACTCTGGTCAGACTGTGCGGATGCACAGAATGGCCAGCGTCGTTGCTTTGCTCAAATTTGCTTTGGTGTAATTGTTACGCACGGGCTCATATGATATTATACAAAAATGAGTGTGTGTTTGTGTGTATGTGAGTGTGCGTGCGTGTTTTTACTTCCATAACTAAATGAAAACAACAAAAACAAACAAGGCCCCTGGAAATTTAGTGGTTTTAATGACGCACCATTTTCGCCTATGCTTGTTTCTTTACGCCAGGTAGCTATTTGAATAACAAAGATACAATCCCTCTTGTTCGAGCGACCACGTCTATTAAGCGACCATTTACATTTAGCGACCGTTTTCAATCTATTAAAACTCACCAGAATCATATCAATGAGACGATTCTATTTAGTTTTAAGAGCATAGGATTATTGAGAAATTCGCGAAAACAATCATTTCAATGACAATCGTGTTTCTAATTTGTGAACAAAAACGTGTACTAAGCGATCATTCTCTTTTACGACCTCTGTTTAGTGATCCCGTAAGTGGTCGCTTAATGCAGGTATAACTGTATGTCGATTTCAAACCATAAGCAACGACGAGATAGCTTAGTGGTTACAGCAATAGCATATCATACACGTGAAAACCTTTTTGACTTCACAGTGTCGGCTTTGCAAACACCAATTGCAATTATACTGCCATTCAATATTTAAGTGTACGTTCAAAAATTAATTCATAAATCTCTGTCAGCATTGAGGAAGTGGAACCGTAATAGTTCCACAACATTTCAGAACTCATGATCTTTCACAATGTTGACTGATGTTTCCTTATGAAATCAATTGGAAACCTCGGTTAATTCTGTGAAAGTTAATGGCTTCCAACACGTTGCGGAACTATTACGGGTCCATTACCTTAAACGGCTTACCTATATCATTGATGAATAAGTTTTGTTCATGAATAAAGGGTGTAAGGACTTTTTTGTTAATGAATAGCTTTCACGAAATAATATATTTTGCAGACAAAACTTGCTTGATAGGAGTGGTGGCTTAGCAATATTGACTTTTTCTCTCTTTGCTTGAAATGATTTATTTCAAGTAATAAAAGACATTCGATCTCTAAATACGGAAAACACCAAACGTTTTTTTAGATATCCAGGGGTTGTTCATAAATAAGTTATAATGAGACCATCTGTATTTATTTCATGGAGGTATGATACTTAAACCCTTACCATATTCATGTATTCACACTCGTCACGTAGTTTTACGATTGTTTTTAGTTTCATATCTCCGTGAAAAAAATCATTTAAATGAACACGTTTAAAGCAAAGTGCCATATTCCTTTTGTGAAGTCATAAAAATGGGAGCGCTCTTTTTGTATAGCCTAAATAATAATTCTGTAGTAATGGAGAGTTCGAATACCGATCTTTCTTGTTTTAATTTCCGAAAATTTCCGACAATTACCGTTAAATCAATTACGACACCAACGACGTTACGTACAGTAGTTACCTTGACGTCGACGTTTTAAAGACGCCGTTGTTTTTTTGGGGACGGTTGGAAAGTTCATCTATTAAACGTGCGCACCAAGATGAATACAGAGATTTTTAAAAGACTTTAGATTAAGCCAAACAAAAAGAGCATAATGAACCGGGGTATTTGGAACACGTTACCCGAGGTAGTATTGATCGAAATTTTCAGGTATTTATCGGACAGAGATCGCGCCAGGGCTGCATTAGTCAATAAACAATGGCACAAGATATTTGAGACACCGTGCCTCTGGCGGACACGGCATTTCGACATGGGAGGGGTTCGAGCGTTGAAAAACGGCTACAAAGCCTGCAAGTTTGCGGAACAGTTCGGTCAGCATATACGAAGATTGTTTATAACATGCAGTCACCCGTCTTATCACACTTGTAGACTTTTTCAGAAATCAATTGGCGAATTTTTCGACAAATTGAAAGAAGAGGGTACTCAACTAACGGAGTTCGAGTTATGTAGGCTCGAGCTAGAGAGATACTGGAAATATGAAACTCCGAAAGAAAAGCTAATCACGACGTTTTCGAAGTTTTTACGAACTCAAGAAAAGATCATTTGTCTGGATTTCTCCTCTGCTCAGTTTGATGCTTCTGGTGGAATAAAAGTATTGGATGCGATAGCACATAAATCGGGCAGCGTGCTACAAGATATGTTGATTGAAGACTTTTTTCATCCATATATCTCTATCTTCCGAAGTCCGAAATTCTTCAAGGCTCTCAAAAAATTCACAAACTTGAAATATCTAGCCATGAATTACAACTGTATATCAGAAGAAACCATAGAAATACTCGCAAAATCACTGAAAAACAAATTAGAATATCTAAATGTCAAAATAGTGCGGAATGACCCTCATTTTCACAGGGTGTCTGGATATACATGGACTATATTTTCTCGTGCATGTCCAAAGTTGCGGGTTGCCTTTTGGTTCGAGAGTGTTGGTTCCTACACGGATATTGTGCCTATCCTTGTGAGAGAAGCGCCCTCTAAAGACGTCCATATTTGGACCGGATATGACGAAGACCGAGACTGGAGGCTGGGACACACCATCTCACATATTGGAAATAGTTACGCCAATACTCTAGGTATGCTTTTGAATTAACCTAAGAGATGATTTAGATATTTTGTTTTGTTTTCGCGTGGGTATGAAGCGAAAATTCACACTTTTGTGTCGCGTAGAGGTTTTTAAGTCACAGGAAAATGCTTCATAATCTGATCGGTTTGCCATTAAGGTTTTTATTTGAGACTTAAAATTATTACCTTTGAGAGAAAAGGTCGGATAGGAAACAAAAGCCTTTATTATATCTAAAATGCTTGATTTCGTTTTACGAATATAAAAGCAAATAAAATTTGTTTAATCTAAGTCGTCAAGAAAATAACCATATTTTACTAAAAACATAATCTTTTTCTAAAGGAGCAATGAAGCACCCTGTGCATGACATTTCCAACAATTTGTGTGCGCGATGGACAAGCATTATGCAGCCTAGACTACCGCTCTATACAATAATCATTTTCACCGAGCGCCTGATGACAGCTTAAGTCCTTATCCATCTATAGAGCGCATAACGAAGTCTCTAGTCAGGCTGTGCGGATGCACAGACTGACTAGAGTCTTCGTTTTGCTAGACTGGTAAACTTGTCCCATCTACGCTACCCTCCGATACTGTATCGATAGATTGAGACAGGCTCGCCAGTCAATCGTTTTGCTCACGTGTGAAGATTACCAGTCTTTGTTTTGTGCATGAGTGAACTGTTGGAAACGACACACACTGGATTATCATTATTTTCTAATTAGTCAAAAGGTTCGCGCATTGAGTGATAAAAAATGAAATATCTTTTTTCTAGAGTATTTATCATTGGAGCTTGACAACACCCAAGAAGCTATAGACGACCAAGTACTACAGCTTGTTAAACAGTGTAAGAAACTGACTGAGATCAACCTTAATGCAATGATCTCCATCTCTACCGTGGAACAGTTGTGTGAACTTCAGAGAGAAGGCAAAATTAGTGAGTATATGCCTGTATTAACATATTAGAACCATTGTTTCGGCCTACAGTTGTCTAAATCGCGGGTTTAGATACGGATCCTAAATATACATACATGTATTTAGAGACCCTGGTTTAGTGCAGAACAGTCTTAAGAGCCAATATTTGCATAGAAATCACGTACGTCAGTTTTGAAATAACCATTGAAATATGTTGAATCTTTTATTGTTACAGTTCAGAATATTACAATGGATATACAGATGGATCCATAAGAATTACAAGAGGACCACGGTGGTCCTATATCGCTCACCTTCGTATCTTTGCCTCATAAATCAAATTTCCTGCAAAGTTGTACTTTTATGATTTGAGGCCTCTAAGACTATAAACAAGAAAATTTTCATTAAGACCCCTTTTTCTGTGATATGGCACGGATCCTTCCCATTTTCAATAGGATTCATTCTTGTGACCAGACAAACATTCTGTTCAAGTTTCATAAAGATTGGATCATGTTCCTGGCCTCTAGAGTGTAAATAAGATAATTGTCATTTAGGCCCCTTTTCCCATGATATGGCACAGATTCTTCCAATTTTCAATAGGGTTCATCCTTGTGACCTGACAATTATTCTGACCAAGTTTCAAGAAGATTGGACAATGTTTGTGGCCTCTAGAGCGTAAAAAAGATAATTGTCATTAAGGCCCCTTTTCCCATAATATGGCACGGATCCTTCCCATTTTCAATAAGGTTCATCCTTCTGACCTGACAAACATTCTAACCAAGTTTCATGAAGATTGGACAATATTTGTGGCCTCTAGAGTGTAAACAAGAAAATTATTATTTAGGCCCCTTTTTCCCGTGATATGACTAGGATCCTTCCCATTTTCAATAGGGTTCATCCTTGTGACCTGACTAACATCCTGACCAAGTTTCATGTAGATTTAACAATATTCGTGGCCTCTTGAGTTTGAACACTTAAATTGTTGACGTCTGACGACGCACGACAAACGAGGGACATTCAATTATCACAAAAGCTCACCTTGATAATTTTCTTCAAAGATTGTTTACAAAATGCTCTGGCAATGTCGTACATTTTTTTATGATGGTACATTTTCCTTTTGAACTAACTATATGTATTCCTAGGACTTCAAACATCAAAACATTACCTATTTCTTTTTCTATTTTAGACTCTTGTGAACAAAAAAGCTTTACATGAATTTTTACACTTTACACTTTGACCTTTGTCACCAGAAAACATAGTACATGTACCTGTTGTTCATGAATTGACAAAGAAAAACTTAGCTTAAACTATCACATGCAATTAAAAGAATTCTCAACATTCTTCTTCTTTCTTTCTAGATTTGAACCTTCTCCATGTGACATTTTGTGGCGTCAACGGTCTTTTAAATGAAGAATTCAACCATGTGAGGCAGCATTATACAGAAATATTCAGAGAAACGGGATTGGACTTTAAATTGTACAGATTTGATTATTAGATTAATTAAATATAGCAAAATTAACTACAACATTGTTTTCATTGTATCTAAATTTCAACCACTTATAAAAGCCAGTCATTTATCATATTGGAGGGTTACCCAAACATAGCAACTACATTTCTATTCAAGCTGTAGTTAAAATGTTTTGGCTATCCATTATTACACAAGTCTGTGTATGAAAACAAAGAACACACTTTCACATTTGGTCAAGTTTAATTTATCTACATTCTTTAAACAGAAATGAATAACTATACATAATTATGTACATACAATCAAACTGATTGAATATCGATGCAATTGTGACCCGTCACACAAAAAGAAACTATCTAGGCAGTGTGTAAAGTGTTGATCCTTGTCAGTCTGCGCTGACTGCGCAGACTGACTTGGGTCAAAGACTTTTGCACACTGGTGATTTTCTGAATCTCGAATAATCATTCTACCTTCCTGTAATAACAATTGCTACCTCCAGATGACTTCTACATAAACAAACTCTTTTTAACCCTTTGCTGTTTAATCCCTGCTTTTACGTGCCTATGATTTAATGATTGAGAAAACATTGTGAAAAAAGAAGAAACACTGTTTTCTACCCTACTGAATGGTTATTTTTCAAATTAAATTCACTTTAAATTTTCGTCTGCAAAACCTTTGAATTTGGACAGGTCCCAAATTTTGTAAAACAGGAAAGGGCTAAAACATGTGTTTTACTGGCTCCAGAGATGGTTATTTTTCATTTGATGGGTCACAACCGCGAAACACTAACACCTTAAAAACCTAATATTACATACTTTGTACAGTTATAACATAGTGTAATTGACAAGTTGATTAATTATGGAATGATTTAGGAATGGTATTAAATAAGTGTGTGGAGTGAGTTTTGAGTGAAATTTTAGGGAGATAATACAATTTCACTAATTTTGTCCATATTGGATGAAATTGGAGACAATTTTTTACCTCCCTTTAAAAAAATCTATGAACATTCCTATTTTTATGTCTATACATACCAATCATTTAGAACAATTTTAAATTGTTTAAATGATTTCAGAGTGTTTTTGACTGATTGGAAAGAGTGTTTGGAATGAATGAATGGTGAGCTGAGTGAGCGATTTAGAATAGTTTTGATTGAGGTGAATGTCAATTTCATGATGTTACTAGCTGTACTTATTTACATTCTAAGCTTTACACAACAGTGAATTACATGGAGGATAACTGTTTCAGTGTAAGATTAATTTTGAGCCTGTGAGTGACATTACCAGAAATTCTACGCATGCTTGAGGTGCCCACATTGAACAGCATAGACAGCCACATACTTTAGATGTAAAGTTACCTGATGGTCTACAGATAATTTGAGACCTTATCTATTTACAAATGCATAGTAAAGCCTCTGGTCAGACTGTGCAGATGCACAGGCTGGTCAGCGTATTTACTTTGTGGTTAATTGAAATTGTTGGAAATCTCACGCACAGGTTCATTTATCTTTCAAAATGTTTGTTCAGATTTCATCCATATACATCATGTACATCAATAAATATACATTTTGATTTGAACACTTACAATGAACACATTTGGGGTGTGATGGCAACTTTAAGCACTTTCCTATACAAATCCTGATTTTAAAACCCTCTTGTTATCACATTATATTTGAGAAAACATATTGGAGAAAGAGGAAATTGATTGTAAGTTGTTTTCTGACATTGTTTTGTATCATATCAGTTGGTAACTTTGCAAATAAGTCTAAGTATACATGCTTTTCCTTCCCAAAGAATATCCATGTCTTTTTTGGGAAGCCCTAGCCTTTTCATCTGGATGACCTGGTAAGTAGTGATGGGCATAATCGATTAATGAGTTCTTTAGACATAAATGAAAGCCATTACATATTGTTTTTGAAACCAACATAAGTTTGATGGCTCAGCATGAAACAGTTGTAACTGCCTATATGCTTATAAGCAGTTACAAATGTTTCACACTGAGCAATGAAGTTGGTAGAAAAATCTACAGCAAGAGTCTTTAGGTCATGAGTTTTCACTAAATTCACATCTTATTCTTTAAAGGATGATATTGGAAGTGCTTTATTAATTTCTAAGAAAACCATTTTACAATGGATCACTAGGTGATTTATTCTTTCAACTAAACACCGATCATCAATTATTAATTGAAACCAATTGTCCAACACTACCATAATCATATATCCAATAAAGCATTCGGTTATTTTATCAGCACTGTAACATCTCCTTTTGTTGATATCTTTATAATCTTCAATGCCCGTAAAACCTGTAAAATACAATTCCAATTATTTCATAGAAATTACATGTATATGTTACCCGTCAATCAAAAATTGGAAAATGTGAAAAGTGTTGATCCCAGTCAAACTGCATGAGCTGCCTATGAAAGCTATCTGGGGTTGGCACTTTTCTCTGTTTTTTTTTCTGATAAATATGATAATTCTACCTTTTTATCAGAATTATTTCAAATAATCTATCTCAAATTGACCTCTGCTTAAATTGGTCTCTCATTTAGACGATTGTAAATTTTCTCATTTAGACTTCTCTCAGTGATTCAAAAACTAAATAGAGAAAACAATAGACAATTTTTAATTTAAGAAAGTCTACTTTCTCAGAGATTTTGAGACACTCCCTCTTGCTCTTATAATGTAGTTAAATATTGTTGATGAAACAATTGTATAGAAAGCTATTGTACCTATTGATCCCTGGTATAGCTCCTACCAATGAATTTCAAATTGAAAACAAAAAGAAGTCCTTCACCAGAGCTACAGATAGGTGTTTTCATGAGAAACGAAGATTTTAAACTGTCCTTGTGTTTTTTAGATAAAAGATCAAACCTATGTTGTTGGTTCTCATCTGAATTGTCTTAACGAGACAATTCAGATGAGTACCATCAACATGTGATTTCATTGAGAAACAAAGACTTTAGGTTGACTTACCCCCTTGTAACTGTACCTCTGATTAGCACTATCATAATTTGCTACAACTAGACCTTGCAAAGTGGACTAATACCCCATAAAAGTGCTTGGCCATAATGAAATGCCATTTTCTATTAAAGGGTCATAACTCTGTCAAAAATCAATGGACCTGACTAAAAAAGGACTTGCATATCTCTGCTTTATACTAATCATATCTATAAAGTTTGAAAAGAAACCGTCCAATAGTTGCTAAGGAATTGAGCTTGCACAAAAAAGCTACAAATGGACGGACGGATGGACTGACAGAAAAGCTGACTCCTATGAACCCCCAAAACATAGTTTTAGAGAGTTAAAAAATAATTTAGTATTAAATATGTTTCAAGCAATTTTCATGCTTTCTGATTGGCTGAAAAATTGTTTTATTCCTGAATGAAAATAATTTTGAGTACGCAGCCATTTTTAAGCTTGCGTGCAAAGTAGTCCCTTAAGAAATGTGTCATATTATGGAGACCTTCTCCGATTTTAGCTTCATGATTTTAAATCATAAGATTTGAAAAGAGTTTTTTTTTAATTTCATGAGGGTATGAAACTAAAATTCCTATCACACTCATGTATGAATCTGTTATAAAAATCCATGAAATAACGAAATACTCTCTTCATATCTTAATTATAGCATACATTTAATTTTGCCTGTCCTGTATTACCAGTGACACGTAGACCCATCTTTCTCATATCTTCTGCTGTGTATGGTTTATTGTCTTTAGTAGTTTTGTAATCTTCCCACAATGTTTTAAATGTCTGAAATACAGAGGATTTTAATTAATAGCAACACTTATTTGTCAGAATAAAAGTTGCTATTAAGCAGAGGTTCCTTAGAGGCTTCAGTCAGTATTCCATTCTCAGTACAGTAAAACTTGTATTAAGCGACCACTACAGGGACCACCAAAAAGCGGTCGTATAAGAAAATGGCCGCTTAATTCATGTTTTGATTACAAATATGAATCATTCTTTCTAATTGAATATGCATATAATTGAGAGATTCTTAAAATCCCACATTGTTAAAACTCAATAGAATCATCTCATTGATTCATTTTCAATAATTTTCAGAACAACAATACGTTCTTTTCAGGAAACCCTTATTTAAAGAAGGTGATTTTCAAAACGGTCGCTTAAAAGACGTGGTCGCTCGAGCAAGATTTACTGTACATCATTGGTATTTGAATCAATTGTTTATAATTCATAAATACATGTACATTTGGCCAGTTCCGATCAATTGCTTGTACTTGGGTCCCCTTTTACTTTTTTGAAAATTAAAGATACATTTTCATCTTTAGAATTAATATCTCAGGTACCAATGGCTTTCATAGATTTTGTTTGCATTATCCAGGAGTTTCTATCATAAGATTTCAGATTATCTGATGTATTTTACTTAGAAGAGATGATTTTGTGATTGAGGGGGAAATTGCTGAAAATCCTGATTATCCGAGTTGCTAATAAAGGGATTATACTCCATCATAAAATATGTGATGGTTAACTCGTGCATACTGAAACCGGAGTATTCCTGCTTGAGCAGCCAGTTTAGACAAAGATCAGCCTGCACATATGTGAAATCTGATCTTAGTCTTAACCACCTGATTTTCCTTACTAAACCAGAAACGTTTAAAATTTGTATTTCAAAATACATACGGACTCAAACATCAGTGCGTCTAGTGCTCTCAACACTTTGACGTAATTGAATTTTGCCAATCTTTTTATTCAGCATGACTATAGGTAAAACATGATTTCATGTTAAAATTTATATTTGAAGATATAATAAGACAATGGGTGTGCAAGAGAAACAAGCGCAGTCAAGAACAGATTACGCTCCTTAAATAAGTCATTGGCTCAAACAAGAGCACAGCCTACGGGTGCCTACACTCGGCTGTCGAGTGCTGGATGGTGGGAAAAAATCAAAGTCAAAAAAGGGGCATAATTTGCACAAAATGCATCTAGAGTTATCCCCCTTGATAGTATACTTTGCTCTTTTGATGATGAACATGTGTGCCAAGTTTCAAGTGAATGCCTTCAGTAGAACCAGAGATATAATAAAATGTCAAAGTTTTCACATGACAACGACGGCGACAAAAAAATGACACGGAGGCAATAGCAATACCTCGGGTTTTCTTCTAAAACAGCCGAGCTAAAAATATGCTGTAAATCAAAAAGGCAAACATAAACAAAACATGAAAGAGTAGAATTGGCAGAAAGCAGACTAAACATCCCCTCCCCTAACCACCACAACAACCAATTCCTTGTCCCTTTGGAAACAGAAATGGAATGTCTATTGCATCTTAAGTAGGGGTAAAAAAAATCGGATTAAGTGCATTTGTGACTCTCTCTTAATGGGCGATTATTGAACAAAGTTTCATGATTCTAGATCAATTGGTTCTTGAGTTAGAATCCAGAAAGGACTTTTGAACAAAGGTCAACTAAGATCTCAACCTTTGACTTCCATGACCCAAAAACAATGGGCACTTACTTTGGTCATTAGCAATAATCATATGATGTTTCATGATTTTGGATCAATTGGTTCTTGAGCTAGAGTCTTGAAATGTTTTTGACCTAAAGTTAATTAAATGATGTTTCATGGTTAAATGTCAATTAGTTCTTGAGTTAGAGTCCTGAAAAGAAAAGTTCAAAGGACTGACAGGCTTGGTGAAACAAATATACCCTCCTCTACTGTTACTTGACAAGTTTATTTCTTCCCCCACTGAAAATGTATCATTATTTTGAGGAAAGAATAAATGTTTTTTTACAACCCGCCTCCTTAATCACTGTTTACAGTTTTACTTTATCAACTTACGCTATTAACTTCGGAAAGTTTGACCCGTCCACGTACCAACGTTGACACAGATTCAAATTCTGTTTGCATAATTTCTTGAAATTCTGTTGATGTGTCTCTATTTATTGTAAAAGACATTTGTGAATTGTCTACTCCTAATGAACCTGAAAACAGAATATACCATATATTTATTGATTGATTGAATGGAGTTTTACCATACTTTCAACAATTTTTCAGTTATATTGAGGCATCTGGAGCAACTAACACTTCCTCCAGCTGCTATCTAACATAGGTATACAATTATCAACCCATTGGTAAGAGACAAATAGTCCAAAAGAATGAGTGCCGCTGTTAGGGATCAAGCCCAGAACCACTAGATTGAGTCTGGCGTGCTACCAACAGCGCTATGACCGTGACTGAATATACCATATAACTCCTTATCCTTCTTTACATAAAGTTTGTTTCAAAAAATTACTATTTTTTGGTGACATTCTAATTAGTTTTGATCCAAATTTTCCCACAACAAGGGATAAATGATAAACATCTCCAATTGAATTGAAATAAGAGATTTGAGCCTGTTTGTGACATTGCCAACAATTTCAAATGTGCACAAAGCAAAGACTCTGGCCAGACTGAGTTTGTGTGTCCACACAGTCTGACCAGAGTCTTCACTATACAATTTGTAGATAAACAAGGTTTCAAAGTATCTGTAGACAGTTAGATGATCTTCTAATTACACTATACAACTGTGTGGGATGCTAAATGTTTCTACCTCACACAGGTATCAAATTGTTGGAAATGTCATGCTGGAACTATTCAAAATATACAGCATGAACACAGTCAAACATAATGCTTTAATTACTGAGTTTGTCCCAAATCTAGGGAAAATAAAACTTCCAAATTTAAACACAATATGTGAATAAATAAAGTTTTTAATAAAGTTTCAGGGATAAAAGTTAAATTATTGACCTTGATATCATGACCCTCCTCGGTTGAGTCTTGTTGAAGCTATCCGTATATCAAATATCAGATTTTTAACTTAAATAGGCAGGGTTTTAGTGTCACATCAGCAAAATGGGGTCCCCAGGACTCAATAGTTAGGCTCTTGGGGTCCTTACTTTAGTTTTTGAAGTCCCTGTTTTAAATGTAGCATATTTTCTTTTGAACTATGCACATCTTTTTGTGTAAATATTGTATTTTCTCTGGATTAAGAAACACAAGGCATTATATAGATATGTACTTTTTAGTATCAACTTCAGAGAAGAATTGAAGACTGTTTTAAAACTGTCTTCAATTCATCTCTCAAGTTGATCCCCAGAGGGTTCTAAGGACTTGCATCAAAAAGTTTTGAGAGTCCTGGCCACTTATTTAAGAGTCTCAAACTTGCAAAACCTCTTCCCTTAAAACCCTGAATAGGGTTCAATGTACATGGAAATGTTTAATTCATAGTTTAACATTAATAAACAGTCACATAGAGACTGGTACAACAGTGTGCTCCTAATCTATCAACGCCAGAATCAAGGTTCTAGTCTGACATCAACAACAAGGGGTCGATAGGAATCAATCAATGGAATCTGATGGGTCCTTTCTTAAAGTTTGGGGGTCCCTGTTTCAGATGTAGACTTCTTCTTTGAGGTTATAACCTTGTACAATGTGGTATACCCTGCTTAACGCTAAAGAAATTGATGGAAGTGTATGAATATTTGAGGCTCAACTTCAGGAAAAAATTGAAGCCCGATTAAAGCAGTCTTAAATTCTTTACTGAAATTGATCTCCAAAGAGACTGTTGGACTCACATGACATAATTTTGAGGGTCCTAGCTACTAATTTCTGCATCTCTGATGCGCAAAACCTGCGTCCCTTTAAACCCTGCAGAACATAAGAACCATCAAATACTTACAGTTATTTGATGCAGCAAAAGTTTGATTTTCACTGACAGTGGACTCTGCTGTACTTGTGGATGCAGCTTCTGACACCCCGGGCTCGGACCTGTCACCCCAGGGTACAGTGAGGCCTGTCAACTGCTCTAATTGCTTCAGTTCTTCTGGTTTCTCACCTCCCTAAAGCAAAAATGAGTCTATGTTATATCACACATAGAGTTGAAACTATGTTAGCAGTCACCTAAAATAGCAATGAAACTGCCTTAAACAGCCTCCTAAGGCCTATCAGTGTAAATTTTCTCTGTGAATAGCAACAATCTACTTTATGCAGCCAGTGGTCATCTTAAATTGTCTTAATTGCACCCATTGTGCACCCACTCAAATGCTTAGGCAAGTCATCAAGCCAGGTAACTCGCTCAGTAGCCAAAAATCAATAACATGTCAGGATTGTGGGATGCATTGATTGTGTTGTCTGAGCGGCCAGGCCAGTATATATATTATTTGATAAGTTAGCAGTCTTACCATGTTTTCTCTTTGTGTGCAATTACTGCAACAATTACTAAATCAACACAGCTACTTACATAAATTGGGTTATCTGAGTGGCCAGCATAATGATTGATAAGTAAGAAGCCTTACCATGTTTACACCATCTGTCTGCAACTTCTGCACCATTTTGAAAATATTACTTAGATGGTTGTTTAACTCTTCTACTGCTTCCTGCAAGAATATAAAGTCAGAAATCAGGGCTGTAGATAAGAGGCAGAGCTGAATATCTAAATCTCTTATTTTTCATCAAAAGCCTATGTTGTGGGTCCTCATTTGGAATGGTAGCTTACTTTCACTGCATGTTGTATAGCTACAATCTCTTGAACAATTGATTGGTTCTTAGTGTTGGGCAATCAGTCTCAAATCATAATCAATCATCTGTTTTTAGTTGCAGATCAAAATCAACTGATGATCAACAATACAATTGGTTTCTTAGAAATCAATACACTTCTCAATGCATATACACTATCACATAACAGTGTTTGCATTAAAACCTCTCATAATTCTTTTTAGAAAATATAGATAATGAAAAACAACAGTATGTGTCCGTTAGCGTATCTGGAATGAATGGACCTACACTCAACCATCGATAGTCAATGACCAACAATGGTTAAGTGTATGTACATTCTCACGGTTGGTTAGAAATAAATTGTTTTTCTCAGGTAAACGGATGTTACCAGAAAACAAGAGGACCCCGAGGGCCCTAAATCGCTCACCTGATATTTCAAGTAAATTATCATTAAGACTCCTTTTCCTATGATATGGCATGAATCTTCCCATTTTCAAGAGAGTTCATTCTTGTGACCTGGCAAACATTTTGATCAAGTTTCATGAAGATTGCACCACATTTGTGGCGTCTGGAGCTCTTACGAGAAAGGTCATTAAGGCCCCTTTTCCCATGATATGGCACGCATACTTCCCATTTTCAAAAGAGTTCATCCTCATGACCTAACAAGCATTCTGACAAAGTTTCATGATGATTGAACCATATTTGTAGCTTCTAGAGTGTAAACAAAAAAATTGTCATTAAGGCCCCTTTTCCCGTGATATGGCACAAATCCTTCCTATTTTTAGTAGACTTTATCCTCATAACCTAACAAACATTCTGACCAAGTTTCATGAAGATTGGACCATATTTGTGGTTTTAGAGTGTAAACAAGAAATTTGTCATTAAGGCCCCTTTTCCTGTGATATAGCAAGAATCCTTTCCATTTTAGCAATTTTTACAAGGGACCACCCAAGGATTATTTCTGCCAAATTTGGTTGATTTTGACTGATGAATTTAGGAGGAGATGTCCTTTAAAGAAATTGTTGACAAAATTGTCATTAAGGCCCCTTTTCCCGTGATATGGCACAAATCCTTCCCATTTTTAGTAGACTTTATCCTCATAACCTAACAAACATTCTGACCAAGTTTCATGAAGATTGGACCATATTTGTGGTTTTAGAGTGTAAACAAGAAATTTGTCATTAATGCCCCTTTTCCTGTGATATAGCAAGAATCCTTTCCATTTTAGCAATTTTTACAAGGGACCAACCAAGGATTATTTCTGCCAAATTTGGTTGATTTTGACTGATGAATTTAGGAGGAGATGTCCTTTAAAGAAATTGTTGACAAAATTGTCATTAAGGCCCCTTTTCCCGTGATATGGCACGGATACTTGCCATTTTCAAAAGAGTTCATCCTCATGACCTAACAAACATTCCGACCAAGTTTCATGAAAATTGGACCATATTTCTGGCTTCTAGAGTGTAAACAAGAAATCTGTCATTAAGGCCCCTTTAACTGTGATATGGCACCGATCCATTCCATTTTAGCAATTTTTACAAGAGACCACCCAAGGAATATTTCTGCCAAGTTTGGTTGATCTTGACCCATAAGTTTAGGAGGAGATGTCGTTTAAAAAAAAAGGTGACGCCGTGACGGACAGATGGACAGACAGACGCCGGACATTGATCGATCATAATAGCTCCCTTGAGCACTTCGTGCTCAGGTGAGCTAAAAAGAAGGAACACAGGCTAACTAGGAGGCATAAATATTTCAAAATATGACATGGCTGCAATTTACCAATTAATCAATAATGAGATTTCTTAATCAATAATCTGAATCAGAAGCCAAAACCAACTATTGTGTTAACTAGGGATAATGATCTTTATGATAATGTATTACCTCCCTTGAGAACTTACTTTCTCTGCTTGTTGTATCGCAGCAGTCTCCTGAACAATTGACTTGTACTCCTTTTTCACATCTGACAGTTTGTCCAGGAGTCGAACTGGATTAATCTGAAGTAGAATTTAATGTTGTTTAATGGTTCTGACGTCAGCCCTTATCCTACTCAATCAAATTTTACTGTCTTACTAATTTTTATTTATGCTGCCCAGTGTCAAGATTCGCCAGAAGTAAATGAGCTCCGCAAAATAAACAAGTAACACAAGCTTCTTTTGTTACAATACGTATGGAAACGATTTACTGAAAATATATATAATACAATGATCAGTACAAGCTCACATCAAAACAATATTTCATAAAGAAAGAGATAAGTCGGTACTACATAGAATACAAAAATGAAAGGATAAACTATGAAAATTCATGTTAAATCTACAGTTCTAGTAGACAAGAATATATTTATGAAAACCATGTTAAAATACTAAATTTACTGAAATAATTACTATTAGATAAACAATATTAATCTAAACCCGATTGTAAATTGTACTGAAATTGTCCCTGTATCGATGTTATATTGATCGTTGAAAATACTAAAAGTGGAAAGCGCAGATTAAGATCAGAGAGCTTATCCAAGTCCCAAATACATAATATTCACTGCCCACCTAGAATAAAGATGATAATTTATTTATCTTCATAAAATCATTAACTTGAAATAAAAAACTGCAGTCGAAGAAAATAGAAAATCCCCGTACCAACTATATCGGCTTATCCGTGAATTATCAGCAATTGATGTTTCTCTCATAGGCTTCAAAGTGTGACTGAATACAAAGTTTTTGTTTCCACAAATATGCGAAAGTTAAACAATGGAGCAGATTGTCGTGAGAGAGTTCCAGTGTTATAATTGAAAATTAAATTGAATGACCTAAGGTTAATGCAGTCATTACATTCTGGCCCCTTAATTGCGTCCAGTAGCAATTACCAAATATATTAATATCACAAACAAAAGTACAATACAAGAAATATGACTTATTACATCAAAAATACAACGTAAATTATTGATACAATCATTCAAAACAAATCTTAATTGGCATGTTCAAGAATTAAACATAGTTTATGTACAGGTCTTTCCAAAACATTTGTTTGTGTTCTTACAAACACTCGCCGAACCTTACCATATTTATCTGAAATTGTTTGAGTAACGCGTGCTAACAGCCATGAACCGCGGGGGGCGTTATTATCACCAATGAGTACCAAATCACCTACCGCAATATTGCGTTTTGGTCTCATCCATTTTTGTCTCTCCTGAAGAAGAGGGAGATACTCACGAATCCATCTCTTCAAAATAAATTTGCTATGTATTGTACCTGACGCCACCAACGCGTACTGAACGTATCATTTGCATTGAAGCATCCAGGCGGTAAAGTCGGATTGCGTTTTAACAACAGCAGATGATTTGGTGTCAAAGCTTCTATATCATCGTGACTGTCTGACAATTTTGTAATTGGCCGATCATTCAATATTGCCTCAACTTCGCATAAAACCGTACGTAACGACTCGTCAGTTAGCGATTGTTTAAGTACAGCAAGAAGTACCTGGCGAGTAGTTCTAATCATCCGCTCCCATACTCCGCCGAAGTGGGATGCAGATGGGGGATTGAAACGCCAGACAATGTTTTGTTGTAAAAGATACTTGTGTATCTGATTTTCATTCCAATCTTTGATAGATTGCAAAAGTTCGCGACGAGCGCCCACTAAATTTGTCCCGTTATCCATGCCTACTATAGTAAATGGGGTTCATCTGGGACCAATCGCTCACTTGGCAGATCCGCCATTTGTTGATTTCTGGGGGGGTTGCCCTCAATTTCCGACATAGAACACACCTCCCCAAAAAATTTCTAACTGCTGATGGAGTGTTAATGACCCAAAATCTTTCCCTCAAGCAAGCCAAGACTGAGTTTCTACCCAAATGACCAACCCGCTCATGAATATCCCTAATTATAAGATCTGAAATCAAACTATTCTTTTGTAAGATAAATGGGTGCTTGGATTCTTCAGGCATGATTGATCTAGAAAGGCGACCTCCAACCCTCAACAGTCCGTCCTCTAAACTAGGATTCAGATTCCTAATCTTGCTACTAACCTTTACAGGATTCCCACTTTTCAGAGATTCAATTTCTTCAGCAAACCACTTGGACTGAAAATATTGAACTATAACCTTTTCTACCTCCTCAATATCTTCCAATGATAACCAGGCATTAAATCTAAATACCTTTGACTGTGATCCCATTTTTCTACAAACTCTACCATGTAGAAGCTTTCTCAATCTTAGAATGTGAGCAACCGCCCTTTTCAATGTCGACCATTTTGAAAAGTATTTTGACATTTTTTTCACAGGATTTTCATAACCATTTTGAAAAGTATCAGCACTAGAAACAATTAATGTTTGAGAATCCTTATTCCTTTTTATTTCAAGGTTTGTATCTGTGACATCTAATGCAGATGGTTGATTTGGCCAACCTTCACACCCTCCTTTAAGAAAGATAGGACCGCTTACCCATTCCTGATGTGACAAAAATTGCCTCACAGTACATCCCCTAGAAACCAAGTCAGCTGGGTTTAATTTTGAAGGAATATATAACCATTGTGATTTATTAGAGCCTTCATGAATTACCTTTAATCGGTTTGCAACAAAAGTCTGAAAACGGCACGTTTCATTGCGAATGTAAAATAACACAGGCATGCTATCAGTCCAGAAATATGACCTGTCAATTGGAATGCTTAACTCAGGCTTTAGCATACTATCAACTCTGACAGCAACAGTAGCCGCCGTCAACTCTAATCGAGGAATCGTGACTTGTTTTAACGGAGCAACTCGGGATTTCGATGTTACCAGCGACACGTGGCATTCACCCTTGAAGTTGCGCAAATACAAATAAGTGACAACTCCATAACTGTCGTTACTAGCATCCGAAAAATGGTGTAATACCGCCTCGCAAACTTCTCCAAAATCAAAGGGTTTTAAACACCGAGCTACCTTAAAGTCTTTTACTAATTCAATTTCGTCAAGCCATTTTGTCCAAGACAACTTTTACTGCTCTGGGAGTTCATCATCCCATCCTAACCCTAGTCTACACGACTCTTGAATCAAACATTTTGCTGGTAAAACAACAGGAGATAAAAGCCCGATCGGATCGTATATCGAACTAACTAGAGAAAGAATACCCATTCTGGTCAAAGGTTTCTCCTTTAAGACCAATTTGAATTCAAACACATCTAGTTCTGCATTCCAAAATACGCCTAATGCGCGCTCAATCGGAAGACTGTCCCGCTCAAGGTCTAAGTTTTTCAATTCTGACGACAAGTCGCCCTTTGAAATTGACTTCATTACATCTCTACTATTACTCACCCATTTTGTAATGTGAAACCCTCCAGATCTCAGAACAGCCTTAAGATCAGTCATAACTGATTTTGCATTTTCCACAGAAATTACGGACTTCAAACAGTCGTCAACATAAAAATTGTTCATAACAGTATCTACTACCTCCTCACTAAAATGACGCTTAGCATTTGAAGCAGTCTTCCTAAGAGCAAAGTTACACACACTGGGTGAAGAAGTAGCCCCAAACAAATGAACTTCCATTTGATACTGCACTGTAGGCTTATTCTGATCCCCATCTTGCCACCACAAAAACCTGAGAAAGCTTGCATCTGACAATGGAACACGGACTTGATAAAACATGCTCTCGATATCTCCCATGAAAGCTATTTCTCCTTCTCTAAACCTTAACAATGTACCAACTAACGAATTAGTAAGACTTGGTCCTTGTAAAAGCTTGTCATTCAATGATGTGCCCTGATAGCGAGCTGCACAATAAAATACTACTCTTAACTTTTTCTTTTGAGGGTGGTCTACCCCATGATGAGGCAAGTACCAAACTCTGCCATCATTTTGATTTAAATCATCAGATGAAACCGTTTTCGCGTACCCCTTTTCAATAATTTTCTGCATGGAATCGGTGTACTCGCGACGGAACAGTTCGTCTTTATTTAGACGTTTCTTCAGTAGCCATAACCTATGTTCTGCTTGCTTTTTATTATTGGGCATTGAAACATTCTTATCTCGAAATGGAAAATTTATTACATAATGTCCATCTTCTAATTTAGCAGAATTTTCAACAAAATCGAGAAATTGTTTTTCTTCCCTGGAAGGCTCTGGGGTATCATTCACGGCCTTTTCATTGAAATCCTGATGAAAATAATTTTGAAGATTCTCGTCTAATGTTGGACGTAACGTCGCTTCAAGGCGGTTGACCGACACATGTGAACTAAACTGACTTTTGTCAATTTCTATTGGGCCATTAATTACCCACCCGAAGACAGTTTTGATTGCAAAGGGTCCGTTATTCTGACTAGGAATAACTTCCCATGGTTCCATAGCCGTAGGTACATTTACGCCTATCAAAAGATCGATGCTACTATTTATTCTAAGTAACGGAACGTTTGCTAAATACGGCCATTCCCTTAAATCAGATACATTGATGATGTCTGCATTTGAAACAGGTAGCTCCTTTCGGCTTAACACCGGCGATAAAGGTATAACATTACTGTTATCTAAACAGCATAACTCGAGCTGCTTTATCACGAAACACCTGTCAGTTTTATCATCACCCATTGTATGTAGAGATACTGTTTTCCTTTGACCCTCTACGCCTAACCGATTCATTAATGATTCAGTGCAAAAAGTAGCGGTGCTACCGGAATCTAAAAATGCGTATGTGTCTATATATTTTTGACTGCTTTTGTGCTTAACTCTGACAGCGACAATTGGTAGAGTTTGTTTCCTGGCCCCTATATCACTTGTACAGGCCACGGAAATAGATTTGTCAACTGACTCATTGCGCTGTGCGACATGTAATATAGTGGGGTGTTTTTTCTTATAATGAAGACATACCAATTAGTTTCTACATATATCCCTATGGTGCCCAGATTTCAAGCAACCAAAGCAAAGACCTTTTGATTTAAGAAACGAATACCGGTCTTTAATGTCCTTTCCTACAATGTTTTCACAATCTGAAAAAATATGTGATTGACTGTTGCAAAATAGACATGGAGAAAGGAATGCTAAACCTTTGTTTTGAATGTAAGTCTTATTTTCTTTCATCTCGCTTTGCTTGTTCAAATAGTAGTTTATTAATTCAATAATAGGTTGTTTTAAGAGAGATCAGAGTTGAAGCAAAGAGTTTTGGCTGAATTTCACAGGTGTCAATAGAGTGCCACTCACAATCACTGATGCATATCAGATCACTATATTGTGAGTTAATTGCCAATCAAACTAAATGTTATTAGACTATCAATTAATCATTTTCCAATTATAAAACACACTTCTAATAATTGGCATGATGCAGCTTTTATAAACACGTCAACATGACGCAACAGCTCAAATTTCAAAGTGTCAAAATTGCATCATTTGGGTTTTCTGGACATCAAAACCTGAGGTCCCATGTCAAAGGAAAAACCTAATGAGAGGAACATACCTACCAGGGTTTAAAGTCAATCACATAAGCTACAGACAAAGAGGAAGACACCACCTGCTGGACATCAAGCAGAGGTTGACACTAACTCCTGAAATTAAGGAGTCAATTGAACTCCTAACATGAAATCAAGGAGTCTAAGCTCAAATTGAGGAGTCCAAATTTTCATAATGGGAGAACATTGTGGAAAAGAAGAAATTGCTTGCTATAAGCAATTTCTTCTTTTCCAAAATGTTCTTCCCAAGAAGAGCTTTTTTTCTCAAAATAGTACAGGATGCAAGCAAATGTTTTCTTCTGCAAAAAAAATGCAAGTGTTAAAAAGGGCACTGCTCTGTTTTTCAAAATATTCTCATATGACCCTTGGAGTCCACCAGACTCTTTATTTGCAAATGGAAGGAGTCCCAAATAAAAAACAAGGAGTCTTGGACTCCCAGACTCCCCTTAGTGTCAAACACTGCCAAGGGTGATAAAATACTATGTCTCCTTTTGGCATATAAAAATCACCGAAGGTTTGAACATTGAGATAGCTATAGATACCTCTAAATCCTCGTTATTTTCGAAGTCATATTTGAGTCTCTGTGTTAGATTATTGATGTCCGACTCAGCCTTTTCAAACTGAAAATGAGAAAATAAAAGAGAATGCTAAGGATGCAAAAACGTTTGCAAAATTTGGGAATTTATTCAAAATTACCCTCTTACATTTTATTCTGTATCCCTATTTCTCATCATCCATTTGTGCTTTCTCACTGGATTTGTGTATTTCATGTCTCTTATGTTGTGAGGACTTTTATAAAAACTAACTGTGTACAGTTTACGTAAGAAATCCAGGAAAAAAAACACTAGAATTATGATTTTAAGCTACTTTTTACTGAATTAAAAGAAATTATCAATTTTCCTAAAATGGTTGAATAGCTTTGTTTTACCATCCTTAAAAAAAATGTTTGTGTAGACCTGCAACTAGTGCAAATGTGAGTGTCATAAATTATCATGATGACTAACTTAATGTTTAAGATAGTGAGAGAAGTACTGTAAAAATTTTCTGTCATCGCCCCAAATGGCCAAATAACGTCGCTCAATAAGATGCCTTCCTTCCTTCCTTTTTAGACTTCCCTCCAATAGACTGGAGTACCATCAGACTATTTGCTGATGCTGTAATTGCTCATTTTGACATGTTTATGTAAAACATTTGTTATTTTTAAATTTTTAAAAATTAATTTTTATAAAACATGTTCATCAAAGATAAAAAAGTTTGAATGTTTCTGTGTTTTTGTTTTCCTAAAAAATCCTAAAAATTTTTCAGTTTTTAACTAAAATCTTTTTAGTTTTTATGTACACGCCTGTAGCCCTGTTGGGATTGGCTTTGATATGCGAGATGCACCAATCCCAGGGCCTTCTCTGGACTGAAATTCCTTTAAGCAACACTTTCGCAAAATCGAAAAAAATTGAGCCACATTTGGATTTTTGGTGCCAAATTTGGAGCCATTTTTCTTCCAAAAAACTGTGCTTGATAAAATCTTATGTTCCTTCTTATAGTTCACTGTCCAGGGGGATCGTATTTAAATGTCAACTAACATTTAATTTGGCAGTTAATTTTTGTAAACAATCACAGAATTGTTATGGATAGCCAAGAGATGTCAAGTTGACACATGTGCCTTTCCCCTCAATTATTTGCCAGTCACCTGTGAATGTGTCTACACAATATGGCACTTCTTTTTCTATGTTAAAATCAATAATTGCTGATGGGTCAAGTTCAGATTTTTTTGTCACCAGTCATTTTCAGGCTGTCTACCAGGTCTTCTAAAAAATATAGGAGTTTTAATAGGAATATTTTTTTTAAAAAATAGGAGTTTTTAGCTCATTTAGAGTAAAAATATAGGAGTTTTTCCAGTGAAAATTGTTTATCCTAAGCCCTTTTACTAAAAATCCTTACCTCCACTCTTGCTTTTTCTATGTTAATTAATGTCTAGATAAAGTAACCTTTCAGTTCCATAGCATCACAGTCCAGACAGGAGGCTGCTGTAGAGCATCATCATGATCATCATCATCTGAATTGGCACCTTAAAGACTGGTGTCCTATTCAACTGCCTTGTAGGTGACCAAACAGATGACGAGGAACAGATCTACATCTACATCTACTGTTTAACCCAACAATCGATTGCCGATTATAACTGGGTGCGGGTGTGCTAATAACCGGTAAAAGAGCTGTTAAGAAAAGAGAAGATATTTTACATTGTTAAAATTCTATAAAAGAAGATAGTATGCTACAGTTAAAAAGTAAAAGCAGATAGTAGTTTATACAAGATTGACTGCCGCTAGTCTTTCGGAGAATATGCCGAGACTAGGGCTGGACTTGACACTAGTTGGTAGAGTGTTCCACTGTTTCACTGTCCTGGGGAAAAAGGAATTAGTAAAGTATTGGGTCTTTGAGAACGGAATAAGATAGTTAAGATTTCTTGTTTGTATAAGGTGACTGTTATCTACAGCTATTGTACCAGCTCTGATTTTATAAAATAGTATGAGGGAATTATGTAGCCTTCTTTCATGTAGGGATTTCCAGTTAAGGGTGTTAATCATTTGGGTGACACTATTGGTGTAGTTGTAGTCATTCATGACATACCTAGCTGCTGATCTTTGCACTCTTTCGATATTATGGGAGAGGGTTTTTTGCCAGGGATGCCATATGCATGAGCAATATTCTAATTGAGGTCTAATATATGTGTTATAGGCAGCAGTTTTGACCTGTTTGTTATTGGTCCGTACATTTCTTTGGATGAAGCGGAGGGTTGATGTTGCTTTTGATGTGATGTTTTCTATGTGCTTAGACCAATTTAAGTCAGAAGTGATGGTGACACCTAGATACTTGGCTGCATTGGTTGCCTTTAGTTCTGTATTATGAAGTTT
This sequence comes from Fragum whitleyi, assembly GCA_948146395.1. NCBI lineage: Eukaryota > Metazoa > Mollusca > Bivalvia > Cardiida > Cardiidae > Fragum > Fragum whitleyi. The sequence continues at coordinate 1,294,531 of OX411553.1, forward strand.
GTAAGGGTAGATTAGTGGATGTCTCTTCCTCGTTATTCTTAAAATTTCACACTTATCAGGGTTAAATTCCATTGACCAGGTTCTCTCCCAGTTTTCTAAGTTATGTAGATCTTGCTGAAGGGATAGGGTATCATTTTTTGTGTGGATGGTTAAGTAAACAATAGTATCATCGGCAAACATTCTAGCGTTACATTTGACTGAATCTGGGAGGTCATTAATGTATATGAGGAAGAGATAGGGGCCTAGAACTGATCCCTGAGGGACACCAGAAAGAACTGGAAGTTCACTGGAAAATTGACCTTCTACAGCAACTCTTTGGGAACGATTACTAAGGAAAGATTTGATCCAGTTGACAATTTGAGGGTTTATACCGAGTTGCTGTAGTTTGAACAAGAGGGAAAGGTGGTCCACTTTGTCAAAGGCTTTAGAAAAATCCATGACAACAACATCAGTTTGATACCCAGATTCCAAGTTGTTGAATAAATCCCTAGTAAAGTTAAGTAGTTGGGTTTCACAGCTGTGAAGTGCACCAAAGCATTATACAGGATGGTGATGCTATGGAAGACATAGAGATTCTCTTACCTGAAGAATAAAGAAGCAAAGAGCAGTATCAAAGCAATATTTGCTATCTGATCATATATCGGCAATACATTTTCCTAAAAATATAGGAAATATTTTCAAAATATAGGAGTTTTATAGGAATATAGGAGGTGCTTAAAAATATAGGATTTGGACCCAAAATATAGGAGTTTAATAGGAATAAAGGAATCGGTAGACAGCCTGCATTTTGCCAATTTCATTTTTTTATCGCCAGATTCATTTCATTTTCGCATTTGGTGATAATGGCAACCCCCAGAGAAGGCCCAGAATCCAATGAGAAACTCTAGTCAGAATTAGACTGGTCACCCCAGTACACTTTAGAAGTAAAATTTTGAAACGAATTTGTTGAATAAGATTATTGTTTGATTATTAATTTACACTAGATAGCATAACTCTGCAATAGAAAATGAAGTAAATATTTTGATGTTCACTTTTAATTAATGCACACACAGGTGTTTTTTTTTATCTTGATGCTCGAATCTGGGAGGAAAGGGGAAATTATGTTTCAAGAATGACATTTAAATTTCTTAACAATATTCTTAATGTTACAAAAAGAATATTCAAGAAAATTAATTTTCTTTCTACTTTATACTTCGTTTATTTCATCAATTTTATCTAAAATATCGCAGAACAGGTCAACGGAGGACAAATAATCATAAGACTGCGGTTCCTGAGGAAAATGGGGGTTCGAATATTTTGGGGGACGAAAACTGATATCTTTCAACAAAATCAAGTTTTGATCATTCTCGATGTCAAATAAGTCGATTTAAACATGAAAACATCAATATCGGCTAGGACATATTAAAATCACTATAACTTGTTGTAAATATTACCATTCCCTCAAGTTTTTCAACTGTTTTCTCCATGGCAGAGTTCACGGTGAAAATGATTTGGCTAAGTTCGTGTCTGACTCTAGTATGGGACCGCTCTATTGGAATACTCTAGTACTTCTTAGAGTAAAGCCTCCAACCTGAAATTGACCCATGCACCCCACGGTAGGTAAGCTACGATATGATAAAACCAGATAATATTTATTTAAAGACAGAAGGCCTCAGTAGTAAATTTAGAAACTGACTGCCTCGATAGCTCAGTGGTTAGAGCATCGGTCTTCTGGTCTGAAGGTCAGGGGTTCAAGTCCTGGTGACAGCGAGGTGTTTCCTTGGGTAAGAAACTTAATTGTCACTGCCTCAGTCCACCCAGCTGTAAATGGGTAGCAGTGGATGAAAACGCCTTCCACAAAAAAAAAAAAAAGAAAAGGATTCCACTGCCTCTCGAATTTCTTAAGCAAAATTGATAAAATCTGGAAAGAGTAAAAGTCGGTTAAAAAACTATACATAGCTTATGTTAATTGTTAACTGTACCTCTTACAAACCCCCGACTATAAATAAAGATTATAAGGAAAAACAAGAGAACCATGATGGTCATATATCGCTCACCTGAGTAAGTCAACTCATAACTTGTCAACCATAATATAAATACCAGAGATTATTGAATGTACATTTAGGGTGGTTTTGAAAGAAACAGACTAATTTTGTCCTACTGCAATTCGATTTTTCTTTTTATTATTTGTAAATTTTCAGCCTTTCTCCTACCATGGCTACCCAATTTATTGATGGAATTGAATTCTTTTAACAACTTTAGTAGACCTACACCTTAAGAACATCCCTATCAAGTTAAAAATTGATTGGCCCAACGGTTTAGAAGATGAATATGTTCAAACATTCCATCAATTTTTGGCCTTTCCATTATAATGGAAACCAGAGTTTTTGATGGAATTTAATTATATTATCACCCTTGGAAGAGTTTTACATCAGTAACAACCCTGCCAAGTTTCAGCTTGATTAGCCAAGTAGTTTAGGAAAAGAAGATTTTTTTCTAAGATTTTTCAGCAATTTTTTCTGCCTTTCTGTTACCAGGAATCAGAGTTTTTGATAAAATTAAAATATTTTTACAACTTTGGTAGAGTTTCACCAAAGGATCATCCCTACTAAGTGTCAGCTTGATTGGCCAAGCAGTTTAGGAGAAGAAGATTTTTTAAGATTTTCAGCAATTTTTGAATCCATGGAAACCAGAGTTTTTGATGAAATTAAATTTTTTTACAACTTTTGAAGAGCTTCACACAAGGAACATCCCTGCCAAGTTTCAGCTTGATTTGCCTAATAGTTATGGAGGAGAAGAATATTTCTAAGATTTTCTGCAATTTTCGGCCATTTTTAAGCCTTACCATTACCATGGAAACCAGAGTATTTGACGAAATTAAAATTTTTAACAAATATGAAGACCTTCACTTAAAGATCATCCCTGCCATGTTTCATCATGATTGGCCTAGTGCTGTAGGAGGAGAAGAATTTTTTCTAAGATTTTCGACAATTTTGGCCATTTTTCAGTCTTTCCGTTACCATGGAAACAAGAGTTTTTGATAAAATTAAATTATTTTAACAACCTTTGAAGAAGTTTGACAGCTTTGACAGATTTATGATCTTGTCATATAACATTGACCTCAGTATCTGTAGTTGTGATATGATGAGATCTATCAACATGCCAGATTATGATCATTGTACCTTGTTACCTGTTTCCCGAGATTATCTATAGGCAGTTGCCTCTTGGATTCCATTTCTTTGATTTGGTTGTCCACTCCCGCCTCAAAACACTCAGGATAAAATTAAGTTGGAGTATATTTCCACACTTAATTTAAAATATTTTTAAAATTATTTATTCTTGGTATTTTCAAGTTCATCAGGCTGTTTAGTTTATTCCAATTGTCAAAGATTCTAGAGGAGAAGCTGTTTTCCTCAGGTAAGTAAGGCATTGTTGTTTGTATTGCAGTTTCTTGAATTTATAGTACTTTTTCTAAGTCGATTTTGACCTTGCACAGGCTGAGGGTATTATTGCTAGTAAAGTTATTGGTCAAGTTTACAGACATGATGAGAATAAAAAGCTCAATTTTTACCAAAATTATAATTGAGACAAAAATCCTCATAAACCTTGCAGAGATAAAATATAAGTCATTTAGAGTGTGCATCAGAACTCACTAGGGTTTGCCAATTATCAACCCCAGTTGACCCCCTTTCTTTTCTTAATTCATCCAACATGTTATGCTGACAAAGATTCTGACCAAGCTTGAAGATATTCAAGCATATTTTGAGGCTTCTAGCATGTGCAAAAAAAATGTTGGTACAAGAGCTAGGACAAGTAGAATTTTTTTACCCGAGTACCCCAGACCTTGGTACCTGTGGGTACTCTAATACCTGATTATTACTGTCCATATATCTATTTTATCAATTGAATACAATCTGGAAATTAAATTCTGAATTCAGAAATTGATCCCCAAAGTTAAATAGTGTTTATAATATAGTCGGGTAAAGGGTAATGATTTAGGACCTGGGTAAGAACACTAAAACCTACCATATACCTGTGTACTCGAGTACTCCTCCAAGCTATAGTAGTACAAGATTGACACCAAACACCAAAGGGTAGACACAGCTAGATCACAATTTGTGCAACTAAAGTCAGTCATGCTGAGATGAGCTAACATTTAATAGAGGTTCTATAGCATTTCAACACTATCAAGGTAGTTGAACCATAATGGTTCCACAACGTTTCTGATGCCATGTTCTTTAATAGTGTGTAAAAGATCATGAGTTCGGAAATGTTGTGGAACTATTATGCTTCAATAAGCTGTAGCTTTGATCATTCATCAACAATTATTTTCGAAATGGGATTTAATTGTGTACGCACTTGCTTAATTTGCATAATAGTAGTTACGCCCTTGAATGTATCATGACAGCAGTCAGGGGGCAGAGCAAGCCATCTATCATATAACTGATCAACCAAATATATGTGTGACCCGTCACACAAAAAAGGACCATATCAGTAGTGTGTAAAGTGTCGATCCTAGTCAGACTTCGCAGATTGCGCAGGCCGACTAAGAGTAAACCTTTCGCACTGTTCTGATTTTCTGAAACGTTGTAGTTAAGTCTTTATTCTTGCAATCTGTGTTTTTTTATTGCGACGACCGGCTGACCTCTACTGGAACGAATCTATTATTAAGCTATTTCATTTTACGGAGTTCCGAGATGGTCCCTTTTTGCATGACGTGTCACATATATAAACCCTTATCCTAGTGAATTCTTACTGTTGCAATTGATTAGCCAATTTTCCAGTCATTTCAACCTGTCTGGCTCAAATGTTTTGCCTTGCCATAATCATTAAGTAGAAAGCAGACAGTGTAGGCTAAGGTCCGACTGCAATTGTCTGGCTCGTTGGCCGAGTGGTTAGCGTGCTCGACTCGTAACCTGGTGGTTGCGGGTTCTAGCCCCACCGGAGGCGGGTAGTGTAATTGGGCAGGACACTTTACAGACAGGGCCCCAGTCAACCCAGCTGTAAAAGTGGGTAGCAGTGGTTAGAAACCATTGCCTCTCTCTATATGTGAAGGATAAGAACTGGCATGAGTTAGGACCACAATGGAAATAAGAGTCATTCGACCCTTTATAGTGTTAGCCTCGAGTAAAAAAAAAATAAAAAAAATCTGTACACGCTGATCATATGCTATACTGTCAGTAAAAATTTATGTACAGCAATGTTGCAGTTTAAAGGGAGATAATTTGTGTACTGATCTTGATCTATACTGTCTGCTAAAGCTTCCCATACATTTAAGGGTATCTGGTCATAGGACAAAATTTATGACAAGAGGACCATTTAATCTCTAGCGCTCACCTGAGGCATATAGTTGGAGAAGGTGTAAAAGTGTCAACGCTACTTATTTGAAATTCATGACTGGCTTAACACAAGGCAAAGATATCAAGAAGACAAAAATTTGAGTCAAATATGTTACCCCTTAAGTACTAAAAAATTTTTTCTTTTTTTTTTATTTGAGATTTGAAGAAGTATGTGTCGCAGTATTTGACCTTCTTTTAAACTCGTCTATGATTTCTAGACAAACATTAAGACCAAGATCCAATAATTTTATGTTCAATACAAAAAATGTGTCCTCTAGAGTGCACACAAAAATTTTGATAAATTTCACACATTGACCTCATTCTGAACCCACTTGACCCATTCATGAACTTGGCCTAGATTTCATGGAGACAAACATTCTCACCAAGCTTTAAGACAAGTGAGCCAAATATGTAGCCTCGAGAGTGAACACAAGGTTTATCTAAGATTTGACCCAGTGATCTCATTTTTGACCACACTTGAACCAATTTCCAACTTGACTTAGATTTTATGAAGACAAACATTTTGACCAAGTTTCAAGACAATTTGGCCAAAAATGCCCCTTCTACAGTGAACACAAGGTTTTCTATTATTTGACCCCTTGTCATCACTTTTGACCCCACTTGACCCAATTTTGAACTTGACCCTGGTTTCATGGAGACAAACATTTTGACTAAGCTTCAAACATTTGAGACAAAAGTGTGGCCTCTGGAGTGTGCACAAAGTTTTTCTAAGATTTCAGCCTGTAGCTCAACTTTTGACCCCACTTGACCAAATTTAGAACTTGACCGAAATCTGATGGAGACAAACATTGTGACCAAGTTTCAAAACATTTGAGCTAAAAGTGTAGCCTCTGCAGGGCACACAATGTTTTTCTAGAATTTGCCCCCTTGACCCCATTTTTGACCCCACTTAACCCAATGTTAAACTTGACAGAGATTTCATTGATACAAATATTTTGACCAAGTTTCAAGACATTTCAGCAAAAAATGTGGCCTTTAAAGTGCACATAAGGTTTTTCTACAATTTGGCCCATTGACCCCACTTGACCCAATTTTGAACTTGACCGAAATCTGATAGAGAAAAACATTCTGACCAAGTCTCAAGACATTTGAGCCAAAGATGTGGACTCTAGAGTGCACACAAGGTTTTTCTAGGATTTGACCCCATTTTTGACCCCAGTTGACCTTTTTTTTTTTAAACGTAATTGAAAATTGGTGGAGAAAAATATTCTGACCAAGTCTCAAGACATTTGAGCCAAAGATGTGGCCTTTAGAGTGAGCACAAGGTTAAAGTTTATGACAGACGATGGACAATGGATGACAGACACCTGGCAGCACCTGATAACAATAGCTCACTTTGAGCTCAGGTGAGCTAAAACAGAAAGTGTTTTAATTAATTTTACTGGTTTGTCAGTAAAATTTGAGTTTTCTAAATAGTTTCTATTATTAATCTATATCAGAGTATAGATGAAATTGAAATCATTTGAATATCTTTAGAAAACAAAGTACAACTACAACTGCTTCAGTTTTCAATCTTTACTGTTTCTTTATTTCTTTACATAATAAATTTTACACAATAACAAATAATATATTAATACTACATAATTCTAACAACAAATAAATTACACATGTAAAACTATCTGAAAGTACCCCAATTTAACGGTGATTCATCTATAAACACATGTTTCCAAGACCCTGAAATAAAATATGGGGTAATAACGCCATTCTAAAATTTATTGTTTATTAACCCTTGTCATGCTGAATAAATTTTGGCTAAAAATTTTCATCAAAATCAAAGGGAAAAAAGCACTAAAAGTTCAAACTGTAAGTCAATTTTTATTTGAAAAACTAAATCTATTGACAATTCTGGTTTGAAAGTGAGAAACAGGTGGTATAGACTAACATCAGGCTGCACATGTGTGCAGGCTGATGTTTGTCTATAGCTCCTGCCAACGCAGGAATATTCCGGGTTCAGTTTGACAAGGGTTAAATATTTCCTATGATGAGAGTATAAAAAGTTTTTCTCTTCATCGAATATCAAAACAAGAGCATCGCCTATGAGTACCTATGCTAGGCTTTTAGGTGCTGGAAAGTGGATAATAAATCTAAGTTGAAAATTAGGCATTACTCGCACAAAATGCATCTAGAATTATCTCCCTTGATTGTAAATGAAGAAACTAAATAGATAAAATTTCTTCATTTTCCACATTGTTTTTCTCAATTCTTTTCTTAAAGGTGAAAATTATAGTTGTGCCTTGTTGAATGAAATATCGAGGGCTTAAGAGCAAAAACATGGTATGTGTCTATACAATGTACAAACACATACTATCTTTTTGCCCTACCCCTCAGTATGACACTATAAGCAAATGATTTGTCTTTATTATCAGTAACCCCCATTACCAGACAACAAATTTTAGACTGCTCCGATTTCAAATAAGTTGCTGACAACAAATTTTAGAAGCTTATTTTTCATGTTTTTCCAAGAGAAAGCGTCAGAGATAGTGACTTTTTTCACAATCTGATTTTAAGAAGGGTATAAAAACTTATGCAAGTGTAGGAATTGGATAAATTAATTTTTGTAGGCTTGACACAACTTTAGACCAATGATAGCCAAACTGCAGAAAGACTGTCGGTTATCATCATCACCTTTTCACTAATATAGGACTCCCATTTAAATGAACTACTGAAATATGCTTTGGGTTACAAGATATAATAATGTCAAATCACCTAGCAATAAAGCTTTGAGCAATACAACACAAAGGAACACAAAACTGAATTTTAAATTAAAAGCCTAACAGGATGATACAATGCAAGAGAAACAGACAAAGAATTGTGGTTACCATATTTCTCCAAATAAATGCCCCCAAGATCTTTACACAACATGGACACGAAGTTTTGATAAAGCATCATTTTTTTATGATTTTTTTTTATTAAATTGATGTATTTAGGGTTTTCCCTATGATTTGAGGTTTATTTCCCCTATACAATCATGGCATATTAGAGGAAACTATCCATTTTTCTTCTTCCTTTTTAACAATTTTGGTAATTTCAATCAATGAAAATGGGGCTTTCCTTAGCAAAATGTACTAGGGGCTACTATGTGGGAGGGCTCTCTTATTATAAGAAATACAAACTACAATGATAAAACTCCAGTCACAAGGGCATGGTGAGGTGACAAGGGATTTTTTGCCACAATTTCATACAAAATTTTCCTTCAGTGGAGAAGTCTCATTTACAAGATGTTTATCATTATTCCGCCCTTTTTTTTCTCTATTCAGCCTAAATCTGCAAAAGCATGTCATTATGCACAAAGTCAAATAATTGGGGATATGTACCATATATCTCCTAATAAACCCTCCAAGGAGCTTTATATAACATAGTCAGAGAGCTTGTATTTAGTATGCATTATCTGATTTAAAAAATAATTAAGTTGATGTCTTTTAAGTCCTTTTTTTTTTAATTTGAGGTGAATTTCTTCTAAACAATCATATAAATGATTGTTTTGGGGAAATTCATCACAAATTAGAGAAGAAGTCTCAAAAAGTTCCTAAAATTCAGGCATTTGAAGTGTTTTTTCTTATTATAAAGTATAGGAGTGCTACTATTTGGGAGGGTGCTATTTTTTAGAGGAAATACGGTAGCAGAAATTGATTGAACAAGATCTGGACATACAGAAATATAAACAGGCTGACTTTACTCCCACCTTAAGCCGCAAGGCAAAACTGCTTAAAGTAATTTCTCACTTTTCTTTACACATTTTGTTTTTCTCATTTTTTAAAAGCAGTTTAGAACACATTTAGTGCTTGCAAAAATGGTGCGAGAAATTTGAAAGGAATATAATTATGCTCTGTGGATACCAAGACTTGGATATTTTTTAAAACTTGTTTTAAAACACACATAAATCACTAAAATCACTCTCTATCCTGTCAGTCTGGGGTACTTGGTGGTTCTGTGCTAAAATATGGTGTAGCGTCTTTCACGAGTATCGTATGACACACATCACACACTTTTGCAGGACGTAATTTTGGTCCACTGTTTACAGTTTTAGTCATGCATTCTGAGCAGAATATTTTACCACAATGTCGACAATGATGCTAAAAAGAAAATAAAGAATAAAAATAAATCGAGAAGTCCACACATATTAAATTTGTTTAACCTACCATTTACCAAGGCCAAAACTTTAAACTGGGCCAAAATTCAATTGAATGATATGACTTGTATACAAGTAATAATAAATATTGCTCAATATAGTCTGATGGGGGCCAACATAATTGACATTTTTGACAAAGATATTGAATCAGTAAATTTATAAAATGACCTACGTCGCGGGAGTGAAATAACCCTGTTGAATATTTTTGATATTACACAGGTGTTATTACACTAGTGGAACAACTATGCAAATGAGCTCAGAGTGAATAGCAACTGCGAAAATGACGTCATATTGTATATATTGTGACACCAGTTTTAAACAGCGTTATAAGTTTTGCAGTAAATTGAACTGTTCAATTTGAAGAATTTCGACAATTTTTCGCAAATATTATGTCTTGTAACCCATCACCCCAATAAGGACCTTCTAGGTAATGCATAAAATGTTGACCTGAGTCAGACTGTGTGGATTTCCCAGGCTGGCTTAGATCAAAACTTTTCAAAGTCAGCTGATTTTCTGAATCTAGAATCTGTATAAGAACTTTAAAAAGGTGACATGTGGTTGACCTCAAATGAATATATTTATTTTACATAGTTCTCAGGTGTTCCCCTTTTGCTTGAGAGATCACGTATTCAAATACGCCCCATAATTATATGATCAATATTATTATCCCATTGATTTATAAATATATAAAACATACTAAGTGTATTGTATGAAAAAAAAAATCTAACGAGGTTGGGGGAATTGATAATTGTCGAGGCTCTGCTGAGACAATAGGCAATTCTCACAACTGAGTTAGATATTCTTTTCCATACAATACACTGAGTTTGTATTATATTAATCTTATAATTTTGTTAGCTTTTGTTTTCTTTGATGGTTCTAACAGAAATACAAGTTTTTTGCCATGTTTCTAAAAATAACTGCATTATGTCATTTTTCTAAAAATATCCATGTGATATCTTTAAAAAATATCACATGGGGTGTTATCACAGGGATATTTGTATAGTTATAATATAAATATTAATGTGAGAGGGCAATATTAATGACTGTAGAACTTGGATAAGTTACCAGTACCTCAAAATCTAGGTTAGAAATGATGGGTAGCCATGTTTAAAAGCATCAACTTCTTTACTACTATATACAGTCCATCTTGCTCCAGCAACCACGTCTATTAAGGGCCATTTTTATTTAGGGACCATTTTCATAATTCCCTTCTTTAAATCAAATTATCATTAAAAGTAGGTTTAATCTGTAAATGAATAATTATAAATGAATCCTATGTTGTTAATAAGAATTGTCTAAATGAATCAACATAGGGTTATTGAGAAATGCAATATTACATACACATTCAATCAGAATTATGTCTCTATTTTGTAAATAAAATGTGTACTAAGCAACCAATGTCTGTAACAACTACATTTTGGTGGTCCCATAAGTGGTTGCTTAATACAGGTTTGACTGCACTTTGTTACTATTGAAAGAGGGAATCAAGTGCCTTCTAATCTACCAAAGAAACATTTGATACACCAGCACATTGATGGGATTAAATTAAAAGCTATCAAAAAAACTTTTAGACATATACTAAAGTTATGCATGCATTTTATACAAAGGAAGATCATATATACACGTTTCAATGAGAGCTCCTCATTATAAACTGTCCTGTGTAAAGGATGCAAAGGTGTTTGCAAACCCTTTAAATAGAATTTCCATATGCAGTGCACTGACATGCCAAGAGAGGTACAAGGTATCATTTATTAATCATTTGGCTAACATTTTCATCCTGAACGCAGGGCTGCTAAATCATCACAGATGTCCAACAAAGGTCAATCAATTTTAAAATATTCCTACCCATTTTTGTGTGTGTCTTTTTATGAAAGCTAAAAGATCATACATGTACTTCCTTATTATATAGCAGTAACATATTAAAAAGACTTTCAAGGGTGTCGAGTTCTTATTCCCTTTACCACACAAAAATCCTGCCCTGCGTTCTAGATGCCAACATTCACCAAAATTGATTTTGAAAAATTTTAGTTAACTTGTGTATCTACTCACATTAAACATGGGGTACAATTTCCTGGTCAGTATTCAACATGGTTATAAGCCTCAATAAGTGTTAAGAATAATCAGTGAATACAGACTACATTTATCCAAAAAATGTTAGAGTAAATGCAGCATGCCAAGAGTGAACAGATTCCTTTTAACATTTTCCACTCTCAATTTAAATATATTATATCTTTATACTTCTGTTTCAAATCCATTCCTTCAACTATTATCTTATATAATAAGATATTCAGAAGATAGTAAATAAGTAAAAATAAAGAAATTTATAAGATCACTTTGTTTACAGAGTGCATGTTTAGTCATTACAGCCTATGAGTGCAGTGATCTGTGAAGCATGAGGCTATGACCAGCCCTGCATTCAGCATGACAAAACGAGGTGAACTTTTTAGCTAATTATACCCCGCTTTGTGTGCATGTGCAAAGTGGGGTATAACTTGCAAACAGTTTGCTCTGTTTTGTCATCCTAAACACACGGCAGGACTACAAAAGATTTGCCAGTTAGGTGAACTTTTAGCAAATTATACCCAGCTTTGCATGCATGTGCTAAGAGGGGTATAATTTGCATGAAACAGTTTGCACTGTTTTGTCATCCTAAACACAGGGCAGGACTACAAAAGATCTGCAAGCTGAAATCATGTCCACTCACAACATGCAAATATATCAATATATTACGTAACAGCTTTTATAAAACATTTTTGTAGCCTACACCATCAATTAAAATACCCTCGGTATTTTTTCAGTTTTAAAAAGAGGACTACATGGGTGCATTGGAGAGCCAAAACATTCACTTTTAGGTCATATAGAGTTGGGTTACTCAGATAGTTAAAATAAAGTGGTCAGAGCAAAACTACTGTATGTGGATAAATATATTCATGGGCACATTAAATATCCTTGTGCTGAACCCTCCAAATAGTTAGTCCCACCATTACAGAGGTACAGATGAGAGGGGGGGGGGGGGGGGTGTTAATGCCAGTCTAAAGTCTTTATTTCTATTTGAAACCCTATACTATGGGTACTCATTGAAATCATCTTAATGAGACGATTCCAATGAGTGCCCACAACATGGAATTTGTGCATGTATAGTTGAAATACTCTAATTTGAAAGACAAAATAACCCCTCTATCCGTAGCTCTGATATAACCTATGTTTTTTCCATGTAATTCAGAATTCTTTTTTATCATTATTTTAAGAAACACCCATATCATTAGGCAAATATAGCAAATATATATTCATAAATAAAAAAGTAACAACTCAATGTTATAAAAATATGACCATCTCCAACTAATATGATCAGTTCGGTTAAAGTCGTTATTCAGAATGAAGGATTCATAAAGAGGGAATTAAAATATTGAAGGATCATTGCAACACTATTGTAAGTGACTATTATTATATAGGCACTTAAAATAGTGTTGCACTAACCCCTTGATTAATGCTCTGTCAAGGAAACTTAACCCTATTCCAGCCATTCACAACATATTACTGCTGTACAAACATTCTTGGTAAACAATGTAGACTAAGATCAGCCTGCACTGATATTCAACCTGATCTGAACTTACACTGCCTGCCTGCCTTCTTCTTAATAAATTTGAGAGAAACAGCCATGACTGGTTGCAATGTTCCCAAATATGTACAATTTGCTTGAAACAAAATTCAAATTCAGCATGAAAAGGGTTAATGCAACATAATGAGAAAAATTTAACCTTCATTTGGTATTTCATAATAAAAGTTTCAGCATATTGTTTTTATCATGGGCCAACTTATTTCTCACCCCGGGCGGGTACTGTTGCCCGCAATATCAGGGTATCTCTCAGAAAGCGGGCTACCAGCTCTAGACTGGTCCACATATCGACTATCAGAATAGCCTAGAACAGGCTATTCTGATATTCGACAGTGAGACCAGTCTACACCCGACCCGAAAGCGGGCGAGAAATAAGCTGGCCCCATGAAAAAGGGTTTCTCATGAAATTTTAAAAAAAATAATGAGAATATCAACATTAAAATTCCTTTTGGATGACCCGAAATAGGCTACTTAGTCTTTTTATGGAATGACTTTACTTTTTAATTGACAATTAAACAAACTATTGATTAATTATTTCCATTCATTTTTTGAATACAGGTACAGATCATTTTTCCCATTAATCATTCTCGTGGTGTTCATGACAAAAACAAAGCTTTAGCAGACAGTATAGGCTTAGAACAGGCTGCACAGATGTGCAAGCTTATCTGAACCAACACTGTCTTTGTACCTAGTTAAGGGAAAACTTGAACCAGAGTGATTGAAATACTCTGACAAGAGTACGGCCTACAGGTGCAACACTTGGCTGCTGGATAATACACAAAATCTTAGTCAAAAAAGGGTTATAATTTGTATATTACTCTTCAAGAGTTATCCCCCTTGATAGCCTGGATAGGTCTTGTGATAGTGAACACATGCCAAGTTCATGAAGATATCTTTCAATAATAACAGAGATATGACTAAGGTTAAAGTTTGCCACGCCAACACCAATGCGAACTACACCAAGATTATCATAATACCTCCGATTTTCTCTAATAACAACCAAGCTAAAATAGGCAATTCAAATCTAAATTCAGCAAAATAAGGGTTAAATTTCCTCAAAACAGAGCATTATTTGTGTATAAAGTTAGGATGAGTACACACAAGCATGTTAAAAATAATGAAGTGGAAAATAAACCTTTATAGATCTATCATGATTAACATCAGCTTTTTTCTTGTCATTCTGTGGAATAAATGAAAGCATTCATGCAATTGATATAATGTGACCTACATCGCAGGAATGAATAACCCTGTGGAATGTTTTTGAAAACCATTTGCAGTTCAATTGCTGCTATTATACTAGTGAAAAAATAAATATACATTGAGCTGACAGCATTTAGCAACGCTGTTTTTTTATCTGTGAATATAATGTAATGATAGAGTTGATGACGTAATTTTATGCGGTATTCAGAACATTTTAATCAATTAAATTCAACAATTTTGTCATTTTTTTTCAAAAAATTGTCAAATTATAAAAAATTCAAAATTTGTGTTAATACATAAAATTTATCTGTTCATAGACAACTTGTTTAATAAATCTGGTATTTCATGATCACTCATTTAACATCCTCTACTTATAAATAATGATATGTGAAAGATTTTGAAAGACTGTTGAATCATTGGTAAGTTTTCTGAGTAATAAGGTCTGAAAACACCAACAATTTAATTGGATTTCAACAGAATTTGGTTCATTTTCACAGGTTAATTTTTTCGGTGAAACTTAATTTCAATCTTTGTTTGTAATAAAAGGAAGAAGGAAATCTTACTGCATCTATGAAGAGTGAAATAGATACAGTTAATTACAGATGTAACAATGTTCTAGGGACGGGTAAAATTACATGTTAAATTAAAATATCATAACAAATTTAGACAAATTAGCATATTTTGCTTCCACTCTACAAGAATTTTAGAATTTTGTCGTTTTTTCAATGTCCGAAATCAAAGGGGAATTACAGTAAATTCACAGATTGTTAAGTCTTGGTAAATGACAGAGACTTTATGTATCAGTATTTCAATACAGCTCATGCTTGTGTTTTTGATAAAGCAACCACTTTTATCAGCAGGAATTGCAGAGTCTAGCTGAAGCACTAAAACCCAAGCTATTAAACTAGCAACATTATCTTAACATTCAAAAAGTTTCTCAAATGATAAAATTTGATGGCTCAGCTTCGAACAGTTGTAACTGCCTATGTGTCTATAGGCAGTTACAACTGTTTCCTGCTGAGTCATCAAAATTAAATGACAATAAAGTATAGCAAAGTAAGATCAGATTTTGCATGCTGGTCTTTTTCTATGCTGTTTTTATTGAGCACAGCCCAAACACAATCAGACACAAAGAGGTCTATCTAAAGAAAATGTCTTATCTGTATGAGCTGTAAAAATGCATGACAACATAGCCCTGTATTCAGGACGACAAAGCGGTGCAAACTTTTTGCAAATTACACCCCGCTTTGCACATGCACTTGTATGTAAAGCCAGGTATAATCCAAAACATTTTGCACTATTTTGTCATCCTGAACACAGCGCTGGTGACACAAGTACATAACAAAGAATAACAGACAGCTAAATAAACTATTGATAACATCTGTACAACAAACAAGATTTAACATGCAGTAACTTAATTAAAAGATGAAGAGAGTATTTGTTGATTTCATTGAGGTATGAACCTAAAAACCTAATCACACTGTATGAATACGCGAAGCGGATTCATACATCAGTGTGATAAGGGGTTTAGATTCAAACCTTGATGAAATCAACAAATATTATCTTCATATCTTATAATTTAACATAATGTAGCAAAAATGTAAAGATTTCTTGTCAGACTACTTTCTGTGGAAGCTTACAAATCAGCTGTGTATTCAAAATAGTTTTCATTGTGAATTAAACCAATTTTTCAGCCAATCAGAATACACAAATATTAGTGGACACAAAAAAATTAAATTATTTGCATATAACTTAAAGATATAGCAATACATAATTGCCAAATTGCAAAAAAAAACAAGAGGACCATGATGGTCCTATATCGCTCACCTTCGTCTCTTTGAGTCCTCCCTTAGCAAAATTAAATGCTTTAAAGATCATTAAATGACCATTAGATTATTCAAAGAAAGACATTATTCTATTCCTATGATCCCTGCATAAGTTTCTTTTCTAAACCAGTTTCATGTCAACATTCTGCCCAAGTTTCATGACTATTGAACCAAATTTGTGGCCTCTAGAGACTAGAGTGTAAACATAAATTGTCAGGCCCCTTTTCCCTTAATACTGCATGTATTCTTCCTTTTTTCAAAAGGATTCATCCTCGAGACATGGCCAACATTCTGATCAAGTTCCTTGGAGATTGGACCATATTTGTGGCCTCTAGAGTGTGAACAAGAAAATTGTTATTAAGATCCTTTTTACCTTGATATGGCATGGATCCTTCCCATATTCAATAGGGTTCATTCTTGTATCCTGACCAACATTCTGACCAAGTTTCATGGAGATAATTATGGCCATATTAGTGGCCTCTAGAGTGTAAACAAGAAAATTGTCTCTAAGGCCCCTTTTCCTGTGATATGGCATGGATCCTGCCCATTTTCAAAAGGATTCCTCCTGATAACCTGGCAAACATTCTGATCAAGTTTCATGAAGATTGGGCCATATTTGTGGCCTCTAGAGTGTTAACAAGAAAATTGGCATTAAGGCCCCTTTTCCCTTGATATGGCATAGATCTTTCCCCTTTTTCAATAGGCTTCATCCTTGTGACCTGGCCAACATTCTGATAAAGTTTCATGAAGATTGGGCAATATTTGTGGCCTCTATAGAGTGTAAACAAGAAAATTATCTTTAAGGCCCCTTTTCCCTTGATATAGCATGGATCCTTGCCATTTTCAAAAGGGTTCCTCCTTATAACCTGGCAAACATTCTGATCAATTTTAATGAAGATTGGGCCATATTTAAGGCCTCTAGAGTGTTAACAAGAAAATTGGCATTAAGGCCCCTTATCCCTTGATATAGCATAGATCTTTCCCCTTTTAGATAGGCTTCATCCTTGTGACCTGGCAAACAATCTGACCAAGTTTCATGAAGATTGGGTAATATTTGTGGCCTCTAGAGTGTAAAGAAGAAAATTGTCTCTAAGGCCCCTTTTCCCTTGATATGGCATGAATCCTTTCCATTTTCAATAGGGTTCATCCTTGTGACCTGGCCAACAATCTGACCAAGTTTCATAAAGATTGTGTAATATTTGTGGCCTCTAGAGTGTAAACACTAAGATTGTTGACGCCGGAAGACACACAACGCATGACAGACGACCAACATTCAATGATCACAAAAGCTCACCTTGAGCACGATGTGCTCAGGTGAGCTAAAAAAAAAACAAGATGTGTATTTGTGAAACACAAATGCCCCCGTAACATCAATTTTTTTTCAAAGTTTGACCTTGACAGATGACCTTGAGCTTGTCACATGACCTTGACTTTGGTACCAGTGGATGCCGATCATTGAGATCTATCATCATGCCAAATTTGAGCTTTGTATGTCAAATACTTTTGGAGAAAAGGCAAAGGTTAATTTTTCAGACAGACGGACAGACAGACGGATAGACAGACGGACAGACAGATGGACAGACAAAAAGACGGACATGAGTAAAACAATATGCCCCCGTTCTCTCGATACGGGGGCATAAAAAAGAAATAGTGGAAACTTAGGGATAAACCATATGAATATAATGGTTAACCCGTGGCTAAAACTTAACCTTTGTTATGCATTTGGCCAATATGTATAAAACTAGACTGTTGCAAAGTGGACTAATACCTATAAATGCTTGTCAATAATAAAAAGCCATTTTCCATGAAAGGGCCATAACTCTAAAGACAATGGATCATAACCAAAATATCACTTGTACATCTTTGCCTGATACTGATCACATCTGTAAAGTTTCAATGAAAACCTTCCATTAGTTGCTGATAAAATCTTCAGGACACCGAAATGCTACAAACAGACTGACCAACCGACCGGGGGACCAACCAACAAGCTGACTCCTATATACCCCCAAAACATAGATCAGAACAAGAGCACCGCCTACGGGTGCCTACGCTCGGCTGTCGAGTGCTGGATGGTGGGAAAAAATCTAAGCCAAAAAAGGGGCATAATTTGCACAAAATGCATCTAGAGTTATCCCCCTTGATAGTATTGGTTAAAGTTTTCGCACGATGACGATGAAGACAACGACGACAACAACAACGACAACGACACAGAGGCTATAGCAATACCTCAGGTTTTCTCCGAAAACAGCCGAGCTAAAAATAGGGGAGTAGGTGTAAATTCATGACATTTAAAGTAATTAAGGTCAATACTTGAATTTCTGCCAACATTTTTAAAATGTGCTACATGACCCCTTTTATCAACAACATGCCTGTGTTTATTGAGAAACATTTGAGAATTTGAACCCTGCTTTGCATGTCCAAAGGGAGATAACAATTCTTAAACTTTTGTGAACCTTCTCACATTCTGAATACAAGGCAAATATAAGAGCTAGAATACTGTACCTTTCTTTTAGTAACAGTGAAGGGTTGTTTACACGCATGACAATCATCGATGTCGTCTTCATTCTCCCATCGAACTTCTGTCTCTGCTTGTCTTATTTGTTCTAATTGTATCTAAAATAAATCATATCAACCATGTCATGCTGAAACCGGATTAATCCTGCTTTGTGCAGTCTGATCTTTGTCTGATTTTCCTTTCTTAACAAGAAAAAATGAATAATATATTTTCAAGATAAAAACTGATACAATGAGGGCACTTTCAGTACTTCACTCTTGCTTGCCATTTTGTCAGAATTATATCAAAATGACAAGGGTTAAATAACTTAAGGGAAGTGATCTATATTTCAAAATGAAAAGTTCAATATCCATTAAATCCATTATTGTTGGTACTCAGTGGAATTGTCTTATTAAGATTATTTTAAATATTACCCACAACATAGGGCTAGAATGAGAAACAACAGATTAGGATTTTCATTATTCACTCTTATCTTCACCCATGAGTTAAATTTTGCTTTTTGTTTGAAAAAGAAAGCAATTTTTTCTCCTGTGCAAATAGAGGATAATGAATGAGTGGTCATGGAATACTGAATTTATTAAACAAGTCATCTATAAACAGATAAAAACAAGGCTGCGCCAAGTTTTTATCTCTTTTAGATGACAAGTTTAATAAATTTGGTATTTTATGAGCGCAAATTTTATATTCTTTTTATAATAAGACGCGAAATTTTGCCAAAAATCGTCTAAATTCTTGAAATTCAACATTTTAATTTCCCGTGAAATTTATAACACTGTGTAAAACTAACGTCATTATACATTATGACGTCATTTTTGTGGTTACAAAATAGCCTTGCTATTCGCTCTGAGCTGGTTTGCATCATTATTCCACTAGTGTAAAAACACCTTTGTAATATCAAAAATATTCAACAGGGTTATTTCACTCCTGCGACGATGGTCATATTATAATATACCTTTCATGTACATAGTACTTGTATTTCACTACAAAGTACACCAATCAATGTGGTCCTTGTATACAGAGGAATCCGCTTATTAGCAACACCTATTTGTCAGAGGAAAAATTGCTATTAAGCGGAGGTTTCTATTTTCCGAAAATCACATTTCAGTCAGTATCCCAATCTCGAAAGTGAACGAGTACTTTGTCGGCATTAGAATCAACGCATACATGTGTAAGTACGTGTACATTTGGCCACTTCCGATCGCTTGTTTATTTTTGTGTCTCCTTTTAATTGTTTCGAAAATGATAAAACAAAGTTTTGAAATTAATTTACGTCTTTATAATTAATTATCCTGAGGACCATCAGCTTTCAAATCCAAAGGTCGCCGATTAGTACGAATTAAAAGTTTTGACGTGAATTTGGTAAGCGAAAACGTTAAATACCTTTTTCCAAGAAGACCAGCTATGTGTTTGATATTCCACTATATATGTGATTTAATAAGGCTGCTGAGTACACAAGAGAGAAAAGTGTGTCGTTTTTAAAAGACAGACGCCCTCTACAAGGCCAGGTATTTGGTGGCGTTTTTGAAGTCGGGTTTCCCCGAGAAATTTATATAGTGACGTCATTAAAAATGGATTTGACAAGGAAGCTAATGATTTTCTCACGTATTTATCACGCGGATAAATTTATTAGGAATATAATTTTAAATTTGAAGTAAGTTATTTTCGCTATGAAATGATTTCATGAAATTTTATCTTACCGCCGATTTGCAAGGGAGATTTCTCTTTGACCAAATGAAAGAAAAATGGAAAAAGAAGACAGGCTAATAAAATCGGTCGTCTGAAAGACTGTTGGCAACCCTTGAGAAATGAAAGGATATGCAAAGCAGAGCAGGAGTTCAAACACTTAATCAACATGATCAAATAACAATTACGGTCAGATATAGGTGTGATCAACAACTTGACAAGTTGACGCGTCTATGTGTACCTTTGGAATCGCAGCGCAGCTGGAAAGTGAAAGTCAAACTCGTTAATTTGTATTTTAATTATTTTTTGTCCCAATGTAACCTCCCGATTGTTTCTTATATCCGATAAAATTGGGTCCCAATGCAAAACTAGAAAGCCATGAATGGCTTGAGTCGCTCCACAGGCATGAAATTCTTGTAAAAGCAAATAAATGTTTTGACTAAATTTTAAGATATTTGGGGTTTAACTGATGTTGAAAACGATTCCATCAGTTACATTCTGAGAAAATGATTTTCATAGTTTCAAATATTTAACATATTGAGGAATGACCTCCGCCCATAAAATACATATATTTCATCCAATGAAAATATTTTTTGGTACACTGATAAAGGGTCACTAAAGGATCATTCCAGTGAAATTTGGTTGATATCCAAAAATTAGATTCTGAGAAAATGATTTTCAAATATTCCACTATAAAACATATTGAGAAATGACCTCTGCCCATAAAATGCATATTTTTCATCCAATCAAAATAATTTTTGGTACACTGATAGAGGGTAACTCAAGGATCATTCATGTAAAATTTGGTTGATATCCATCAATTACATTCTGAGAAAATGATTTTCAAAGTTTCCACTATATAACATATTGAGAATTGACCTCTGCCCATAAAATGCATATTTTCCATCTGATCACAATGATTTTTTGTAGACTGATAAAGGGTCACTCAAGGATCATTCCAGTGAAATTTGGTTGATATCCATCAATTACATTCTGAGAAAATGATTTTCAAAGTTTCCACTTTATAACACATAGAGAATTGACCTCTGCCCATAAAATGCATATTTTCCATCCGATCACAATGATTTTTTGTAGACTGATAAAGGGTCACCCAAGGATCATTCATGTAAAATTTAATTGGTATCCATTGATTAGAATCTGAGAAAACTCACTTTTTACCATATTTGGAAATTAGCCACGCCCATTAAATGCATGTTTTTCATTGGATCAAAATTTCTTGAACAACTTTGAAAGAGGGTCATCCAAGGATCATTCCTGTGAAGTTTGGTTGAAATCCATCCAGTAGTTTCTGAGGAGAAGATTTTTAAAGAAAAGTTTACGACCGGACGCACGCACGGACGGACGGACGGACGGACGCACGACGGACACAACGCCATGACAATAGCCCCAGTGGCTTTCAGCCAGTGGAGCTAAAAATTGTTTATTTTATCCGGGAGTTTCTATTATCAGAGTTCCGATTATCCGACAAATCTTACATAGGCTAAAGAACAAATGGTTTTGTGCTGGAGGAAAAGTTGCTTATAACCGAAAATCCCTATCATCCAAGTTGCTAATAAAGGGAATCTACTGTATTTCAAATCATAGGTGAGTATTTTAAAATGTCTAGGTAAGGACCATAAAGTGTCATGGCTGAAAATTTGACAAATCAACCAGGTATTTACTCTAGAAATCAATTTTAAAACTATTGACATCCATTATGGAATTTTTATGGATAAGCCTATAGTCTGACTTTTCAGCAACCCACCTAGAAAATTTACAATAAGCATTATGCCACATATTTTGCAATGAAATTAAATAGACTCACTATTGTCTAAATCTGCCTGTAAAGATTAAATAGAGGATATTGAATGAGTGGTCATTGAATATGGAATTTAATAAACAAGTCATCTATAAACAGATAAAAATGAGGCTTTGCCGAGTTTTAATCGGTTTAAGATGAGGAATTTAATAAATTCGGTATTTAATGAGCACAAATCTAATTATCAATTTAAAATATGACCCGAATTTTGATGATAAAACAAGAAAATTAAGATATTTATCGGTTCATGTTATTCTGAGAATAATATAAAGCTGTTTGCAAAATGACCTCAGCAGATTTATTTTAACGTCATTTTCCTAACCAAAAATATAATGTTGTTCTTCATTCTTAGCTCATTTGCACAGTTATTCCTCTAGTATAACCACACCTGTGTAATATCAAAAATATTCAACGGGGTTATTTCACTCCCACGACGCAGGACATAATTTAAACTTTTTTTCTAGGTCTTACACCTAAAAACTTATGATTTTTATAACATACATACTTGTAAAGATTGAGACAATTTCACAAAGTCTCTCTGCACAGCCTCACTGTTGTCTAAATCTGACTGTAACGATTGTATCTTCATTTTCATTTTGTGGGTGTCGTCTTCCAATCTCGTCTGAAAATATAGGAAAAATGCTCATAATCTGTTAATAAAAGTATCCCCATAAAAAAAATGTCTGCTTTGATGAAAGAAAAAAGACCAGCCTTACTTTGAGTTAAAAAAGATTCACAGACACCACTTTGCTTGTCATTCACATGTGTAGCGAACTTTGTTGGGACGAATAGCGTGGCGCTTGGACTAAACAGTTATTCCCCTTTTTATTGTCGACGCCATTACCTGAATTGCAGAAAAGGCATTTTCCTTTTTATACTGGTTAGTTTTATTGTCTGAATATACTTGTTTGATCTAAAGGCATAAATATCCACTTTAAATTAAAATCGAAGATCATGCTGCACGCCCCACGGTTCCAATATTTGTATGTAATTAATATCCTCATTTAATCATTCATCTGCAGTCTCCAGACGCTTATTAAATTCAGTAGGGAATTTCCGTCAACTTCCGTGACCAATCGGCACCGTTCGTTAAACCACCAGGGGTCGCTCTTATAGTATGAGTATATAAAGGGTCGCATTCAGTGAAATAGACAGTTCGTGTGAGAACACCGAGCGAATAACATCGCTGTAACAACAACAACCTAAATTTGGGTAATTAGGCGTCATTTAATGCTCCCTTTATCTGTTATATTCCTAACGGATATCAAGAGACATTTTGGCGTCGTGCTGCCCGGTTTTGGTTTGTTATTAATCAGTGATTGGAAGCTTTCTTGAAGTCCCGGTGAAGAACGTTACTGAAGCCGTTGCGAGAGGAGCGTCATTGAAGCCTTAGTGTGTCTAGCGTCATTGAGGTCCGGTTTGTGGAGCGTCGTTGAAGCCTTTGCTAGGAGCGTCACTGAGGGCCCATTCAAGGCTTCACTGAAGCTTCACTGCGTGGATACATTGAGGTCTATGTTTATAGAGCAATTTGTGATATATTAGGTTTGTAGACCTCACTGACGCAACTTCTTTGACGTCTTCTGGGGCTGTTTAGTATTTAAGGACTGGTGGTTGACGTCGGTGCCAGTAACGGAGCGCTTTGGAGAAAGCCCTGTAAATACCTTGGTTCCTTGTCATTTTTGATCCCGTAGGATTCGTTACAACTGGTGGCAGAGGTGGGATCTATTGTCAAAACCTCCATTGACAGACCCATTCACCTGGCATCACGATGGCGTCACTACCAGACTACGAAGAACTGACAGAGCGTATAAAGAGACTTGAAAGCGAAAACGCCAGACTCAAAATGCAACGAGACATTGCAGATCTTGAACAACAAATAAGCAGCATACCTGTAGGATCCCCTGCACCTTAAGAACTTGGCATTACACGCACTTTAAAAAGAAGCCCCGATGACGCCCTTTTTAGTAGTACCCCGCGATCTGCAGTCAAGAATGACAGTTCCCCTTGTATGGACGGAGGTAGGACAGAGAGCGATGACGATAGACGCTCGAGGCCCTCGAATTCTGCTTTTATGAAGCCTGCTACATTTGATGGTTTGACATCATGGTCAGATTACAAGGCTCATTTTGAGGCTTGTTCTGATATAAACGGATGGAACGAGAAAGAGAAGGGTCAATATTTGGCAGTGTCCTTGCGGGGGCAAGCTCAAGGGGTATTCGGAAACCTGTCATCTGTAGCAAAGAGCTACAGAAGCCTTGTGAGTGCATTGGAGGAACGCTTTGCACCGCCAAACCAGACGGAATTATATAGGGTGCAATTGAGGGAACGGCGCCAGAAGCCCACTGAGTCTCTATCAGAATTAGGACAAGAAATCCGTCGTCTTACTAATCTGGCATACCCGACTGCTCCAGCGGATGTGAAAGAGACATTAGCCAAGGAACAGTTTGTAGATGCCTTAAAGAGCTTAGATATGCGTCTTCGAATTAAGCAAGCTCGACCAACTTGCCTCAATGACGCTATACAACATGCAGTAGAATTGGAGGCATTTACAAGGGCTGAAAAGACCAGACTGGAGGGACATGGCGTGGTAGGTTCTACAAGTGCAACCGAAGAATCAAGCGCCTCCAAAGATACAGATTCAAGTGCTCTAAATAGCCTTCAAGATACTGTACAAAGACTTGAAAAACAATTGCAGATGGTCAGGGAGGACCAGCAAAGCAAACAGGAGTTCAGACACCGGAGGAAAGCTTGTTATATTTGCGGGTCAACATTCCACCTATGTAATAGGTGTCCAAAGTTAAATGAGAGTGAAAAAGACACTACCACAAGAGGCAATGAGAAAGTAAAGACAAATGATCGTTTGTCCCCAAATACTAACGCCATTGGTACAGGTCTCTTTGTGCCTATAGAAATCTATGGACAAGAGTTTGATTGTTTAGTGGACACCGGTGCTACAGTGAGCATTTTGTCCTCACGATGTTGGGAATCCCTGGACAGTCAAAGGAAGAATAAATTGATGGCCTACGATAAGACCCTTGTAGCGGCCGCTGGAAATGCGCTAGATATAAAAGGGCAAACCAGCGTTACGATTGACATTAAAGGTAGGAATTATGAAGCCGATGTCATTGTGGCAAATGTTGAGAACGACCTTATGATGGGTATCGACTTTATGGAGAGGTACAATTGCTGCATCGACGTTTTGAACAAAACCTTGTCAATGAAAAACTTTGTTCTGAATCTTCAGAGTAAAGGCTCTTTTGGGAGCTACAGGGTCACGATATCAAACGACATCTCTATCCCTGCGAGGACTGAAGTTATCGTCTACGGAAAGGTACCTGGTATTCCCAAAGACGATAACAAGACATACTTAGTAGAACCATCAAAAAGAATGACACAGTCGAAAACAGGCCTTTTGGGAAAATCCTTGGTGAAAGGTGGACCTTTAGTGCCTGTCCGAATAATGAATGTGTCAGACTCAGAGAGTAAACTGTACCAAGGGACTCATATAGGCCAATTAAGTTCAGTTTCCACAAACAAGTGTGCACCATCGTTGACTAATATCGACCGGTTACCAAGCCATCTGGAAGATATCTACTCCAGGACTATCGATGGAATGTCGGCGACGCAAGCAGTAGAAATCAAGAAGCTACTGACTAAATATTCATCTGTTTTCTCTGAATCGGACGACGACATAGGGAGAACAGGCCTCGTGAGGCATAAGATCCACACTGGTGATACCCATCCGATAAAGCAACCACTGAGAAGAAATCCTGTTCATCTTAACTCGGAGCTTGATCGACAGATCGATGACATGCTACGAAAGGACGTTATTCAGCCATCTAACAGTCCTTGGAGTAGTGGTATTGTACTGGTGATGAAGAAAGATGGTAGTAAACGTTTTTGCGTGGATTATAGACGCCTCAATGATGCTACCGTAAAGGATTCATATCCAATTCCTAGAATCGACGATTCATTAGAGCAACTTTCGGGGGCTCAGTGGTTCTCTTGTTTGGATTTAAATTCTGGCTACTGGCAGGTAGAATTGGAAGAAGCAGATCGCTGTAAGACTGCTTTCAATCGAGGCGTGGATTATTCGAGTTCAAAGTAATGCCCTTTGGACTCTGTAACGCCCCAGCAACTTTCGAAAGACTGATGGAGATGGTTCTCGCAGGTCTCAACTGGGAGATATGTCTGATATATTTAGATGATATCATAGTCCATGGACGTTCCTTTGAAGAAATGATAACGAACCTCGATAGAGTTTTGGGAAAGTTGCAAGGAGCCGGCCTCAAACTTAAACCAAGGAAATGTCAGCTCTTTAAAACTGAGGTATCCTACCTTGGACATATTGTGTCCCGAGAGGGAATAAAAACTGACCCCGAAAAGACCAGATCTATCCGGGATTGGCCCGTACCAGCTTGTGTTACAGACATTAGGTCCTTCTTGGGGCTTTGTAGCTATTACCGAAGATTTATCAAAGGTTTTGCGAATGTAGCTAAACCATTACATAAGCTTACAGAGAAAGGGAAAAAGTTCATTTGGGACGAAGACTGTCAGCAATCTTTTATGAAACTAAAAGATTGTCTTTGTAATGCTCCGATCTTAGCTCATCCCGATTTTGAGAAGGAGTTTATATTGGACACTGACGCCAGTGACTATGGTATAGGTGCAGTTCTATCCCAGAACTTTGACGGGAAGGAAAGACCTGTCGCATTTGCTAGCAAATCCCTCACGAAAGCAGAAAGAAGATACTGCGTCACCAGGAAAGAGTTATATGCGCTAGTCCACTACGTGAAATACTTTCGACATTATTTGTATGGAAAACGCTTTACTGTTAGAACAGACCATGGATCTCTCAGGTGGCTTATTAATTTCAAGAACCCAGAAGGCCAGCTCGCCCGCTGGCTCGAAGTTCTATCAGCATACGATATGAAGGTGGAGCATAGACCTGGAAAGAAACATGGCAACGCTGATGGGCTGAGCAGGAAAACATGCAAACAATGCGGGCTGCCAGGCGAAGGTCAGGAACGCATAGCAAATATTGAGACGTTTGAGCCCAAAGATGACACAGTGTTAATCGACATCAAGGATGCACAAGGACAAGACCAAGATATCAGCAAAATCAAACAATGGATGGAAGCGAAAGTGAAACCCGACCAAAAGGAGATAGGCAGCGGCAGCTATTATTTAAAAGCTTTGATTTGCCAGTGGGAACATCTTGAACTACAAAACGATCTTGTAGTTCGACGATGGGAAACAATAGATAAGGAAGCATTGAGATGGCAAGTGGTTATCCCCTTGTCCAAAAGAAGGGAAGTCTTGAAGTTTTGCCATGATATCAAAGCATCAGGTCATCTTGGAGTAAAGAAGACTCTTTGTCGTGCACGACAAAGTTTTTATTGGCCCGGCATGAAAAATGACGTTAAATGTTACGTAAGTGGGTGCGAGGCATGTACAAAAAGGAAAGATCCGAACAAGACTAAAAGGGCACCTATGGAGATTGTAAGGAGTGGTTTTCCAATGGAAAGAATAGCTGTTGACATTTTAGGTGAATTTCCCGAGACCAACCTTGGGAATAGATATATTTTGGTAATCGGTGATTATTTCACTAAGTGGATGGAATGTCACGCTATGCCAAATATGGAGACAAAAACAATAGCTACCATACTGATCGAGCAGGTTATATCAAGATTCGGCATGCCAAGACAAATATATTCGGATCAGGGACGTCAATTTGAAAGCCAACTGTTTGGTGAAATGTGTAGCTTGCTACAAATAGAGAAAACAAGGACCACTCCATACCATGCACAGTCTGATGGAATGGTGGAGCGGTTTAATAAAACTCTAGTGGCCATGTTGAGCACCTATGTGAATGAGAACCACACCGATTGGGACGAACATTTGCAACTAGTAATGATGGCCTATCGCTCAGCAGAAAATGAGACGACAGGGTTGACCCCTAATCGGTGCATGCTCGGTAGAGAAACTTCATGTCCCCTAGATCTTATATACCCAATGCCACCAAATGTTAAACCAACTCCTATAAATCAATGGGTATGGGAGCTTCAAGACAAAGTAGAAAAGGCACATAGAATCGTCAGACAGAATACTGGTGATGCTATGTGTCGACAAAAGAGATATCATGATGGAAAGCTTTCATTTGATTCATTTGAACCTGGCAATAAAGTGTATGTTTTCTTCCCTGTAAAAAAGGTTGGGTGCTCATCAAAATTAACTTCATACTGGAGGGGGCCTTATGAGATTAAAGATAAATTGTCTAATGTCCTATACAGAGTAAATTGTGGTCGGTCTAAAACTCCTCAAATAATTCATTACGATCGTCTACGGCACTGCAAGTCACAAATCCTTTATGGAGAAGAAAGTGATATCTCAAACAATGACTCTCAGATAGGAATGTCTGAAGAGCCATTGGATCAAGAGTATGAGGTAGATTTTAGACCAAAAAGGCAAATCAAACGACCTGTTTGGATGAACGATTATGTCCTTTCTACTTTCAGTTATTCTCACATGGCCAAGACAAAGATGTCAGAAAGAAAAGATAAAGCACTCCTGATTTGTGTCAACTGTAAAAAGATTCTGCCTTCCCCAGATGAATATAGGTACCACGTGGAGATATGCATAATGAAGCATGAGGGGTGTGACAGCTGCAAAAAGTCATTTAAGTCGCACAAATCATATGTCCAGCATATCCGAAGAAAGCATGGGGAAACCAGTGGAGACTGCAAGGCACCTAGGGACAGTTTGTGTAGTTCGGAAGGAGATAAGGATGTAGATTCTGGGAGTGAATGGGAAGAGCAATCTGACGTGGAGTTAACAGAAGAGGTTGAAAAGGACAAGGAAGATGTATTGGAGGGTAGGACTTTCAGTAAGCTTACTCGCCCAGCTCCTGTACTGGCACCGAAGAAACGTAAGATATCGGAGACGGAAACATCTCCCTCAGAATTCCCTGGAACCCATAGAGAGGAAGAGCCTGTCAGTCCGGTCTCTCAAGTTGTTAGAAGAGAAGATGAATCTTTGGCTTCTAGCCACCAGGTGCCTCTGAGTTCGCCTAGACCCAGAATAGCTGTCAGGAATCCCGTTTCTTCCCCAGAAGACGATAAGCCGACGCGTATCATCTGTGTATCCACCAAAGAGGGAAGGTTATTCAGGCAAAAAGTGAGGGTGAAAGAAGAGGGTAGCGGATTAATCTTTAGCTCGGACACGAGTGAGCGTGACCCTCGAGAAGTAGAGTTCCCAGTTGGAGATATGCTAAAGGCGGAGAAAATAGACAGTAAAAGCTTGACTGTTAAGTTTGGACTTGATGGGGAGATAATTATTGGGTTCAAAACTGTAGACTAGTATGTTGTAATCCAATTGGTTGTGATTTAATTTTAGAGTGTTCACCGCAATTATTGAGATTTAGTTTTCGGACATTGGGTTAATATAACCATGTATATAGCTGTTCTTTAAGGTTCTTGTTTTTGTTAAAGATGTTAAAGAATAAACAAAGTTTTATTATTGTATCAAAGATTATGCTATTTATTTTTGATCGACGTGAGGGCGCGTGAAGTCGGAGGCGTGGGTAGTGTAGCGAACTTTGATGGGACGAATAGCGTGGCGCTTGGACTAAACAGTTATTCCCCTTTTTATTGTCGACGCCATTACCTGAATTGCAGAAAAGGCATTTTCCTTTTTATACTGGTTAGTTTTATTGTCTGAATATACTTGTTTGATCTAAAGGCATAAATATCCACTTTAAATTAAAATCGAAGATCATGCTGCACGCCCCACGGTTCCAATATTTGTATGTAATTAATATCCTCATTTAATCATTCATCTGCAGTCTCCAGACGCTTATTAAATTCAGTAGGGAATTTCCGTCAACTTCCGTGACCAATCGGCACCGTTCGTTAAACCACCAGGGGTCGCTCTTATAGTATGAGTATATAAAGGGTCGCATTCAGTGAAATAGACAGTTCGTGTGAGAACACCGAGCGAATAACATCGCTGTAACAACAACAACCTAAATTTGGGTAATTAGGCGTCATTTAATGCTCCCTTTATCTGTTATATTCCTAACGGATATCAAGAGACATTTTGGCGTCGTGCTGCCCGGTTTTGGTTTGTTATTAATCAGTGATTGGAAGCTTTCTTGAAGTCCCGGTGAAGAACGTTACTGAAGCCGTTGCGAGAGGAGCGTCATTGAAGCCTTAGTGTGTCTAGCGTCATTGAGGTCCGGTTTGTGGAGCGTCGTTGAAGCCTTTGCTAGGAGCGTCACTGAGGGCCCATTCAAGGCTTCACTGAAGCTTCACTGCGTGGATACATTGAGGTCTATGTTTATAGAGCAATTTGTGATATATTAGGTTTGTAGACCTCACTGACGCAACTTCTTTGACGTCTTCTGGGGCTGTTTAGTATTTAAGGACTGGTGGTTGACGTCGGTGCCAGTAACGGAGCGCTTTGGAGAAAGCCCTGTAAATACCTTGGTTCCTTGTCATTTTTGATCCCGTAGGATTCGTTACACATGTAAAGTGTACCATTTATAAAAGTTTTCAAATGTGTTACACCCTGAGGGCAGGGCTCAGGAAGCTAAGTCCTGTTACCCAAGAATCATTTTGTGACCAGTCATGCAACAATCTGGGAACTACTAAAGGTAAACATTTGAAAAAAAGGATTGGTTCCAGTACATATCAACCAGAGGTCACATTTTAAAATTCTTTAAAGGCATGTAGATTGACTGTTCTAGATACAAATATTAGTAAAATGTGAAAAGTGTCGCCCATTGTCAGTCTGCGCAGTCCAAGCAGTCTGACTAGGGTTGACACTTTACACATATCCCAAAAGGTCCCTATCCGTGTGACAGGTCCTATTTGTTAACCCTTCAGAGGGTATTCCATCTAAATAATTTCAATAAAATTGTTAACTTTTTTAAATTTTGCTTCTTATGCCCCTTCAAGAATTTAGACAAGAACATATCTTGGACGATGAGAAAACTGCTGTAAAAAGATATTTAATTTTTTCCTACAATGCTTTGTACCAAGAGAGAAAAGTTTTTTTATAATTCAGTCAATTCCAAATTTGTCTACAACATCTTCCAGTTCAGACCTGTATATTTCTTTTTATTTGCAAATGGATTAACCCATACCTTTATAATCCTACCAATTGCTTCTACAATTTACAAAAGAAATACTTCCGAGACAACAACTATTGCAAGGCGGACTAATACCCCCTACATGTGCTTGTCAATAATGAAAAGCAATTTACCATAAAAGGGCCATAACTCAAAATTCAATTGATTGTGACCAAAATATTTTTGCACATCTCTGCTTGATACTGATACAACTGTAAAGGTTGAATGAAATCCGCCCATTAGTTGCCAAGAAATTGAGTAGACACAATAAAAGGTACAGAAGGACCGACAGACAATAGGACTCTTATATCGAGAGTTTAGCAAAATACTGTACAAAGTGTATATACTTTGTATATACACTTAGTACAGTCTTGCACTGAACCCATAATATCCTCCCCAATAGTTTAGGGGCTAAAATAGACCCATTTGACTATCTTTTCATCTTTTTTGTATCCATGTATCAGCTGTTTATGTTTAGTTTGTTGACCCTTCAGGGTGTGTTTTACTCCCCATAACTCTGTTATCAATATAGGGATGAGTGTCTTTTTCACTGCGTTTATTGGGGTATAAAGTGCAATTGCCTTAACACATGGCAAATAACGCCCGTAGGGCGTTATGATTAAGCCATGTGCTAAGGCAATTGCACTTTATACCCCAATAAACGCAGTGAAAAGACACTTGTCCCTTATAATTGCAATCATCTAGATCAAAAACTATTAAAATACTCAGCCAAACATTAAAGCTTCAAGACTACTTTCTGCGCGTATAAATTACATAATCTAATTTTAGATCGTGTATTGTTTATCTCGCTATCGAAGTGAAATGTCATATAGTAAAACAATTGATACACAAATAAACGACAACATTCAAATTCGTATAGGTACTTATGAAAAAAAGGCTTGTTTCTGCCAAGTTAGTCTGTATATTTAAATGAAAACGGCGTAGTCGGACTTAGTTGAGAGGGTTGCTTGAAGGTCTTCGTCGACTCGTTCGTTTTCTAAATTGAGGTCGGCTCAGAATCAAAACAGCATGCTTGTAATCGTAAATTCTTTCGAAAATATATTAATTTATAATAGATTGAATAGCAATGTTGCGTTGATGATCGGGAACTAGGTTAATTCGAGTTCCTACAACACAGGACTTGCAGATCGAATTTCGGGGGTTCCCCGAAAGACCTATTGCATTTCATACAGAAATAAAGTGCAATGGATTTCCCCACGTGATTCAATTTAAACCAATCAGAATTCTTTATTTTATTGGATTGCAATTATTACAGAACCAAGGGTTACCTACCCTGGCAGTAGACTGCTCCTCTAACTGTTTTTGTAATCCATGTATCAGCTGTTTATATTTAGCTTGTTGACCCTTCAATGTTTGTTCTGCTTCACGAAGTTTGGACTCTGACTCGGCTCTTACAGAACTTTCTCGTTCTAATTCAGACTTAAGGCTATCTTGAATGGCTGAAGCAAAGAATATATAAATGATTAGCAGTACTTAATCTGAATTCAAGGTATGGAAATGTTATAACTTAACTTGTTTACTTGTCAAATCACAAAGCTGATCAAAGAAAACAGGAATCAAAGATTCTTATAAAACATGTTAAAATTCTTATAATTTCACTTCAGTAATAAGGAAAGAATTCCAAAAACTAAAAATATAAACAAGATGTGTTTGTGAAACACAAATGCCCCCGTAACAGCATTTTTTTTTCAAAGTTTGACCTTGACAGATGACCTTGACAGATGACCTTGACCTTGTCAAATGACCTTGACTTTGGTACCAGCAGATGCGGGTCATAGAGATCTATCATCATGCCAAATATGAGCCTTGTATCTTGAATAGGCTTGAAGATATTGGCAATGTTAAGTTTTTTTGAGTTATTTGACCTTGACAGATGACCTTGACCTTGTCACATGACCTTGACTTTGGAACCAGCAGATGTGGATTATTAAGATCTATCATCATGCAAAATATTAGCCTTGTATCTTGAATAGACTTGAAGATATTGGCAATGTTAAGTTTTTTGAGATATTTGACCTTGAGAGATGACCTTGACCTTATCAAATGACCTTGACTTTGGTACCAGCAGATGCGGATCATTGAGATCTATCATCATGCCAAATATAAGCCTTGTATCTTGAATAGGCTTGAAGATATTGGCAATGTTAAGTTTTTTGGTTAACTTTTTGAGATATTTGACCTTGAGAGATGACATTGACCTTGACACATGACCTTGACTTTGGTATCAGCAGATGCGGATCATTGAGATCTATCATCATGCCAAATATAAGCCTTGTATCTTGAAAAGGCTTGAAGATATTGGCAATGTTAAGTTTTTTGGTTAACTTTTTGAGATATTTGACCTTGAGAGATGACCTTGACCTTATCAAATGACCTTGACTTTGGTACCAGCAGATGCGGATCATTGAGATCTATCATCATGCCAAATATAAGCCTTGTATCTTGAATAGGCTTGAAGATATTGGCAATGTTAAGTTTTTTGGTTAACTTTTTGAGTTATTTGACCTTGAGAGATGACCTTGACCTTGTCACATGACCTTGACTTTGGTATCAGCAGATGCGGATCACTGAGATCTATCATCATGCCAAATATGAGCCTTGTATCTTGAATAGGCTTGAAGATATTGGCAATGTTAAGTTTTTTGGTTAACTTTTGCAGACAGACAGACAGACAGACAGACAGACAGACAGACAGACAGACAGACAGACAGACGGACAGACGGACAACGGTAAAACAATATGCCCCCGATCTTTCGATACGGGGCATAATAAAATTTTAAGTTATCTAAAATTTCAATTGTATGTTCAGTTTAAGTAAAATAATACTTGAAACAATTTTTTAGGGTTTAAAAGCTAACAATAGCACTGCAAATGGACCCCACACTCAGCTGCAGCTCCTTAACTGAGAAAATCTAAGACCAAAAGGGGCATTTTTCAAACAATAATATATTAGTTATCTACCTTCTAAGTATAGGTTGCTCTTCTGATGGAGAATTCCCCTGGTATATTTCAAGCAACTATTTTGAAGAGTAGTCAAGATTTGGCCAAGGTTAAACTTTGGCCCATGGCCAACTCTTACCCCTACATCTACTCCAACACCAAAAGGGAGATGACAATATCTCAACTTCTTATTCAAAATCAGCCAAAATAAAATTGATTGCTAGTTTGATACACTCCATCATTATAACACCCGAGTATAAACCTAATACCTAATCTTTCTTGTAGAGAGTTTATTTCCTGAGTAAGGGCCTCTTCCATTCTGTTTCTCTCCTCTTGTTCTGACGCTGCCTGGTCTCGTAGAAAGATCAGCTCGCTTCGTAATTTCTCCTCCGTGTGCTCTTTATCAACCTTGGCTGCGATAATTTCTTCTCTGTATTTAAGTAACAGAAGCTGCATGTCCTGTGATAAGAAAGGTCAAGGCTCATTGTAAGACACTAACACAAAATTCTTTTTAGATGAAGGTCTTAGTCTGATATCAACAAAATGGGGTCCAAAAGACTCAATAACTGGGGTCTAAGAGGACCTCTCTGTAAGTTTTGCAGTCCCTGCTTTAAATGTAATCTTTTTCTCAAGGTCGTCAAAGTAAATATTTAGATATTTTCTAGTTAAAGGCAAAGTTAAGTATTGACATTTACAAGCCCTTGGGGCTCAACTTCAGAAAAGAATTGAAGACTGTATATTTGAGGCTCAGCTTCAGAATAAAATTGAAGACTGTCTATGTAGGGCTCATCTTCAGAAAAGAATTGAAGACTGTATATTTGGGGCTCAGTTTATTTGGGGCTCAACTTCAGAATAGAATTGAAGACTGTCTATGTAGGGCTCATCTTCAGAAAAGAATTGAAGACTGTATATTTGGGGCTCAGTTTATTTGGGGCTCAACTTCAGAATAAAATTGAAGACTGTCTATGTAGGGCTCATCTTCAGAAAAGAATTGAAGACTGTATATTTGGGGCTCAGTTTATTTGGGGCTCAACTTCAGAATAAAATTGAAGACTGTCTATGTAGGGCTCATCTTCAGAAAAGAATTTAAGACTTTATTTGGGGCTCAACTTAAGAAAAGAATTGAAGACTGTATATTTGGGACTCAACTTCAGTAAAAAATTGAATACTGTATATTTGGGGCTCAAGTTAAAAAAAGAATTGAATACTGTAAATTTGGGGCTTGACTTCATAAAGAATTGAAGACTGTGTAAAACAGTCTTCAATTCTTTTAGGAACATGAGCCTACAAGGGACCTTTGGACCCATTTTTGATGATTTCGTAGTCCTTGCTACATCTTAAAACCCTATCAAATGCACAGTAAAAATTGTTTAAATGAGAAGATTGACATAAGAAAAAGTACATTTCAATCAATTTCTATTTTTCTCACAATTTTTTTCTCTACTCAGTACATGACTGTTTCTTATTTGAAATTTCTCCTGATCAGACTAGTCTTAAGTTTTGTTGTATGCTACTTTGTAATCAAGTCACAAATAACACTGAAAACAGCTTATTTTGAGATGACCTGACCATGAAAGCTAATCTAAAACTTGTCACCTGAAATCACATACAAATGCTTGATACTTTCAACTAAATTAGCTTAAAATTTACATCTTTATTTTGTAATTGTTGACCTACTTCTAAATTATCTTCAATTTGTGATTCATTTCACCAAACTTCAAAATATTGGGAAAATTTATATCTCCTATTTGTAATAGTTGGCCTACCTCTAAGTTAATGGGTAGATTTATATCCTCATTTTGTAAAAGTTGACCTACCTCTAAATTAATGGGGTAGATTTATACCCTCATTTTGTAATTGTTGACCTACCTCTAAATTACTGGGTACATTTATATCCCCATTTTGTAATTGTTGACCTCCCTCTAAATTATTGGTTAGATTTATACCCTCATTTTGTAATTGTTGATCTACCTCTAAATTATTGGGGTAGATTTATACCCTTATTTTGTAATTATTGACCTACCTCTAAATTATTGGGTAGGTTTATATCCTCATTTAGTAATTGTTGACCTACCTCTAAATTATTGGGTAGATTTATACCCTCATTTTGTAATCGTTGACCTACCTCTAAATTATTGGGTAGATTTATATCCTCATTTTGTAATTGTTCAGCATGTTTGGAATGTTTGCCTTGTAAATCATCATTCTCTTTTTCTAATCTTGTTAATTCTTTTTGAGCCGTCTCTTGGGATGTTATCAATTTTCTCTAAAATATCAAAAAGAAAAAAAAATGCACAATCCTTTTAAATTTTTGTTGATCAATCTGTTTTTAATATTGTGTATTTGTAGGTGTTATATTACTTAACAAAACAACGTTTTCTAAGAAAACAGCTACATATTTTCTGTTCAATTGACACTGCATTTCTAATACCTCTGTGCAAATAAATTTGATGGCTCAGCACAAAAAGGTTGTAACTGTCTATAAAGATAGAAGCAGTAACAACTGTTTCAGGCTGAGCCATCAAAATGCAATGATCAGAATCCAAGCAAAGAATAAGCACACAATTTTTGGTTCATTTAATACCAGACTAAAAATCTGGATTAAACATTAGAGAATATCATGTTAGTTACAGCAAATCACCAATTCTTACCAGTTGATCTTGAATCTCCATTTGTGAGGAGTTTTGTTGTTGTCGTAGTTCAGACAAATATTTCTCACATTCTTTGGTCATATTAACTAAACTGGAAATCTGGAAAATAAACATAGTATGCTTATGAAACAAAACTACAACTTCAACTTAGTTATGTTTTTACCCATGTTATTTGAACTACTTTATAACCTGATAAATCAATGGATTCCTGCTCAAGTATAGCAATATTAGTTTGTGTTTTTAGCTCTAGTCTATGGTAAGATTGCAACATAAAACAAGTGATTTTGATTTTGAAGAGTTAAACTTCATTAAAAGCCAACCAAATATAAAGTTGTGAGTACATCAACACTCCTTGGAAATGTCCCAACTGCACAAAACACAGGGGTTTGGAAAAATTTACGGGATTAAGAAAACCATAGCTACGTCTTATCTAAGGCCCTGATAGTAAACTCAAATTGTCTTGTTTTGAAGAGACAATTAGATAATTCCTGGCGAAAGAGAGTATATTGTTATCCACTCCAAGTCCTTGAAATATGATTTAACAAGCCCAGGTAAGCTCAGTCTGTTAGCAAAATGTTGGACTGAAAATTCTGGCACCATGAGTTAAACGCCCAGCATTGTCTACTTTCAAATGACATTTGACTAAAGTAATTTTGACAAAAGTCAATTTTCTCACAACAAATGGCAAATGATAAGTAGTTTGACTAAGAACAGTAGTCAGTGATATGGACAGGCTCGTGTTAATATTTGAAATAAGGGAGTCATTGACTTCTATACCATGAAATTCTGGGGGTCAAAACTCATTCTAAAGGGGTCAAAACAACAGAAAAAGCAAATTGTGGTTAAAATTTGACAGGGGTCAGTGTTAATTGACTCTTTTTTGTAATGATATAAAGGGAAAAATTGATAAGTAAAATCTTAAATAGTATACAAGATACATCATTGAAAGTTT
Organism: Fragum whitleyi; assembly: GCA_948146395.1. Lineage (NCBI taxonomy): Eukaryota > Metazoa > Mollusca > Bivalvia > Cardiida > Cardiidae > Fragum > Fragum whitleyi. The sequence goes on from OX411553.1 coordinate 1,332,352, forward strand.
GAGTGATAAACCCCAGTTTTGGCCCTTAAAATTCACTCTTGGGGGGTGAAAATGACCTCATGGAAAAATTTTCTACGGGTAAAATCAGGATATTTTCAGATTTTTGAGGGTCAAAACCCTGGTTTAAGGTCCAAACACAAGCCCTGGTGGATGAAATATTTTGGTTCTACTGGTGTGAGAAATGACATGCAGCCATAGGTAGGTGCACCAGCTGTAGCAACATCACTGCAATAATGTTGAAAGTTGTGTTAAAACCCATACACACAAACACTTACTTCAGCATTGGCATTTTCTGCAGCATCTTTCAAGCTCTCTTCTAGATCTTGTATATACTTCTTTTGGCTTTCAATTGTCTGTTTTTCTGCCTTAAGTTCTCTATCTGAAGATCGTAACTTGGCCTGTTCTGCCTTCAACTCATCTTGAACCCCTTGTAATTGGGCTTCGTAATTATTGCACATGTCACATGGTCGACCTAGCTTCTCACGAGCAGTTTTTAGCTGAAGCAAAATAGAAAATTTAATCTTGTCACAGCTACCACATCTCACCCACATGTAAAATAAAACATTTTCCATTTTCCAAAAATACATATGAACCATCATACAAAAAGTGAAATCTGGGAACTCTGTCCAATAAATATTTAATCAAAGGCCTGAAAGGCCTGAATTGAAGACAGGACTGAATATTAACAATTGGAATGAAAATTGTGGCTTTTTGAGAAGATCTCTCGAGTGGGAATCAAAAATTTAAAACAATCATTGATGGTTACATATGGAAACTGCACCTTCCTAACAAATGAATATGCTTTACTTTGAAAACTCATCACTTCCAGATAAACCTATCCCTCTAGCCAATTCAAGCTTAACAAGAGGGTAACTGCCTTCATAATCGCTATTCATCCCCAAGTGTAAGTTTTCAATATCCTAAATGAAAAATATTCATTTAACCAACAGAAATATGGTGGCAATTCCTGTATTCTAAAAACTCATATGAATTATTGCAACCCTGTTTTATAAAATTGTATAGATTATCCCCTGCTATCCAATATGATCCAAATCCGATTTTTTTCCAGTCAAACTTATTAAGTGGATGTGTAAAAATCTTAAATAAAATGTTAATCCACATGACACACATTGCTTACCCCTTAATGAAGAGCTGAACATTTCATTGCCATGGTGAATATTGCCCTGATTTGGAAATTTGTTCAAATTTCTTTTACATTTATTATCTGATCCAGGATTTGACTAATGATCTCCACATAGAAGAAGCAATGAAAGTAATACCAACATTCTTATACTTTTACTAGTCAAAGTCAATACTAAGAAGAAGTATTTTCCCGTACAATAGCTGTAGCTTTTTTTATGAATATCGTTTAAGTTTCTTCCAGGAGTGAAACATTCTATTTCTAATTCTCCATTGAGATATTTCGATCTCCATTTCAGGTTATTCTCCTTGCATATGGTCTTACTTAGTAGAAAATTATTTTTACTACAAAATAATATATAAACCTGTTAAGACAACCAACCTTCCAGGCCTTTTCCACGGGACTGCTTTTCTAGATCAAGATTCAGATTGAACTATCCGGTGAACTATCAATTTTGACAAAACTGCCAAAATGACAAATCGTTAAATGAAATCCCGAGCTACAGCATTTATCACCTTGAGTAGAATTCTTTCAAAGTCCACTCCAGAATGTTACAAATAAATCCATTCCAGTTTCCAAAACAGTTTCTGTTATTGTCAGAAAATTGTCGAAAACATAAGTGGAAACTCAAAACCGGGATCGCGCATGCGTGGTACTTCTGTATAGGCCATTCGGAACACCACTCGGCCAATCTAACGCATTCGTCACAACTCGGCCGATTCCGTAACCTACATTTATCTGAGACTTCGGAGATCGCCCGATGATTGCCGAGTGAATATCACGATCACGATCTGTTGCCGTTTACGGATATGACCGAGTGATGTTCCAAATGCTGTACAATATGGATAGACAAAACAAGCCTAATAATAAAGTAATTTGATAAGCCATCAAAATTTCTCTGTAAATCCAAGTAAAAATTCAAACCTAGGAAATTCCAAGGGTTTACGAGTTTATTCAAATAGCCTTGTGCTATTTTAGTTTTTATCCATGTACACTACGACAGGCTGGGAGACGGATAAATAAAGCAACCTTAAGGACACACAAACACACAATTTTACGAGAAATAGGGAGTCTAAAATGGGGAACTGAAAATAGCTTGCCAATGTTATGTATAAAAACAGTTGTAGGATGCAATTGAAATTTTGGAGCAAATGCAAAAGATTGCAGCCGAAAAAGCCCTAAAACAGCACCATTTACGAATGTAAAACACATTTCTGCAGGCAACTTCTGCATAGATCACGTGTTCACTCCCCTGAGGTCCCGGCCATAATTTAGGTCAGCACCAAAATTTTACGGTATATTGCTACACTATTGATTATTTTTGCCGCGTTTATTTTTATGAATCAGTCTACTTTTTTTAGCGTAATGACACATGTAGGTTTGTTATCAGAATCCGATGGTGACGATCCCTATATTGAAAGACAGGTAAACCTGTCTTCAATAAAAAGAGATCAGTTCTAGTACAGGCCAACTAGAGGGCCATATCAAAAATTCTTTCACGTGAAGGAAGATTGATTGTTCTAGATACAGAAAATAAGTAAAGGCCAAAGAGTTTCGAACCTAGTCAGTCTGCACAGTCATATTGCATAGCAATCACATAAAAAATGACATACTTTAAGAAATGTTCCCATTTTGTCTCATATTTTATTTACAAAAAGAAATTAGAACCAAGAAATAGAATAATCATTTGTTTTTCGGTAAGACTGATTGATGTTTGATTTGTGAACAACAAAAGCTACATTGTTGCTTGTGAAATATAGCTTTTGTTGTGTATTCAATGAAATAAAGATTGATCATATACTGAAACAAAAGATTATCCTCTATATGATACGCAAATCCTACCTCTTCTTGTAAGAGAAGCCATTCTTTATCACTGACTAGTCGTCGTCCTTCCATAGATAAATTATCTTTTTTTGACTTGGCACTCGCCAGTAAAGTCTTACGAGCTTCATTCTCCATAGTGTGATCTGAATTATGCATGTAAATAAATGAGATATTATTCATCCTTTAATGATTTTCAGTGGACTTTCAAGAAATAACAATATATCATCATTTGATAAATTCACCGCCAAAGCAGTGAAATTATTAAAAACTTATATACCACTTTCATTCATTTCAAAATATCAAATGTTATCCAAGCAGAGAAAATTTAATGTCATTGGCATAAACGTTGAATAGCAATAATGTGCAAAAAGCAGCTTTTGAACAAAATTTGTCCAAAAAAAACCAACACAATTATGTCTCATTTTTTTAACACAGACAAACAAGAATTGTCTGTTTTTCAATCAAGATTGATTGATATTTCAATTCGTAATCAACAAAAGCTATATTATTACTTGATGATTTGTCACTCTCATGAAAATATAGCTATTGTTGTTCTCTCAATGAAAGATAAATTGATCTTTCACTGAAAGAAACGATTATCTTCTATTTGTTGTGCAGAGTTATGGATAATAGACCTTTTTGTTCAAACATTGAATTAAAAATAATGTCAATTGATATAATTGTATGACAATCAAAATGAAAAGCTGTTTCTGTTTCTCACATAGAAACACAAGATAGATACATGAACCACAAATAGATATGTTATTAACACAAATCCAAATCTTATCTTTTTTAACCAACCCAATATTCAGACACACAACAGAGATTTGGAAAGAATTGTTGAAACATTTGCATCTCAAATTGATATAACCCTTTTTGTAATGTTGTTCTTTTCTACCTACCTGTTATGGCTTTATACTGGGCCTCCGTTAATGAAGGTAAATTTATCACTTTTTCTGGACTAATCCGCACACTAGTCACACTATCAACATCGTGTAATGAACGAGTTTCATGGTCAGTATGATCAGTGTTATCTAAAAATTCCTCCGATATTGACGAAATTTCCAAGTCTGAATGAGATTTTTTAAGTCCAGTTTCGAGTAACGAAGAATCGTCAAAACTAAAATCCCCAGAACCACAAGAATTCACAGAAGTGTTTGATTCACTTTTATCACGTAACAATTTATCATGTAATGAAGTCTCTTTCTTCTTTAATTTCTGAAATTCGGAAAAATAAAAATTCTTAACACCTGTCATGCTGAACCCATAATATTCTTGCTTTGGCAGGATGTATAGACAAAGATTGGCCTGCACATATATGCATCCTGATTTTACTCTTTACATCCTAGTTTTCCTTTTAAAACTAGAAAAGTTACAAGACTGTATTTTCAAAATGGATAATAGAGTCTCACAATTTAATTAGTTTTCATTGCTTTCAGTACTTTGATTATAATGCAATTTTGCCAAAGTTTTTATTCTGCATGACATGAGTTAACAACATTATCACATTTAATACCATTTCCTGCAAAAGAGTCTGATTTTACTCATTACCATATAACTTTTTCAGTAAAACAATGTAAATAACATCATGAATGCAATTGAGCCTGTGTGTGACATTTCCAATAATTTCACCTGTGCTCAAAGTAAAGCCTCGGTCAGGCTGTGAATCCACACAGTCTGACAAGAGGCATTACTATGCTCTTTATAATTAGATAAGGTCTTATTCCCTCTTAAGGCAGTCAGGACATATTCTTACCTCAGGGCTATTCATATTTGTGTCTCGCATACAGATTGAAATTGTTGGAAATGTCACACAGGGGCATTTAGCCACTGCCTCATGATGTGCTACACACCTTGTCCTCAGAAAGATAACTTCTATCAGATTAAAACAAACTTAGAACATTTTGTACATGAAAATAAAGAGTAGAACATTAGTTGGTGGCCTAATTATTGCAACTTCAGCTTGATTTGCATTAGCAATGACTTTCATGTGGCCAAACCACATAAATTTGAATGATTAGATTATCAATTATGTTTTATATGCCCGTCGAAAGACAGAATGTATCATATGATCACCTGTGGCATGCAAGCATACAGCCGTCTGGGCGGTGTCCAATTCTTTGTCAAGAACATATCTATGTTACCCTATGTCTGATTGATTTGAAACTTGGCATTTTTGTTCCTCTTGTGATTGTGGAGTGAAGTGCCCAAGAACCATAATTAATCTTTTTAGTTAATTCCCTTTGTTGTTTTTCATATCGGAGATCAAGCAATGTAACAGACTTATCTTGTGACAATTTGCCACCTTGTTTCTAAATGACAGTTGTGATAATTTAACCCTCGTCTTGTTGAACCCAGAATATTCCTGCTTTAGCAGGAGATATAAACAAAAATCAGCCTGCACATAGGTGCAGCCTGATCTTTGTCTATACCACATGGTTTTCATTTTTTGAAACCCAAAAAACTCGTAAATTTGATGTTTAATATGACCACTGACTCATATTTAGTGTATTCAGTGCTGTAAGTACTTTGATTTTATTGCAATTTTGTCAAGATATTTTAATCATCATGACAAGAGTTACTTGTTTAACCCTTTGCTGTTTAATCCCTGCTTTTTACGTGCTTTTGATTTTATGATTGAGAAAACATTGTGAAAAAAAAGTTTTCCACACTGTTTTCTACCCTACTGAATGGTTATTTGTCAAATTAAATCCACTTTAAATTTTCGTCTGCAATACCTTTGAATTTGGACAGGTCCAAAATTTTGTAAAACAGGAAAGGGTTAACTTGAAGAGTATCCCTGGTTAACTTTCAGAGTTTTTTTATGTAGTAAATTACCTTAGTACTATCTTCAACCTTTTTCACTGCTTCTGCAACAAAAAATATTTAATTAAAAAATAATGACTTTTGAAAATTTTGGTTTTATTCTTTCATGAAAAATTCATTTGATCTGTCATTGTTTTATTGATATGCACATAAAGAAATAAAAGTTTCTACAAACTACAATAAAACTTGTGTCAAGTGACCACTAAAAAGCATCAGCTTATAGAAATGGTCATCAAATGCAATATTTCATGACCATTAAGACAGATTATTTTGATAGCATGTATAGATTGTAGCTTAATTGATCTTAATACATCCCATGAAGTACAAACCCATTTGAATCGTCCCAATGAGACAATTCTATTTGGTTCAAATAACAAAGGATTCAACAAAAAATATTTTTTTCATCTAAGAATGACAAATCTTTTTTCAGAGAACTTATTAGGAATTTTCATTTATAAAGGAATTTTTATGATGGTCGCTTAACAAAAGTGGTCACTCAATAGAAGCAACATTGACTGCAGTTAAATTGAAAATCAATTTACATCCCTTCCTGGCCCTGGTTATAGCATTGCAAAACTCTTTCAATTAAGATGAAGTGATTATTTGTTGCTTTCATGGAGTTATGAAACTAAAAACCTCATCACACTGTATGAATACGCAAAGTCAATATGCCTTGATATCAAATTTGCAATTGAGGAAATGAATATTTATTGCTTTGAAAGTTGTTAAGAATAAGAATCTTATCAAACTCTTGAAAGAAATAAGGAAGTTTTATATACAGAATCATTAGATTTGAAGTTTTCACACAAATGGAATATAAAAATTCAGCGCAGGCTTGCATCTAAAATAACTTTACAATCTTTGAAACAGCACAGACAAATATCAAAGCCAATGAGAATTGAATTTTAATGCTTGATGATTAAGAAATAAAAGTCTTAAATAAGGAATAGAGTTCTCATGCTATCAAATATATATTTTTTACATATCATGAGCAATTTTGCTTTAAAACCTTAGTATACCCAGTCAAGTATTGGGTTTCAAACTTCCCTTGTATTGGACAATGGTAATATTAAAATTCTCTAAAAAGAAGGTCCATACCTATACTTTTCAACATTTCTAGTTCCTGTGCCTCTTTCTGTCTCAGTTCCTCTAACTCCTTGACCTTCTTCTCTTGAGCTTCTCTCTCTATATCCTTCTGTTGTTGTTCTATAATAACAAAGTAATCTTGGATTCAACGGTTCTCTTTTTTTCTATTTTCTCTAAATGCATGTATAAAACATATCTAAAAACATGTATATAATAAAGTTAACCCTCTTTATGCCATTTTTTTAACTTTTAGTATTCCATTTTAATTAAGTATTATCCATTTATACAATTGAATATCTAATTGGAAATGAAACTTGAAATGATTAACCCTTGTTATGCTGAGTTCATAATATTCCTTTTTTGGCAGAAGGTATAGACTAACATCAGTTTGCATGTTTGTGCCAAAAAAAAAGTCTACACCAGTTATTTGCCTTTTTAGAGCAACAACTATCTATGATTAAGATTATTAAAGGAAATATTTCTGACAATCAGCTCTTCTAGTGCTTTCAGTCTTCTGGTTTTATGTTATTTTGCAATTGAATTTATTTCTGCTAGACAAGGCCTAATTCTAACAAACAATTCTGCATAAAAAGATCACAGTTTAAAATGGTCCCTACAACCATAATGTTTTAGATCTAAAAAAACTATCAAAATACTGAAATCCCTCTTTATTCAACATTATAACTAGACTATAAACCTTACCAGCTAACATTCTCTGTTGTTCAGCTGACAGAAGATTCTCCATTCTTCTCATATCCATCATCATGAGCCTCTGAGATTCTAAAAATTGATCATTTGCCATCTGCCATGTACGCTTTAACTGGTTGTGAGCTCGCTTTTCTTCTTCTAATATACTACAAACTGAACAAAAAATTATAATTAAACAAATTTCAGTATGGGTTTGTTAGATGTTAAAGATGACCAGGGTTATAATTTGACTTTGATAAATTAGGGTCCCAAGAGCCAAATGTAAGGATAATTTGTGACCTTGCTTAAGTTCTGGGAGTCTCTCATGAAATCAATGACATGAAAAATCAAATTCATTCAAATGCCTTGGGTTGAGCTTCAAGCAAAACAAAAATTTCACACTATGATACTTTAACTTGCCTATAAAAACAATTGAGCATTGTTTCAAACAGTCTTCCAATCTGTTATGAAGGCCCATTTGAAACAAATAAGATTTTTACGTTATTCTTTTCTACTTAACCCTTGACATGCTGAACCCGGAATATTCCTACTTTCGCAGGAGGTATAGACAAAGATCAGCCTGCACTCATGTGCAGCCAGATCTGAGTCTACACCACCTGTTTGTCTCCTTGAAGGCAGAATTGTGCATGAAACTAAATTTCAAAAAAGCAAGATTGCCCTACACCTTTGGATTCTAGGGCTGTCAGTGCTTTTAAGAGGATTTTAATTCAACATGACAAGGGTTCATTGTGAGTCTCAGACAACCAAAACCTGTATCCCCTACCCCTTTGGATGTCATTGTCAAATTTGTCAAAAATACCCAAAACAGCATGTGTCAAAAAAATATTTACTCATTCAACAAACAACAGCATAAAAGGACAATTACCTTCCTTCAGTTCAGCTTTAATACTGTCAGTCTCATCCTGTGCCGTATTTTTCTGTGTACTCAACACGGCTACATACATCTCAAGATCCATTCTCGCAGCCTTTTCTGTCTTCAGGTAATTCATTAATTGATGAATCTAATTGACAGAAAATAAACCTTCAGGATGCAAAAAGAATACTGCAAACATTGAGAATTTATACTCCAGGAGTCCACTTTGCTTATGGGTATGCATGCAAGGCAGGTTAAAATTTATCAAAAGTTTCACAAATGTTTTCATCCTGAATGTTGGGAAGATGTGTTTATGAACAATTATTGTCACCTATTTGAATTTGGCTGTTATGGCCTCAACCTTGACATAAACATATACATATCAATGTGAAATACCTTTGATTATATCTAAGAGTTAACATGAATATGGTTATAAAATTTAAAAAAAAATATGTTTGTACATTCAAACAGACAAACATACCAAGGGTTCAGTTCAAGACTGTATATTATGTAAACACTTGGTACAGTTTTTCAAGGAACACTCCCTACACTACCAGATAAACCTAACTCAAGGCTATGAACGTTTCAGGAAGACAAAATTATACCGATTAACAGTTTTTGTAGGACAAACCTTTTCTTCTGGATCTTTGATATCATCAAGAGAGGGTAGTGAAGTTTTGACTGTAGGTACAAGGTCATGTGGATCTGTCCCGGCTAACTGGTCTTGAAGCTAGGAAAGAAGCACTAACACTTAAGGATTTCTATCATACAGGCTATTTATTGCTGATTAAATTTTTTTCATATTTTTTTTCAAAGGAATTCCTATACAATGGATTGGATATGAAATAATATAAAGTTTAAGATATTAAATACAATTATCCAAACCTTAGGTTAAAAAATGTCTTTAACTGTCGGTTTTTAAAACCAGAATAACAAGGTTATTAAGAACTAATATGCATAACTAGCAGAATGCTTACATATAACCATGAAAACAAATTCAAGGTTACTTTATAAGATACTTTGATTAAAGGAAATGTTTTTTTAAAAATGGTTGCATTGGAAACTAGTTGCTTAAAAGATGTGGTCCCTCAAGCAAGATTGACTGTACAGAAAAGTATATTTACAAGTGAACTCTGTAATGGAGATTTTAATTGTACAAGTACCTGGTCTTTTTGTTTATCAAACCCTCTAATGATCTCCTCCTGATGTTGGATCTTGTCTTTTAGTTTTGTAATCTCATTTTCTAGTGGCAGTACAACAGATTTGAGTATTTCTGCATCATGTTGTGCCTACAATAGAAAAATATAACCTCTAAAAATCTCCTCCTGAAATTGGATCTTTTCTTTTAGTTTTGTAATCTCATTTTCTAGTGGCAGTACAACAGATTTGAGTATTTCTGCATCATGTTGTGCCTACAATAGAAAAATATAACCTCTAATAATCTCCTCCCGAAATTGGATCTTTTCTTTGAGTTTTGTAATCTCATTTTCTAGTGGCAGTACAACAGATTTGAGTATTTCTGCATCATGTTGTGCCTACAATAGAAAAATATAACCTCTAATAATCTCCTCCCGAAATTGGATCTTTTCTTTTAGTTTTGTAATCTCATTTTCTAGTGGCAGTACCACAGATTTGAGTATTTCTGCATCATGTTGTGCCTACAATAGAAAATATAACCTCTAATAATCTCCTCCTGATGTTGAATCTTTTCTTTTAGTTTTGTAATCTCATTTTCTAGTGGTAGTACAACAGATTTGAGTATTTCTGCATCATGTTGAGCCTACAATAGAAAATATAACCTCTAATAATCTCCTCCTGATGTTGGATCTTTTATATAAGTTTTGTTATCTCTTTTTCTAACGGCAGTCAAACAGATTTGAGTATTTCTGCATCATGTTGAGCCTACAAGAGAAAATATAACCTCTAATAATCTCCTCCTGATGTTGGATCTTGACTTTTAGTTTTGTAATCTCATTTTCTAGTGGCAGTACAACAGATTTGAGTATTTCTGCATCATGCTGAGCCTACAATAGAAAATATTGTCACCAATAATCCCCTTATGATGTTGGATATATATAATACGTACTTAGTGTATTATATGAAAAAAATATCTAATGAGGTTGGGAGAATTGAAAATTGTCGAGGCTCTGCCGAGACAATTATCAATTCTCACAACCGAGTTAGATATTTTTTCATACAATACACTTATTATGTATTATATTTATCTTATAACCTCTATTTGTCTTGTTTTCGACGATGTTTCTGACTGAAATGCGAGTTTCTAAAAATAACTGCATTATATCTTGGTTCTAAAAATAACTATGTGATATCATAAAAAAATATCATACAGGATGTTATCATACAGATATTGGTATAGTTATAAGATAAATATAACTTAAGGTTTGCATTCTCATTTGCTAGCAGTATAACAGATTTGAGTATTTCTGTATCTTGTTGGACCTACAATAAACATTTAAACTTAAGTCATTCAGAGTAACGATTATAGGCAAATAGAGGAACAAGTTTATCATAGATATGAGTTTCTAATTGATTTTGATTATTGAAGTAAAAACTGCAATTGCCTATGCATATGTCAATAATTCTCATCCCAATAAAGGACAGACTTATTTTACCTTCCTCATGGACTCTTCCAAGTTTTCTGCTTCTGAACTTCCTACACCAAGAGATGCTGTCCCTCTAGATACTATGTCACCAATAGAGGACAGGAAACTCTTCCTGAAAAAACAAATTGTAAACCTAAGTTTCGTGATAAATCTATCAAATAATCTTAGACAGCAGAGAGAAATCATTCCAAATGTTCACACAGTTATATTAAGATTGCTCCAAAAAGAAGTTTAAGGTAGTAGACCTGTAATAGTTCCGCAAACATTTCGGAAGTCATTGAAAATCATTAGGAAACCTTGGTTAACACTGTTAAAGTTCATTACTCCCATGACACATTGTGGAACTATTACAGGTCCGCTACCTTAAGTCTGGGTTGTCTATTAAGTGTTTTGCCCATATACATACCCTAGCGGCAGTGGGTCTCAAATCACAGACCTCCAGGTCATGAGCCCCTTTCCACTAGGCCACCGAGGCAGTTTGTCTACTAACACAAAGGTAATAATTTCATAATTGTCTTGTATCAACAAGGCTCTTATTCTTGTACCAAAGTAAATGTTAAATCATTTTCTTTCTTTAAAATATCCATCACTTCATGCTAAAGTAAGACATATTTCGCAACATTCATAGAATGGAGTCAAATTTCTAAACAAAAACTCATTAACCTACTTCTTATCTACAATACTTATATATTCACTTCTAAACAAAAACTCTGAAATCATTAAAGTACCTGTTATCTACAATACTTGTATATTCACATCTAAACATATGAATACCTACGCTCTCTCAGACGTCCTCTCCTGTGACAATTTACTCCGTATAGACTGAATTTCTTCTTCGTAATTTTCGTTCAGTTTCTGTAATTTAGCCCTCTCTGACTCATACTGTAACGCCGTAGAACTGGAGGCTTCCTCTGCAGCTTCTGTAAACAAAATCTTCTCTCGTCACCCTTAACCCTTTGCTGTTTAATCCCTGCTTTTTATGTGTCTGTGATTTTATGATTGAGAAAACATTGTGAAACAAGAGCTGTCACTGTAAGATGACAATGCCCCCGACACCGCTTTGATTTAGAAGTTATGGCCAATGTTAAAGTTTTTGGACGGAATGACGGACGGACGGACAGACGGACAGACGGACGGACAGACGGACGGACAAGTCAAATTTATGATGCCTCCCTATCGGGGGCATAAAAAGAAGAAATTGCTTATAACAAGCAATTTCTTCTTTTTCCACACTATTTTCTACCCTACTGAATGGTTATTTTTCAAATTAAATCCAATTTTAATTATCGTCTGCAAAACCTTTGAATTTGACAGGTCCAAAATTTTGTGAAACAGGAAAGTGTTAACTGCTGTACATAATTTTTGACAGACAGTATAGACTAGAATCAGACTGCACAGATGTGCAGTCTGATCTTTGACTATGTTGCCTGCTTCTTACTTAGTTATTATAGAAGAATCCAGAGTCAAACAAGTTGCAATATCCAAAAAATTGTGGGTTTTTTTCTCAAACAGAGTTAAAATGTCAGAGGCTAGGGATAAGGATAGATAAATATTAACATATTAATGGTATGTGGCATTGACCACCCTGTGGGGTCAGCGCAAGACTATTGTAAGTGCCTATATATTCATATAGGCACTTACAAAAGTCTTGCAATGACCCCTCAATCTGGATAATTTGGGAACTCCATGAAATTAATATTTGAAAAGAGAAGTGATCTAGTGGGGATCAATCATAGTTCACACTTCCTAGTTCTGCAAACAGGAAATCAGACATGCATTCAGGGTGACAAACCATCGAAATAAAATTTATACCCTGCTGTGCAATAATTTAGCTCGTGCAAATAACATTTGCTTGCATCAATTGTTTATTTTGAAAGATTTTCATCTTATAATGGTGAGGAACTTTTATGGAAAAGAAGAAATTAATTGTTGTAAGAAGAAATTGCTCATAATAAGCAATTTCTTCTTTCCACAAAGTTCCTCACCTGTACAAAATTCTAATTCCCTACTTTTAGCTTGGACCTCTTGATTTTTTATAATTTGGGTGTCTGCCGGACTCCTTTCTCACAGAGGTTAGTGTCAAACCATGAATTGTCCTTCTTAGCATGACAAGTCACTAATTCTTAATTAACATGATAATAGAACTTAATTGAAAACAAATAAGTCAAAACTTTAACATGGTTTATTGTGAAGCACTAAGGTTGTCACTTTAAAAGTTTCAATAACAATAATGAATACAGTCAAATCTGTGTGAGCGGCCAACTATGCACAGCGGCCAATCTGCCGACAGCGGCCACTCGATTCCCCCCCTGCAAATTCCTTCTTTAATTGCACTGTGAATACCGTGATCTCCTGAAATGCGGCCGGCGGTCACCTTAATTGCTCTAATTCCAACTGTATATCACACCTATACAACAGTCATCTGACAAAACACGTGACTTTATTAATCATGTTCGAAAAAATCGATAATCACCACTATAGTTAACAGCCGAAGTCCCTTTATTGTAATGTACAAGTTATAAATAACCAATTATCGATTTAATCCCGTGTTGTCGATTTAATCACATGTAATTAGCCATTATTATTTATTTGATCTACTTGAATGATGATAATTAATTAAAAGCTATGGAATTTATCGGTTGTCGGGTCTCTTTAAATAAATGATCTTGAGCATTACAGGTTGTTTACATTTAGCAAACTGATTTCTCGAGGTCTTTAAAATGGACGAAAACCTGCTTTCGATATCAAATCCAGCCATAATGTCGCTTTCTTAACATAAGTTCCTCTCTATAGAGGATCATGTGAAAGTGATAAGCATGCTTGAATCTGGGTGTCCTTCCAGGATTATTGCTAATGAGTTCGGCGTAGGTCGTACAAAGGTCCAAACTGTGGCTAAACGCAAACGAGAAATTCTCGATGAATATGAATCATGCGTTTCACAATATTTTTAAATGTTTATGGTACGATTCCTTATTCTTTTAATGACAAACACTTAAAATGAAACTTTGGAATTGCTTAGAATTTGGAGAAGTCTATAGTTTTCGCGATCTGGCAATGAGCTAAACAAAAGTGGTACGACAAAATGGCCGCCCTAAGGATACTGTGAACAGCAGCCAATCTGTGTACAGCAGCCAATTTGGGCCTCTCCCTTGACTGGCTGCTGTACACAGATTCGACTGTATGTCTTAAAATTTACTACATCCAGAATAATGATGGAATGTGATTTAATGCCTATAAATTATAAATGCATAATTAATGATCTTGATCTAGCATGTGTATTTTCTTCAATCTAAAAGGAAAGATTTCTATTAATTTTTTAAAAATATTACCTTTTAATAGAGCCTGCATTGTCTCAATTTCTTGTTGACATTGTCGCCTTACTTTAGCAATTTCTTCCTCTTTATTTGCTTCAGACACAGAGACGGCCATTTTGATGTCATCCAGTTCTGCTTTAGCCACAGACAGCTGTTCTTCTAGTTCTTTCCTCTTATCTTGGTCAGTCTTTAGCTCAGCTGAGAATGTGATATGTTTATTAAGGTAGTGAACCCATAATAGTTTTGCAACATTTCCGAAGTAATGAATTTTACTTTCGATTTTCATTAGGAAACCTCGGTCAACATTGTGAAAGCTCCTGAGTGCCAAAATGTTGTGGATCTATTACAGTCTCACTACCATAACATAAATGCATCTTTGCTAGCTAAGGGTGATACCCAATACATGTTCTATTCACAGATAGAATAGAACATAAAGTCGGCATCACCCATGGCTAGCAAAAATGACATAATTGTTCCTGCCAAGTTTTCAGAAAGATATCATCGACCTTGATGTATGGCCTTTACCTATGAGTAAACAACAAGAGCACCATATATGGGTGCCTATGTTACGCTGTTAGACACTGGGAGGTAGATAAAAATCAAAGTTGAAAAAAGGGGGTATAATTTACACAAAATCAATCTAGAGCTTTCACCCTTGGTAGTATAGGTTGCTCTTTTGAAGATAAAGAAAAGTGCCAAGTTTCAAGTGAAGCCCTAAAACCCTTTAGTAATACAAAGGATATCACAAAAGGCTAAAGTTTGTGTGTGACAACAGCAAGAGACCAAGGCAATAGCAATAACTCAGCTTTTCTCCAAAGATAAAATGAGCTGATAAAAAATGTACCATATAGAATAAAGAACAAACAACTCTTAGCCCCTACTTCAAAGTCAAAAGATATGCCTTATATATTTTGTACAGACAAAAGATAAAAAGATAAATAGAGTAACAGGAATTACCCTAATAAAAATATGAATAGAAAAATAAGACATTTTTTTTAAGCCTATCATTTTGCATGTGATTACTATGCAATGTTCATAGTGATGTCACTTATTCGTTCTCCACTTAGATAACTTCAGATAGGGTGAAATGAACCAAAGCAGGGTAATTTTTTTTATAATATCACTAGTAATGCAGTGAGGTTATCAAAATGATAATTCAATGTTATTTCTTGATAAACCACCAAAAGGCATTAAAGAAATCTGATTAACCTTCATCCTATCTGGTTGTTGTTCATAAAATCATCTACTCTTGTCAATTCTTGTTTGACATTTGTTACTTACTTTCTTTTTGTTTAAAAAGTTCCATGAACTTAGCCCTTTTTTGTCCAAACTCAGCTTCATTATGCTTTAATTTCTCCACCAGCTCTTTCTCCCTCAATTCGTAATGAGTCAACCTGGCCTTAAGTGTTGCAGTTTCATCTGTAATTTCAAATAGTTTAATATCATTGGTTTCCATCAATTTTTGTGCCTTCTGAATGCCTGAAAAATTGGTTTTATTCCCCAATGAAAGCATTTTTAAGTACACAGCTAAATTTTAGGCTTACATCAAAGTAGTTCCCAATTAAATATGTCTAATTATGGAAAAATTTGAATTGCTTCATGATATTAAATTATTAGATATAAAGAGAGTAATTTTCAATTTCATGGATGTATGAAACTAAAAAACTAATCAGTCATGTTTGAATCAGCTTTGATGGAAAGGAGACCTAAGATAAATAAACATGGATATCTGGGAGAGAGCTGCTTGTCCTGCCCACAGATCTCCTAGAACTATTAAAAGCTCGTTCTTCAATAACATCATTTTCACATTGTCATATGATGTTGTAGTTGATTTTGGTAGAATCACAACCCCACGTCTGGTTACATCAGTTGGTACAATGTCATACAAGTGTTCCAGGGGTCCCATGTGGTGCACGCTTTTCTGTTCTGATTTACTTTACTGGTCTCAGAAGTAAACAAAGATGCTGGGTTCAGCAATTTTGGAGCTGTACATTGAAACATGGATATCTGGGAGAGAGCTACTTGTCCTGCCCACAGATCTCCGGGCCTGTATAATACTCCATCAATGACGTCTTCAATGACATCATTTTCACTTGTCTTATGTATGTTGTAGTTGATTTTGGTAGAATCACAACCTCACGTCTGGTTACTGGGCTCGTGTTAGGATCTAAAATTGAGGGGTCAATGACCCCCTGACCCAAATTTTTTGGGGGTCAAACCAAATTTTGGGGGGTCATGACTTGTATGTAGTTTGGCTTACTTAGTAAACTCAATCAGCCCCTACATGGTCATCTGGATCCACATTTCAGCACCTCTATGATAGAGATCTTTGCTTAAATTTTGGGAGTCCCTGCTTTATGAGTGAACTATTTCTTTTTGCTTAGATGGTAAAACAAGTTTAACAACAAATTGCAATGATAACCCTCTTTACCATTAAATCATTTTATCATTTTTATTTCTTTTTAATCTACCGCGGAATCATCTTATCCCCACTTGAATGATTGTTTGTGTACATGAACAGTAAAACTTGTGTTAGGCGACCACTTAACGGACCATCAAAAAGCGGTCAATTATGGGAATGGTCGCTTAATACGATGATAAATGAGCTTATGAGACTTGTATCTTGAATAGGCTTGAAGATATTGGCAATGTTAAGTTTTTTGGTTAAGTTTTTGATTTATTTGAGTTTGTTTTGATAGCTTTTATCAATTGTTGGTCAAGTCGTCTTGAATCTTATGATGTTCCAATCAACTAGAATCATCTTAATGAGACGATTCTAATGGGTTCCAACAACATAAGATTCAACAATAACCATTTTTTTGTTAAGAATGTCCTCTTTTTCAGAGAATATGCTTACAGTGAGGGGACTTTTTATGGTGGTCCCTCAATAAAATTGGTCGCTGAAGATGTGGTCACTCAAGCAATATCGACTGTATTTCTTCCATTTGAGGATTTCATAAAAAGGCCCATTGTTCATTTATATTCTTTAGTTCAAAAAAATCTCAGACAATTAAATATTACCGAGTAACAACAAGTAACCAATCCCTTCGACAATTTAACCCACGTAGATCATGCTGAATTATGTATGATGTTTAATGTTGTCCTTTGGATTATAACAGAATAAACTAATTTCAATTATCCATAAGAAAAAAAGTCAATTTACCACTTTCGTCAATGTCTATAGGAAATCGCAATCCTCTCGTGCATAAAGTTCAAAACACAATTTTGAGAGGAATAGCTAATTTACATTAATTGAAATTCAGACTTTGCCCACAACATCTTTGGATAATCATTTCTTATTGGCTGTTTACGCTATGTAATGCCTCCCCTATGGCTCTAGTGAAGGCAATTTCAGATATTATCGATTTTTTCATGCTGCAATTACTTACGTAGACAATGTTTTGTTTGTAAACCATGTCATTCCAGATAAAAGATGCAGCTGTTTAACATACATCGTATCGCCATACTCAACATATTACGTATATTACGCATATTATTGGCGCATCAAAAGGACGCATGGGACACATTTTGTTGGGGGTCAAAAAGGGGTTTTTCATTTAATCCGTGTCATGGGTTTTGGGGTCAAACACCAACCTAGGGTTACATCAGTTGATACAATGCCAAAGAAGTGTTCTAGGAGTCCAATGTAGTGCACCCTTTTCTGCCCTGATTTAGTTTTACTGGTGTCAAAAGTAAACAAATTGGATGGAAGGGGGGAAATTGTTGAAGTTAACATCAGGTAAAAGAACGACCAGGTTAGCTTTATTTTGCAATTTAAGGATTCCCCAAATCCTTCAAATGTCAATAATTGATTTTGTCAAACTGTGGCTGTCATTTGAAAATGACAAATCTACAGTCAACTGGCCGATAGCGGATCACTAATGAGAACTTTGTTGATTATTTTTCAAAGAAACATGACAGAATCCTGATTTTGGTCTTAGGAGGCAATAAAATTTGTACACTTTGAAGTGCAACATACATCTTTAGTCAATCAATCAAAACAGTTACATCGTCCGAGAAATAGTAGTGTACGTAAATTAGCCATTTCCGGATCAATTTGTCCAATAGCGGATCAGGTGATAAGATTACTCTGGGGGATGTCTCAAAATGATTTTGACCTGTCATCATTGTCAAACCAATATGTTTTCTTCCGTTAGAAGTGGTTTTTACAATAATTTTGTCATTCCAATATTAATTGAGTAGGACAACCGACATCATTCATTGAGCAGACATTTATTTATTAAGCTTCTTACAACACAAATTAACTAATAATCAACATATTAAAGATTCAACCGTCTAAAAAATTGTATAAAACCAAAGTTTTTATATATTTCATATGGTTTTTAGACTGCATCAATTTGAATTTGTAATATTATATTAATTGCCTTCTGTGTAAGAAACAATGTAACAAAATGTTTCATGTAATCCTATCATTTTTCATTTTCCAATTCCAGATTTTTCAAATCCAAAAATTATCATTTGTTTCAGTATCTACCCATTTACACATGACACAATTTTGGGCTGGTTGAAATTTAAAAAAAAAGATAAGTACTGTAACAGAATTTTAAAGTATCACTTTTTCAGTTATGGAAAATTGAAAATATGGACCTTTTCAGTTGAAACCATTGGAGAGAAATAGAAATCACTTGTACACTTGCAACTAGAATGACAGTTCTAACCACCTACCTGTTACCAGACAAAATTTTCATTTAGTAACTACAGCTTGATCAAAGCTGACGTTACGAGATTTTAGAATAACAACGACGGCATGTATTGTTAAAAAACTCTTCTTATTCTAGGTAGAAATTAGCATGGGAAACAAAAAGTAATTTGTTACAACCAAATCGTCATTTACACTTTGTTTTCCTGACCCATGCCAAGCATGGTTCAGAAATCCATATATGTTTACACTTATCCTTGCCGCAAATCATTTATTTTGTGCCATATAGTGAATCTAAACACTTATTTAGAGTAGATCTATTGCAGAACCTTCTGGTATTGTTGACAACAGTGCCTTTTACTTATTTTCATGATGTAACTGTAACTGTATCAAATTTTGATAGAGGCTGCAGACAATTGGTGGGAAGTGATGGGGCCTTAAACATACTTGATGAAATAAAATCTTTAAACAAATTGTGTGTGGCAAGCAACCAAGGCTTCTTTTACAGTCCTATTTTCTTTTTTTAAAAAAGTATCTAAGTATCTTTAAAACATTAGAGTTGTAGATCGATTGAAAATGATAAAATAATACCCCAAAAGCAATTACTTTTCTAACCACCATAATTTGGGCAAATTTTTCAACTCTTTTTTCCCTCTGGTTTGATACATTTATATAGGCAGAGAATCTGATATCTATGGCCAGATACTTCGGTAATCTCCTAACTACCACCTTTTTCATTCAAGACATAGATCTAGTTATGGTATTTTTGGGGAAAAAAACTACCAATGTTCATGTAGTTCATGTAGTATCAGAGGCCGGATGCACTAGGTGCATAAGCTGATCACTTCTAGTGGCCCTTTCTTGTAGTAATCTTCTTTGATATGAGGATAATCCTCAGTGATATGAATAATAACATCCTCTTTGGTCACAATTGGTAATTTCGCTTCTGAGTGTCCATCCTTTCCACTCGCGAATGCAAGCACATTAAGTGCACAAATTATTGGCAATAGGCTGTTTACCGTTTTGTAGATTTATTATTATCATTATCATTATTATAATCATTATTGAACTAATTATTAAAACAAACAGTATATTCATTAAAAGACCTTATTATTTTCTTTTTTTTTTTTTTTTTTTTTTTTTTCTTACGTGTAGATTAAAAAAATATCTTTAGTTTAAAAATATCTGTCATAGAGGTGGTGATTTATTTTACAATTAAATGATTTTTTATGACTTTAGGATTTCACTTGAAATTCACTACATTGGTTAATTCTCCTGATGAAAATTTATGATACACATAGACAATGTTTATATCATAGATATGCCCTTACATTACATATGAATCAACATAGCCATGTTCAAGTTCTAATATTTGATTAGAAAATGTGTATTTATAGATATATTGCACTTAAAGCAGTGTGTTGTTCATATTTTAAGTTTGAAATACTACATTAGGACATATGAAAAAAAATAAAACTCAATTATACATTATTCTTGTGCATTATTATCCTTTTTTTTTTGTTTTTTTTTTCATTATTTCATTATTTTTAACCATTTATTTATTATTTTAATTATTTTTGTTATTATTATTTTTTCTTCATTCTATCCTTTATATAAGAATTTTTATTCATAGCATGATGGTTCAAACTTACAAGGGGGTTTTCCACTCTTTGTTCAACCTAGACTTGAAAGAATTAATACTAGGTGCCTCCACGACTGAGTTTGGAAGTTTGTTCCATAGATTCACTACTCTATTACTGAAACAGTGTTTCCTTTTGTTAGTAGAGAATCGATTTTTGTATAGTTTATATTTGTTACCCCTCGTAGAAGCATTGTTACCCCTCTTCAGTATCTCATAGCTAGTTGCATCTATTTTGTGTATAAGTTTGTAGGTCTGAATTAGATCTGCTCTTGAACGCCTGTATTCTAATGAAGACAGTCCTTAATTCAAGAGTCGTTGTTTGTATGGCAAGTATGATATTTTACTGACTAGTTTAGTAGCCCTTCTCTGAACATTTTCTAACATGATAGAGTGCTTTTTAAATCTTGGATTCCAAATGACTGATGCATATTCTAAGTGAGGGCGAACTAATGCTTTGTATAAATGTTTAAACATGTCACTATTCATGAAGGTAAAAGATTTTTTAATGATACCTAGATTCCTATTAGCTAATTTTACTTTACTACACATGTGTTCTTCAAAGACAAGATCCTTGTCAATAATGACACCTAAATCCTTTTCTTTGTCAGTGGTTTGCATCCTGGTGATTTTGTTTTCACTAACCTTCATGAAATATTCCCTATTGGTTTCGTTTCCAATATGGAGAACCTTGCACTTGTCTTTATTAAATTTCATTTCCCATTTTTTGGCCCAGGCACATGCATTAAAGATATTGTCTTGTAGGCTTATTTCGTCTGCAGGATTTCTTATACCATTATATATTTTGGTATCATCTGCAAAGAGTTTAGATGGGATAGTCATTGTTTCTGGGAGGTCATTAATATAAATTAAGAACAGTAATGGAGCCAATACACTTCCTTGGGGCACTCCACTTATAACATTCTGCCAGGATGATTTTGTGCCTTTTATAATGACTCTCTGTTTGCGGTTTTCTAGAAAAGATTTGATCCATTTGATCCATTTGTGTGTTTTTCCCCTTATGCCAATGTTCCAAAGTTTTAGTAAGAGTCTCCGATGAGGAACTTTAAAGTCCATGTAAACAATATCAACTTTAGTATTGTCATCACTGTATTTTGTCCATTCTTCAATGCATTCAAGGAGTTGTGTTATACATGATCTATTTTTTCTAAATCCATGCTGTTCATTCTTTATTAAATTGTTTGTTTCAAGGAAGTCTGTTATCTCTAATTTGATTATTTTTTCCATAATTCTGCAGCAGATTGATGTAACGCTTATAGGTCTGTAATTTTCGGCTTTTGTTTTTGGTCCACTTTTGTGAATTGCAGTAACGTTTGCCTCCTTCCATTGTTTGGGCAATATTCCTTCATTGTAGGATTGTTTAAACAATTTAGTGGCGGAGCTATGTTATGTAGGCACTCTCGTAGGAATCTAGGATTTATCCCATCAGGCCCTTCAGATTTGGCTGGATTGATATCTTGTAAAGCTTTCGATGTTTTTTTCATTTGTGAAATCGATTTCATTCATTGTTTTATTAACTATATTTTCATCTTCTAGCCCTTTAACATTTAGACCCAACGAACAATTTAAAACACTTTTTTTTACAAAAAAAGAAAGTTTTTGTGAAAGACCAATACCCCAAAAAAGGCCATTTTCATGACCTCGTCACATGAGGTTGACCTTGGTATCTGTAGAAGTGCACTATTGAGATCCAACATTATACCAACTATGAACATGGTATCGTGAATAACCTTGCAGTAATTGGCAATGTTGGGGATTTTTTTTTTTTTTTGTTAAGTGTTGCAGACAGACAGACAGAAAAATGGTCAAGCAATATTATCCCGATCTTTCAATGTACTGGTATAAAAAAAAGCCAGATTTGCAAAAATTCTAGAAAATTTCATCAGCTTCTGCTGTCAAACAACGACATTGCTTAACAGATAAATGATCTAAATATAGGTCATTTCTCAATTTAATTAAATGTTTTCAGAATTAATCAAAACCAGACAAGAATTGGGATCGATAAAATTTCTTATCATTTTTTCTTTAAGAACTTCAATATAATAAATCAGAATGCATAAGTAGCTATTTTCGGCGCGGTTATCTTTATAAAATATTTGGTTTGCTTATTTTGAGACGCCCCCTATGATGCGCACAGCTGATCCGCTAATGGCGAGTAAGGGTTGGGGATTGTTTCTTTTTATTACCTTAGGATACCTTAGGACCTTCTGTGGACGCTGGCTGTGTTGCCACTGTATCCACCTCTTCTTTACTTCTTTAGTTGGGATTAATTTAGATGCTCTTCTTTGTACTCCTTCTAGTTTTTCGATTTCCCCTATATTATGGGGTGACCAAACTGCCTGGGCATATTCTAGGTGTGGTCTTACTAGGGCTTGGAACAGATATTTGAAGTTTTGTTCGTCCAGGTATGTGAATGTACGTCGAATCAGTGCCATAATACTGTTTGCTTTATTAATTTGTTGTTGAATGTGGCAGCTGAAGTTGATATTTTGGTCCACTGTAACACCAATATCTTTCTCTGCCTCTGACGACTGTAGTTTTACCATGTTTCCATTATCATCATACAGATGGTACTGATTTTCCAAACCCTCTCTTGTTTTTTTGTTACTGACGCCCATAACTTTGAATTTATTGGGAAGGAACTTCAGAAGCCACCTGTCTGACCATGCTTGGAGACAATCTAAGTCTTCTTGTAGTTTTCTTTTGTCTTCATTGTTCTTTATTTCTTTGTAAATCTTTGTATCATCGGCGAAGAGATATGTTGGTGCATTCACACATTCAGGCATGTCATTGATGTAAATGACAAACAGAATTGGACCCAAAACGCTTCCTTGTGGAATGCCACTAGTGACCGGTCTTATAGTTGACTGCTCTCCATTTACTATCACTCTCTGTACTCTGTCTTTCAGAAAGCTTTCAATCCAATTTATTAATTTCTCATGAATTTTGTACTTTTTTAGCTTGATAATTAGCCTTTTATGTGGGACTTTATCAAAAGCCTTCATGAAATCCATATATACTGCATTAAGGTTACCTCCCTTGTCTAGAATTTTTGTCCAACCATCTATTACTTTTAGCAACTGGAGAGTGGTTGATCTGCCACTGATGAACCCAAATTGTTTGTCGCTGAAGAGTTTGTTTTTGTTGAAGTGGTCTACTATTTTTTCTCTAATTAGTTTTTCCATTGTTTTGCAGATAATACTTGTTAAGCTTACTGGTCTATAGTTTCCAGGGTCTGATTTGTCTCCCTTTTTAAATAAAGCTGTAATATTGCCAATTTTCCAAATATTTGGGACTTCTCCTGTAGAAAGTGAGTTATTGAATATTTTGGTTAGTGGTTTATATATTTCTTGTCTAAGTTCTCTTAGAGCCTTGGGGTGGAGGCCATCCGGTCCTGGTGATTTGTTGGGGTCAAGCTGATCTAGTAATTTAAGAACCTCCTCCTCAGATATTGGATCACATTGACAGTCATGTTCGACTTCTACTTCATTAATTGATGGTAGATTGTTTTTTGGTTCACATGTGAAGACACTAGTGAAGAAGTCTGCAAGTATTTCTGACTTTTTTTTGTCTGTATCAGCGATTATTTTGCTACCATTTTGGTCTTTTGTTTTCAATTCTGCTATTCCAGTTTTGATTTTTCTTTTTGAATTTGTATATTGCCAAAACTTTTTGGGGTTTCTTTTGGCATTTTTAGCGATCTCTTTCTCCATGTTAATTTTGGCTTTGCGTACAGAGGCTTTAACCTGGTTCCTAATTTTCGCAAATTCATTATATCTTTTTTCTTCCCTCTTCTCCATATATCTTTGCCAACTTCTGTGCTTCTTCTTTATCAGCTTGGTTGTTTTCTCATCAAGAGGTAGAAAATTGTGTTTTTTGGCCTTGTTTGCAGCCCTGTTGTTGATAAATGGTACATGTTTTTTCTTTGCCTCATCAAACACTTCCAGGAATTTTTCATATTGCTCGTTTGTATTATAACTAGAAAGAATTTGGTTCCAGTCTATGTTTAGTGACTTTGACATCTCGTTATAATCTACCTTAAAGAAGTTCCATTTCTCGGTCTTTGTTTGTTTCACTTCACAGTTACAGGATATTCTAAATTTCATGACGCAGTGGTCACTGTTGCCTAGAGGGCTATCATATTCTATGTTGTTTGTTAAACTTTCTTCATTGGTTATGATGAGATCTAGGATGCTAGGTTCACAATTTTGTCTTGTCCTGTTGCACTGGTTGACATGTTGGTATAGATAATTGTCTTTTAAGCATTCTAGGAACTGTCCGCTTATATTGTCCCCTTTATTTGTTAAGGTCTCCCATTCTATTTTTGGGTAGTTGAAATCACCCATGATAAGTATTTGCGAATATAATTTTGAGTTGGATATTGCATTGATCATACTATTTAGGGCAGAGGAATTTTCGATATTACTATTTGGGCTTCGGTAGATTAGTCCTACTAAGAATGACTTTTGCCCTTGACTGGTTATCTTTACCCAGATATTTTCATTGAAATCATCACTCACATTCACTTCTTCCACAGATAGATTGTCCTTTACATACAAAGCTATGCCTCTACTTTGTTTGCTGCTTTCATTCATAAAGATATTATAGCCTGGTATTTGTATTTCAGATTTATTTGGTTGAAATCTGGAATTTTTTGGGTTTATTTCAGTGATCCCTATCACATCTATTTCTGTATCATTTTGTTGAATTCTCGCTAAAAGCTCACTAAATTTGTTGGGTAGGCTATCAGCATTTGTGTAGAAACAATTTAATTGGTTAAAAGCCTTCACCGTATTAACTTGTATGGATTTTAACTTACCATTGCTAAAATTATGTACAATATTATCTTTTATTACATTTATTTGTTGGTTTTTATCCTGACCAGCCTGCGTTCCCAGGGTAGCCCCTTGACGATAAATCTGTAGTCCCCCGACTTTTGTTCAGCGTTCTTTTTTTTGGCATCCTCTATTAATTCTTTATTTATTTGACGTTCTTTCGCTGTCATATCATGAGTAATGCTCATATTTTTGTATTCGTCTTCCGCAGAAGCCAGGTTTTTGAGATTTTGCATGAATTTACTTTTAGCTTTTTCATCCTCTAGAATGATCCTTATTGGGCGAGACTGGGTTGATTCTGTTTTACGTCCTAGTCTTGTTATGTTTTTTACACTGCATTTCTCAGTTTCCATAATTTCACACAAATTATCCACTAGGCGTTTGTCGTGTGTTTTCCTATCTTCTATGTTGGGGCTACTTGATTCTTTTGCTCGGAATACTATAACATTATTACGCCTTGCCATGCTCTCTTTATATTCTTCCAGTTCATTCGATGTGTCTGTGCCCGATTCTGCTTTACATTCACTCTTTGACCCACTTTCTTCTATTAGTTTCTTGACTGTTTCTATGTCTGGTTTGCTCGAGACCATTTTCTCGAGATTTGCTAAACGGTCTTCGTACTTTTTGAAGTACTCTTCACATCTTTCCTTTACTTCTTTTTCAATCTTTATATTCTTTAGAGCTTTCTCTTCGCATGGTGGGCAATACCAGTGTAGATCAGATCTTTTTGAAAGCCATTTGTATTCTGCAGATGATAGTTTTAAACAGTTTCTGCAGAAATGCTTGTCACATACCTCACATTCTAGCATCTCTGCTTTTTCGTCTGTACATTTCACATCACACAAGGTACATGTCCATGTTCCCTTCCATATGTCCTCTGGACTAGTTTTGCCCTTTGTTGCCTCCTCAGAGGTTGTTTTGCGGGTTGAGTTTTTGCGGCTCGACATTTTGTAATACTTGGTTGGAGTTATTTCTACTTGGCTTTTTATGTGATATAAGCCGTGCTTTTACTTAGTATAGGAAGGAACAGGGCTTCCCTATTTCAACTTGTCCTATACCTGTTAGCAACTCTTAGGTAATTTAGATTTCTAGCTTTCTGGTCAGGAACAGGGCTTCCCTACAATCACTGACCTATGATGTAACAGTTTGAAAACACACAGACAATATGGGAAGGAATAGGGCTTCCCTAATTCACTTGACCCCTATCTGTCGCTTTGCAAGCTATACATCTATATTTTGCAGATTGATTTTGCTAGCTGGTATATTTTTATCATCCAGAGTTCAGCTAATGTGCTTATTGGATGTACTCCATCATAAAATAAACTATAATTGATGCAGGTATTTGTTTTTGCCCTTCTTTTCTGTTTGTTACACACTATTAGATCCTGTGATATTCTCGGGGCAGGTGTGTCATTAAGCAATCTCAATTCAAGATTGAACCAATCCACTGCTTCTTTTAGTCTTTTGTCTATACTTTGATCTACTGATTGGGCTCCTTTGATTGTGTTGAATTTTGTTATTGAATAGTATGGGCATTCAATAAAAATTACCTTTAGACCATCCTGTTGACGAATTAGGTTCTGTTTTAATTGTTCATACTTAGCAATTTTTGCTCTGATGTTATCCTCTAATGGTTCATTCAAGTGAATGTATCTTCCAATCTTATGTGAAAGGTCACATGTGCCTAGCCACACTATTACAAGACTATATTTGCATCTACTCACTTTTCTCTCAATGCTTTTACAAAATTGTGAGTCTGTTATTTTGCCACCAGATTTGAACAGCAATTCCACACTTAATTGCTGGGGCAGAGTTCTTTGAAGACTAACCCCTTTACTGTCACTAACTATTAAGCATTTGTTGTCAAATTCAGTGAATTCACAATCCCTTTTAATTTTCTCATATTCTTTTCTTATCTTATTTATTGACATTGTTTATATTTCTGAATATGCATTTTTGATTGAAGATTTCAGAAATTTTCAACATGGCGGCAAAAACATGTTTCAAAGAGATCCAAGTAAATCCTTGACTGACAGCGATGAACCCGGTATTGTACACAAAAAGGTGGATAAAACCATGCGAAAGCATTGAGAACAAACAATTTATGCCCCCTTTTCGTGATTTCATCCACTATTTGAAGTCGTACTCGTTTACTCGCCTTCAATTTTGCAGACAAATTCTTTTCTTTGAAATTCCTATGACGTAATCTTTCAGTCGAATAGACGCTTGACTAGCATTTGGTCGGTCTGAAGCACTACAACAACAATGTGAACTGTCAAAATTTTGTTATGCTACGAAGAGATGGACAGTGTCTTGGGATAGAATATTAGTTTCTTCTTCGGCATTTGCGAGTGAAAGTAATTGAAGATGGAAATCAAAGTGATCCGCTATTGGTCATGATCCGCTATCGGCTAGTTGACTGTAGGTAGATTTTTCGTCGATTAGAGGCGATAACAAGAAAAACAGAAAGTTCGTGCAATTCCATGCCAGTACCTGCAGACTCCATTGGCCCGAATTGGTCAACATCTGCCATAACTGTCTTTAAATGCAGCTTCAATATCGAATATTTACATTTTTAACTAGTTTACAGAAACGTCAAAGACGAATTCGCCATCTACTTCCGTTTTAAGCTCTTTAACTATGGGAGGCAGAAAAGGTTCTGGAAATTTATTCTGCGGATTCATTGGAACACCATTTGTGCGTCTGCTATCTTACTTTGCACTTTGAACTGTTTTGTGGACTGGCCCTATTGTCCAAGAGCGTAACTACCATTACGATCATTACGCAAGTGTGTAATTTAAATAAATCCTCTTTCAAAATATATCGTTGATGAATTATCAAAACTTTGTCACTTCATTTTATTCAAGTTGTAGTTAGGATATTTTGATAAGGCTATTCACCAACGCTCAAAACCGTGATGACCCTGTGCCTTTCGTCGACGTCGTTCTAAAAACTGGTTACTGCAGCTTTAATAAAGCTGTAGTTACGAGGTTTTAGAATACCGTCGACGCTTTGTCACTGTCCATATATCTTTGCTGGAAGCCTTATGAGTGCGTATGAATTTAAAACCGGCCTAGTGACACATATGCTGTAGTCTGATCATTTTGAAGCGCTTTTTTGATTGTCGACAATGGAACCAGTCTTAGTTCAGAATCTTTCGTCTCAGGCTTCCATCAGTCGCGGAGCCAGAGGGAGTTCGCGGAATTTGAACCTACCCCCCCCCCCGGATCCAAATTACTTCATTATAAATAAATTAAATCACTGGTTTGTCATTCAAATCGGTTGCTTTAGTACTAAATATAGTCAAATAAACATATTTTCAGAATAAAAAAAACAACTTATAATTCATTCCGGGGTTTAAATTATCTACAATATCACAAGTAGTCCTTATCAAATTTTGAGTAGTATATTATTATCAGAAGCATGGGAAAAGCGGCTACTTCTTCTGTAATATACAAATTACCTTACGGAATAGGAATTCTAACCTTTCATATATTGTCTTCAAGGTATATCTTGTTTACTAGGAAAGAATTTTTATCTGGACAATACTGAAACGAGTGTCTCCGGGATTTGGTCGGGGCCGGCGAACCGTTAACCTGGCATCCAATGGTTTCCCGGCGTTCTCAACCGGCTTGCGAAGTCGAAAATCTTTACTGATCACGCCAATATACAATATCATAATGACTTATTAAGTTGTTATATACTTACAGTTGCGGCGTGCCAAACTGATCATTAAATAAATAAATTTGACGTAAATATTTTCGCAAAAGTAGGCCTACCGACTATTTGAATGCGTGCACACGGATAGTAGGCTAGTCGAAATTGTTAGTCACTGTCCTTTGTGAAATAGTGATCCAATTATTATTTGGCTTTTGCAAGCTGTGTCATGCCGCATATAGCAATGGATATAGAGTGAAGACAAAATGACAGAAAACAATCGACACAAAAAGGAAAAAATAAGGAAATGGTGGAGACATAATCTGTCCTGCGTTCAGGATCGCCAAATGGTGCAAAGAGTTTTCCAATTGTACCCCGCTTTGCACGTGCACTTGCGTGCAAAGCGGGTTACAATTAGAAAACTCTTTGCACCGTTTGGTGATCCTGAACGTAGGACAGATGTCAATGGTTCGGTTGGTTGGGGCGTATGTTTCAGAAGCAGGAGGTCAACGCTTTAAATCCCAGTGGAAGCAGGCCAGACTGGTTAGAATTGACGCGGCGTGTTGGTGAGCCACTAGCTAGGTAAACGAATTGCATCTCTAGGCACATCTATGAAAGGCGCCCGAAATTAAAGAAAATGAGACTATGAAGCACTAGGCAATCAAATACAATATGTCTGTCACACACCAATTTGGCTGGCTCTTAGGGATGAATATTTTTTTACGAACCTCTATAAGTTTATAAAGACAACTCTTGAGATATACAGATAAATGCACAGACACGGGCCGAAAGACAGATTTACAGTAAAAGAGCAATATAGACCAGAACATAAACGAAAAGGAGTAGAAAGGGTAAGATATATATTAACCGTTCACTTGTGACATTTGGCTTAGTGAAAGACAGAAAGAGTGTTTTTTTTATTTGAATTGGGGTTTTACGTCTCTTTCAACAATCTTTCAGTTATATCGCGACGACTGGAGCACCTAACGATGGATTCCTGGTATTTCTCACACCAGTACTACCACCACATCCCTTTCCTAGCCTCCAGTTGCTATTCCACATAGGTTTACGATTATCTACCCATTGGTGGAAGACAAATGTCGGAAAGGATAAGTGCCGCGGGAAAGACAGAAAGAGAAAGGAAGGAAAATACAGATGTACCTTGCTATAGGTTGTATCGTATCCAAACATAAATAAATGTCAATACATGTCAGTATGTATTAACGTTATTTTGTATCCACTACATGTATATATGGATGCTGTCTACCCTATATCGTCGATAGGTGACTAAAATATCGTAACTACAGCTTTAAGAAAGCTGTAGTTACGATATTTTGTCACATATCAACGACACACTTGAGCATAGAGATAAGATAAATATTTAAAATTGAACACAATCATTTGGTGGTCAACCTTCGTAAATTATATTTCCACAATAATCCAAATAATATTAAACTTAATAAACCTAAAGTGTCCGTTTTACCTCAGACGTTTCATTGGCTAAGTAGTTCCATAGTTGGGGGAAAAAAGAAAACGCCTCGTCATTTATTCCATGTATAGTTTGTTGAACACGGTCTCCGGTTTTGTTAAGGATTATTCGCTTAGATAAGATAAGCGAAAGACAAAGTTTGATTAAAACGGATAACCTTTTAATTAACGCTAAGGTGGCTTCACTCAAAAATATAACAGTTTTATTTAACTTCCTTAATCTGATACAATACATTGGGCATTTTTTCATTTACACATTTATGTACCTAATTATTGTTAACTTTAAAAAAGGAGGAGTTCAATGATTTGGTCAATATTCCGAAACGCTCATGCTGTTGTCACTAAAAACAGTATTTGATGTGTTAAGGTTGCCCTTAAAGGGACCATCTGGCATGCGGATGGTTATTTTGAGCTAGAGACTTTGGGTTTTTTTAATTTCTTTATCAACTTGTCAATCACAATTTTAAATCAAATTCTCAAAATTACTTAAGATTTAGGGGAGTATCAATGATATTTAAAATCAAGTATACGAACGTAAAATGTGTGTATATGGTTCCAGAAAACACATAAAACATGTTTGACAACTTGTCTATAATGATCGGAAGATTTACACCGAAAGAACATTCTGAAAGGCATAAAAGATTAAAAGACCAAATCATCTCAGTCGGCAAATAAAATACTCTTGATGGCCTCTGTCATATCCGAGCTCGTTTTCAAGTAAAATGTAATTGTGAGTTATCAATCAACAAGAGGACGATGGTGGTCCTAGATCGCTCACCTGAGTCTTCTTGACCACATGGACATCACATATATAAGATTGACAGATGTCCACTTCTAAGGAGATGATTTGTATTTTTTCAATTCCCTGTTTTCAGGTTATTATCCTATCTATGTAACATTGGATGCACATGGGCTTAGCCAAGTATTTGATCATAAGAGCATGATATGAACAACATCATAAAGGTAAATCTTATGAAGCTTAAACACATTATTTTTTTATTAATCTACCTTCTATAGGCAGAAATAGATTCATAAAGATTTCACTCTGTCTATGTAAAATGGGATTTGTCCAAGAAAAGATTAGAACAAAAATCATAAAGGTCCATTGTGAAGTAACATACCAAATATGATCCCAATTTGTCTTCTGGTTTCGACGGAGAATATATTTTGAAGATTTTTGCTCTATGTAAAATGTGATGCGTCCGGGCTGTGCTTTCTATGACCGATATATCGAACAAACAATAAAGATCAACTAGACGATACAACATACCAATTATAATAGCTGTCAGCCCTCTGGTTTCAGAGAAGAAGATTTTTCAAGATTGTGTTCCTTGTTTCTATGTAAAATTGGATGCGCCCGGGCATAGCCCAAGTTTGACCCCAAAGTCTTGATATGAACAAACTTGGTAGACATTCACTAGATGATGCACCATACCAAATATAAGCTGTCTGCCTTCTGGTTTTAGAGAAGAAGATTTTTAAAGATTTTCCAATTTCTCCTTTTTTCGTTGCATAGGCAACCAGAGTTAATGGTGGATTTAATTTTTTTAACTCTTTTGGTAAAGCTTGACGTAAGAAACATTTCTGCCAAATTTCATCAGGATTGGTCCATCGGTTAAGGGGAAGAAGATTTTTGAAGAAATTGTGGATACCGGAAGCCGGAGTCGAAGGTTCTTTTTTAACGAAGAAGGGACACAATCTTTCCTCATTTTGCATGTGACCCCACCAATGTGTTGATAATCATGGACCTATATGGGATGAACAACTGGATGTCTGGAATGGGTGTCATGGTAGTACTGGTGAGAGAAATGCTAGGAATCCGTTGTTATGCCCTCAATCCGCCGTGATATGATTGAAAAAAATCCTTAAAAGCGGAGTCGAACCACATTAATATCTCAGTAGTCCGCTTTTCGCGTGATGTAGTTACCAACTTACCGTACAGATGTACAGAAAGCATGTCGCCCATCACACTGAAGACGCTGTACATGCAACAGACCACTCTGTTTCTTGTCCATGGGCGTAACTACCATTACGCACAATACGCAAGTGCGTAATAGAAATGAATCCCCATTTAAAAATATCGTTGAAGAATGATCATAAAATCGAAACTACAGCTTATTGGAGCTGTAGTTACGATGATTGATTATTTACCAACGCTCAAATCATAGAAAAGGGAAGCGGACTGAGGGCTGTCACCTTTTGTCACGGTCCACATATCGCCTTTATATATTCTATTTTGGTTGCTTTCTCAGTGCGTATAAATTTCAAAATCATAGTTACGCTTACGAACTCTATCGCCGATAGATGGTACCGTGTATAGGGTGTACCGATCCAGATGGACAGGGTCGTAGCTTGCTTAAGGTAGTTGACCCGTAATACTTTCACAACGATTCGGAGGTCATGAACTTTAACACCATTAACCGATGTTTCTTGGTGATTTCATTAGGAAAACTCGGTTAACGTTGTTAAAGATCATGAGTTTCGAAATGTTGCGGAATTATTACAGGTCTACTACCTTAAATTAAAGTGTACGCAAGAAGATGCCAAATACAAGGCTTTTGTGGTTGGCTCAAAGCACCAATAGATGGGGGTGCAAGAGGGCCAATATAGTCTCGATGACGTAGCCCTCCCCCATCAGTTTATCAAAGAGAAAGCTACGATATCGCAGCTAGTGGTAAACGCTACAACGTGCAAAAGTCTCGCTCAGAAGATTTCTAATTTTTTAATTCAAATTATTTAGCCGCCGTCTAAGCGTATCTGGTAGCGCGTCGGACTATCATTCAAAAGGTCACGGGTCCGATTTCCGACTGCGGCACCCATCCTTACCAACTATAGCCTTCCACCAATGGGTTGATAATCGCAAACCTTTGTGGGAAAATAGCTGGAGAAGGATGCAATTGTAGTACTGGTGTGAGAATTGCCAGGAATCCCTTTTAGTTGAACCAGCCGCCGAGATATAATTGAAAGATTGTTGAAGACGGCGTAAAACCCCGTTCAAACAAACAAATAAATTCAGTTGTCTAAACTATTTCAGTGTTTAATAATTTCTGCATCTGTGTAGCTTTGACCGTTCCCTTTTTTGACAGTTACAGTGTTAATGCAAAGTTCTGCAAAAGCTTGCTACGCCAGTGCAAATTCGGGAATCTCGATTTCTGCCGCTACGCCATTTTCTTGGTCTTAGTTTCATCACGTCTGGTAAAAGATATTGTTAAAAAAGGGAGAAATTGCTTGTGTAAAAAATATTGTAAAAAAGTGAAAACTTGCTTGTTTCAAGCAATTTCCTCTTTTTTCACAATATTTTCTCAAATGTAAATGGCAGGGCCATAAAATCCCGAGCATGTTAAGTAAAAAGCTTAAGGTTCATGTAAAGTGTTTGAGACCCAATATTTAGGGCACTTCATAAGCCAAGAAAAGGCAGTATGTCCAGGTATATTATATATCAAAATGAAGCTATTCGTGAGCACAAGCAGTTAGGCAACATAAGACCTTTATAGCCATAGCGGTAAAGCCAAAACATTGTGGAAAAGGGTCATTTTGTACAGAACAAGCAACTGCATGACGGTTGCATAAAATTGCCCCGTATTTTAACAAAGTACAGTCTGAAGTACCATCTAGGTAGTGCTACAACCTTAGATATAAAACTCAGTCTCAAAAGGCTCTTTTGAAACAACCAATTTCCATTTATTTTGTCAACATACATGTCAAACCGGTTTGGTCTGTTTTCAAAATAGATGTAAGGTATGGTGCAACATCACACCATAATATGGTGAAATATTTTCTGCGATTTATTTCAAATTATAGTTTCTTTTAATTCAATGATCTAGAATATTACTATATATTTATCATTCTGTGAAAAAGAAGCTGATATATTGCTAAACAACCTTACAGGTATATAAACAATTAATGTCTATTTATGTTGTGATAACACACCATACCCTAAAAAGATCTACACGATTACAAAATTAGAATGACATATATGACATATGTGTTTATAAAATAAGTCAAAATAAATTGCTTGCATAACTACGTTTTTGGGCTGAGTTTTATACAAATGGTTGTAGCACTACCTGGATGGTACTTTAGGCTAGACTTTGTTAAAATATGAGCCAAATTTATCCAACAGTCATGCAGTTGCTTGTTCTGTACAAAATGACCCTTTTCCACAATGTTTTGGCTATGCCGCTATAGTTATAACAGTCTTATGTTTTTCAACTGCTTGTGCTCATAAATAGCTTCATTTTGATATATAATATTCCTGGACATACTGCTTTTTCTTGGCAAATGAATGCCCTAAAAATTGGGTCTCAAACACTTTACATGAACCTTAAATATAAAATCCATTTGGTTAGCAAAACCCCAGACAGGTAAAGAGACTGTGCACGTTGAAATATTTACACTCACTCCATCGATCCATATAAGGAAATTTTGTGTAAATAACCCTACAATATCCATATAGAGTGAAGTGTAAGGTATTTTCAACGTTTAGTATGTATATGAAAGAATTTCTCATGTACATTACTCATAAATAGCCGTTCGTGAACATTGATGCTGAACTGATCTTCGTTTTCACAGTTTTTCACAGGTATGGAGATTTATTCAATTTTTTGTCGATAGTTTTGAATGTGTATTTCGTTAATTACAAGTTCCTTACAAAACGGTTCTAGCACAGATGCCATTTTATGTTGATGCATAGGTGGGGCATTTGTATCCCCCCGCATCAAAAGATCGGGGGTATATTGATTTACCGTTATCCGTCCGTCCGTCTGTCTGTCTGTCTGTCTGCAAAACTTAGCCCCAAAACTCAACATTGCCAATATTTTCAAGGCTTTTTAGGTAACAATGCTCATGTTAAGTATAATGATATATCTCAATGATAAGCATCTGCTAGTAAGGTCAAGGTCATGTGACAATGCCAAGGTCACCTGTCAAGGTCAAATTTCTAGAAAATTGCCGCTTCGGGGGCATTCGTGTTTCACAAACACATCTTGTTTCAAGTGAATTTCCTTAAAATATATTAGATCAGGGACTGTATATTTTCAGGGTCTGTGATTAGATGCAATGTACTTGTCCTAAGCATTGTCACAATGAACAAAATAAATATCTAAAATTGAAAATCCAAAGGGCCAAAAGCCCTATTCAATATTCTTGATTGATGGTCAATATTTCTTTTGGAAATTAGCTTTAAGCTCTTATGATCGAAGGTCTAACTGTCCGTCCGTCTGAACGCCCGTCCCTTAATTTTTTATGTTTACGCGATAAAATCCACATATTCAATAAGTGTGGATTTTATCGCGTAAACATAAAATGGTTGGATTCTCCTGAAATTTCACAAAAAGATTGCAGGATCAACGCTTTCGAAACAGTATGATGTCGAAAAGCGCGGGAAGGGGCATTATGCTGTGGAATATTTTGAACAATTTCTAAGCATATTTGAACGACATTT
The DNA here is from genome assembly GCA_948146395.1 of Fragum whitleyi. Lineage (NCBI taxonomy): Eukaryota > Metazoa > Mollusca > Bivalvia > Cardiida > Cardiidae > Fragum > Fragum whitleyi. Next base: position 1,368,471 of record OX411553.1, read on the forward strand.
GAAGCGTTTTGAGTGATGGAGTGAGTATTCAGAATGGTTTAATGGAGCCCTGAGTGAGCGACTTAGAAAGGGTTTGACTGGGCTTTGAGTCATTTTCATGATATTGCCCACTATCATTATTATTTTGTAGCGTTTTTCTCCCTCTACGACTTGAACCCTTAAAGGACCCGTTCCCATTGCACAAAAGCGACATTTTCCCAAAATTCATGAAAAAAGTTCCCAATTTTCCAAGGTCGAGGACCTTTCCAAACTCTTAAAGTGAAAAATAAAAATCAAACATGTCGTTTTTCAGTTTAATTTTATTGCAATGTCTTAAGAGGCATAGTAAACTTTATTCTGGTAATAATTTATACACAATATTGAATTCTTTGTCCAAAACCCCTGTAATAAGATTTTTCCCATTTTTTGTGAAAATTACGCAATTTCCCCAATGTGCCTGGTTTCGGACCCGTTCCCAACAGCTTGAGAAAAAAAAAAACGCTGTTTTGATAAGCTACAGTTATTCTATATAATGATCTCTATCGATTTGAAAGATCGAAACCACATCGTGATAAATTTTAATACGTTGAAAATGTTTTGATTATGATAGAAATTCACATGAGCCTTTTTTCCTCAGCTTTAAGATTAAGGTGGTGGACCCGTAATAGTTCCGCTACGTTTTCGAAGTATTGAACTTTAACAGTGTTAACCGAAGTTTCCTAATGATTTTCACCAGGAAACCTTGGTCAACTTTGTGAAAGTTCATGGGTTCCGAAATATTGCAGAGCTATTACGGCTCCACTACCTTAAGTGGTTTTGAATTCATATATGCATGTATATTCATTGTTTTTTGAGAGTTGTTTTATTTAAAAGTCCGTTCAGTTCGTTCCGATTTTAGGAGAACTGGTTTTGCAATAGACAACTATTTATCTGAGAAAACCATATATATGAACTCTAAAGTCACAGGCTCACAAAATTTTAAAGTTTTTAAATATCATTTCCAGATTTAATTGGAAATTGGAAATTGTTACTGCAACTAAGAAATTTGAAAAAAAAGCTCACATTCTTTTTTTAAGTTATAATGTCTGCCTTTTTTCAAAACAGGAAAATTTCAATATGTCGGCGGGCGGAAGCTTCTTTGACGCAAACGCACCGACAATAGTACTGAAGAGTTTGTTCCAGAAATATGATACTGACGGAAGTGGAAAACTCCACAGTGAAGAGTTAGGTCGTCTACTTGAGGACGATCTTGGTCTAGGAAAAAGTGAAGCGCAAGCTTACTCGCTTTTGTTGGACAAAGATGGGAGCTCTGGTGTCTCATTTGACGAATTTCAGAGCTGGTTAAAAAGTGGAGAAAAATTCCAGCTCGTGAATGACAGTTCGCGTTTTGCCAAGGTCAAGTCCGCTGTGGAGATGTTTCAAAAATACGACGAGGACGGGAGCCAGACAATAGGAAAAGAGGAGTTCTTGAAATTACATGCTGATGTGGGTGGGAAACCAGAGAACGTGAATGCTGCTTTAGTCGCTTTGGACAAGGATGGGAATGGATCAATATCCTTTGTTGAATTTATGAAGTGGCTCAACTGGGTACCGATGGATAATTTTTGAAAAACAGAATGTAATGGAATATACATGTATTTCATATGTAGATCTAGTTCCATCATTAATAAATTTTATTTTTGTATAATATATATCATGTGTTTAGTACAAGAATGTTTAGTTTAGAATGGTATTAGCCTATCACCACGGAGATTTGCTTGCTAGAAAGCTTTCGGAGTAAAAGCTAGAACTAATCTCTTCATATAATTATCAAAAAGCTTATGCCAAAGGAAATATCCACTTGACCCAAACAGCAACTCAGGGCCTCTGTCGTGAGTCGAAACTACGACTTTCGACATCATCGATCGGATACCGATTCCACTGCCATAACTTCGACTAGGCCCTGTATCGTTTATAAAAACATATACTTAGTTCCAAAAGAAAGTGTGCACTTTTGAATTTATTTTGAATATCTCTGAAATTACACCATCTATCGTCATGAAACGTCGTATGACTATCCCCAACAGTATGTACAATCGCCATTTGAAAACAAAAATCGTGCGACGAGCAAAAAAAACTCTGCTAAATTGAAATATTTGATTTTGCATGTTTAGCATGTGCATCACGCGTTAGACGAATAATTGGTCAGAAAATAGATTCAGTTGAGTCTTTGCTGCTTTCCTTGGCATAAAATTACATCTTCAATACAATTGTGCATAATGCTACAGCGTGGTTTGGTTTGACTACCAATAAGTGTCGTTGAACAAAATGGAACCTAGTCAGATTTAGAATGTCATCAAAATTGATTGAGCATTCATTTTCCAATAGAAATCGAGGTCATCATTTTGTAAGGCCTTTAATATGCAAATTGAGTCCTCATAGAACGTAATATCACCATTCAATGATCAGTAACTGGCCTAACAACGTAGCAATTTCTAACGTTGACGTGCACGTAACGTCTGCATAAAAATTAAAACTTTTGTTTGGAAATGGCTTGGAATGGCTTCTTAAATGCTATAATAAAACATCAACACATAGCTCTTACCAAAGAAAAAGTTGTAAGAAGGTCAAATCTCAGCAATCTAAGTTCTACCTGCGCGTATGCAGCATGCGAAACTTTTTTCAAATATGATTTGATTTTTAATTTCAATTTCAAAAGGTCTTTACTTAATTATGGTATCACTTTTTACTCCATAATTTCCCTCCAACTTAGTAAAAATCAAGACAAGAGAATTGCAAAAACACTTTCTTATGGAACTCATTATGAAATAAATATAAAAAATATATCGTCGGCTCCGTTTTATAAGGACGAACCCGGGAAAAGCCTACTTTTCAGGAGAAGGAAAAAACTTAATATCTTTTTACCTATAAACACTGGTGCAACCATTTTGGTCGTAAACATTTTAAATCGAATCACTAAATTATATTATCTGTCGTCATGAATATTAAATTTTGTCTCAGTAATGAGTTATTTAAGAAAAACAACAACAAAATCGTCAAGTACGTCATTTTTTCACTTAATTTTTACGGTACAAAATGCCGTATAGACAAAAAAAGGCATAAAAGATAAATGCATGAGAAAAACTTATCAAATTTGATGTTATATAAGATATAGGACAAATCGCCTGTAAAAAATTTCTTTTCGGGTGCATACGAGACCCCGAAAGCCGTAGGGTGAGACGTTTCTCGAAAAAAGTGAGACACGCGAATAATCTGGCCTTGGTAAAGGTTGAGTTCTTTTTCAAACTGATCTTTTAAAATAAACTTTTATCATAAGGAAACTTGAACAATTATCAAATTTGTCAATACGTCATTTTCGAACTTCACTTTTCGACCACTTCCAATGCGAATGTGACGTATCTTACAAGTTCATGAAGCTTTTTTGGGGGGATACGATTAGCTTTCAGGTCCAGCATCTTCGCAAAAGACGCGGGAATATCATATGTGTGCGAAAACGCAATAAAAGAAAAAATGGAAATTGGCATATACGTCCTTATAGACGGAGCCGACGATATATCACATCATGTATACCCTCCTAAACTGTGCTTGGGGTAATATAGAAGTCAGCATGTCGGTCAGTCTTTCCGTCCGTCCGTCCGTCCATCGGATCCGCTTGTTTCTCTGCAACTAATGGACGGATTTCATTCTAACTTTTCAGATGCGATCAGTTTCATGCAGAAATGTGCTAGTTACGTTTTGGTTACGATCCATTTTCTTTTAAGAGTGTTATGGCCCTTTGATAGAAAATGGCATTTCATTATTGACAAGCCATTGTAGGGGGGTATTAGTCCGCTTTTCAACAGTCTTGTTTTGTAGTTAACAAATTCGTTGTCAATATAAACTTTGAACAAAAACTCATTGCATTAGACCGAAAGTTCAGTGTTTACCTTTGACCTTATAGCCCTGTTACAGAATGGTTACTTAAGGTAGTTCCGTGGCGTTTCGGGAGTCATAAACTTTAACAGTGTTAAGATCATACTTTCGAAAATGTTGCGAACTACAGCGGACCGACTAGCTTTAACTTGTGTATAACTCGAATTAGGTATTGTGAATTGTGACCACTTTTAAGTGTGCAATCATTCAGATTCGATCTAGATCAGTTTAGAAAAGACCGAACCAGTGTTTCCTACCGCAATCCGTGTACGTGGTTGATTGATTGATTGGTTGATTGATTGATTGATTGATTGATTGATTGATTGATTGATTGATTGATTGATTGATTGATCGATTGATTGATTGATCGATTGATCGATCGAATGATTGATTGATCGAATGATTGATTGATTGATTGATGGATGGATGGATGGATGGATGGATGGATGGATGGATGGATGATGGATGGATGGATGGATGGATGGATGGATGGATGGATGGATGGATGGATGGATGGATGGATGGATGGATGGATGGATGGATGGATGGATGGATGGATGGATGGATGGATGGATGGATGGATGGATGGATGGACGGATGGATTGGTTGATTGATTGATTGATCGATCGATCGATCGATCGGTCGGTCGGTCGGTCGGTAGGTTGATTGGTTGGTTGGTTGGTTGGTTGGTTGGTTGGTCGGTCGATCGATAGATCGATCGATCGATTGATTGATTGATTGATTGATTGATTATCCTTAAATGTCTTGCCAAATTGCATTGGATTTCACTTTTTACTTTTCAGACACATCCAGTTTTAGTAGAACGATCGTCGGCGAGCATTTACCATTTGGTTAAATAAAACACAATTAGACAAGTCTCAAACTGACGTCAAACAATTCTTATTTTCTCGTCAAGTAAAGTGGAAATGAGTGATTTGACTCTATGGCGGTTTCAGATTCAACATTTAGCTATCTTTAGACTTGTATCTACAAAGATTTCTCTCAGCAGGCCTTTTTTGTACCCGTTTCGATTGTTAACCCCGACCGTTCGACAGACATAAGGTCATGGTGTGGACTCACTGCCTTGGTATGGGAGCGCAATCCTGAACGGACATACATATCGTTAAAAATAGCATAATAACAACTATTCGATATGTTAAAGGTCAAATGAAAAGTTTGTTGTTGTTGTTGTTATCGGACATGTACTAAATATATATTTTCATCAGTTTAATTGAAATAAAAAGGGTATAAAAAGTCCGCGTCGAGAAACACACACCCAAAAGGACAATATTTACAAAAATACGACCGGGATTTATTGGAACTTGGCCGAAAAGGAATGTTCGCGCTTGCGCACTTGGAGTGCTGTAGGACAGTATCGAATATTCGTGTTGTTGTACCTGTAGCTTAAGATGTATGAGCCTTAGGCATCCCGCCGCAACATCTTATTGACAATCGGTTGTGCGACAAATTTGAAACCTGTGATTAGTTGAACGAAAATCCGTAAGTTTTAATGATCTGCTTATTCCGTTTTTACCTTCTTTGCCTACTTTGACGTCACGGGTCAGTTGGTCACATGACCGAGAATTTCAATAACAGGCTTGAGGTGTGAAAAAAGAAAATCGCCGTTTTACCATTATCATATATCCTATTTTCATTTTGAATATCGCATTTAGATTATTTTGATTTACTCTTGATATAAATGTAAGGTTAATGTATAGCTTTTGATTTGACCTTTGCTTTTGAATTGTTTTCATTTTAGGTTTAAAACAACTTTCAGCCAATCAGAATGCACGAATATTATACCATTTGATAAACGATAGTTTTCCTTTGCAAAAGACTGCCACCAACGTATACATGTAAACAGCTATTTTTAGAGACAGCAGACAGCCTATCAAAGTTCACAGGCCTGATCCCGCTTACGGAATGTCTGGAAATTGTTACATTGTTACAGACTGCAATAGCCTATCTGTTTACCTGGTCAACAGTGAGTCGTCTCTTGATTTAGCCCTGATTTTTTTTCAAAAATAAATAAATAAATAAAATAAAAATAATGCATGAATATAAACTATCGTCTATACTTATACATTTATTTTTTTAGTGTAAAATCATTATGTGACGACTCCTTGTGGCATGGTCAAGCAAACTGCGGTTCTGGGGGTGCAGTTTGAGTTAGCAACTCTGAATCTGTAGACTCGAATAACTTAAGGCGAGTACCCGAAAGATTGGTCTGAGAGATTGATTCTATGTCCAAATGCAAGTGTTAGAATTGCTAACGCTCACAATTTGAAGCACAATTAACCAATTTCCTCGATTTTTCTAAGAAGGTTTCTTTGCCTTCCGTCTTGTGTAATCCCGAGTCACAATCCCTCCTAAGTTTAAATCACTGCCCCCTTCAATAGTCAGCTTACAATATAGATTTTAAATACAAACTTATAAGCATATGAATACATTTGTATTTTCATAATCAGCAGAAATGTTTGTACCTTTCATAATCATGTAAGAATTGAACGCCATCTTATAAGTGGCCCTTAGCAATTTTAAGTAGTACATATAGTAATGCTCTTAAATAATCGCCAGGCATACAAAAAACTCGTAACTTAAGCTTGAAAAGGCTGAGGTAACGAGGATTTGGTAATACAATGAATTATGCCAAGTTGTGATTGGCACGTTAATTCTTTTAGTTTTAGGAAACAATTATATACTCACATTAAGGATGATAACTGGAAAATTTTGACAGAATCCAATACACAGTAAAACGGGTAATTACACGACCCATCATGGGCCCAACACCAAGCGGTCGCTATAGAGCATTGTCTCTTAGTACAAGTTTTGTTTACAAATAAGAAACATAACTTTGAATGATTATATATTGTTTCGAGTTTCTCAGTAATCCTATGTTGTGTAAACTCATTAGAATCGTCTCAAAGAGACGATTATATTGAGTATATACCTCATAGGATTCACCCACTATATGTTTAGACAAATAGTACCGGCTTTCTAAAGATATTTTCCTTTAAAGAAGGGGATTTTTAAAACAGTCGCTTAATGAAAACAGTCGCTTAATAGACATGGTCGCTTGAGTAAGTCTGGCTCTATTGAAAAGAGAACCAGATAAAATAATGTCACAGCTAGGCCACACCATACCAGTTCAATAACAACGTATAATTCTTACGCTGGGGTCACCTGCATCAATTTCTCGATGGACGCAGGACTGTCATTATTATAGCTTAAATTACCTGTAGTTTTATTATGGTCGTCGAAAGTCGGCTCACTTTTGATTTTGTTCTAGGCAATTGATGGTTGATACTTGATGAGGCTACGATTATACTTTTCACTTTGGGCAAAAGGAAATGTTCATTAATTATGGTTCTAACAAGAAGCTGAAGAGGGCAAGAATCGTTCCAATGAAACTTTATGTCTACCAGATTTATGAAAATTCAACATCATCTTACCTTAGTCATTCATTATTGTAAAATCAAAGGCCCGCAAAGCCTGTCAAAATGCAGTCAGGACTGAGCAATATATGGGGAATTGAAATGTTTTAAATTTAAACAAATTCTCTAGAAAAAGTAAAATATCCCGGGAAGCTATAGCCTAATTGTACAATGCAAAGTAAAAGGTAAAGCCAGGTTCGCCACTGTTTAAAATCGCTCTTCTGAAAATAGGACGGTGCAATACCGTTATCTTTGTGTACGTACACGACGTGGTACGATAGTGCTGATCTAATCCATGCATACTTCCTTGGATAGTGATAGGCACCTTTTCGTCTAGATATAGCTTGGTTTTAATAACCCAACATTGACCTCTGTCTGTTGAATTAAAAATCTGATTAATTCAAACTTGGAATTGCTCAAAGTTCATATCAGAATTAACTACTATTGGTATGAAATGTGATTCATATTTTGTAAATTTTTGCAATTTATTAAATTTTGAACTCTATTTTTCCATATAAGAGTCAATCTCTGGCCAAATAAACCAAACTATACAAACATTCATGGCCCGTGACGCAAGCCTAGTTAGTCATTCAAATGCGTGTCCAAATGCATTCTAAACTACACGAACTTGTTTTAAAGGGGGAAACTAACCAAAAACTCCAACTTCATATCAAAGCAACAATGTTCGTTTATTTTATCGACATATTCACAAAAAATCTACATGTATTATTTCTATAAAACAATTGCTCATATAAATGGAATCATAAAAGACATAATGTATAATAGAAAACAGCACATGAAAAGTGAGGTTTGTCCAATAAACCCTATTGAATTCGAACAAATTAAGAGTGTCTTTTCTTAATGGACGTTCAAAAAGTTCAATCAACTATTTCAAGAAAAATACAATATCAGATTTGTCAATTAAACTCGAATTTATTCAATTAGTTATTTAAAATAGATATTTATAAATGCCTTGTTTATAAAGAAAGTATTTCATGACCACTTATCAAATGTCCTCATAAGACACATCATATCACGGCCGCTGGGGTATCTAACCATGGATTTCTGGTATTTCTCACACCAGCACTACAATTCTTTTCTACTGCTCATCCAATCCGACATCCCACGATTAAAAGTCTGAGACATTAACAACAAGACTATGGCCAAGGATCTTTCTATTAAAGACGCAGGATAAAGATGGAGCTTATTTCTTCGTTCTCATATTTGACTCAAGGAACAACATTGAACAATAATGATTAAATAGCTGGGATTGTAGTATATCATATACTTACGAGTCAGAAAGGTCACCGTGTATTTTATATTTTCTTGCCAGTCAATAAATAATTGGTGCCAATGCCCTTTTATGTAATACGATGTTCAATTGGTTGGCCACTAAAGCATATCATTATTATTTTCAAACCACATACATTTGTACTTTGACAATCACTCTCAAAAATATGCATCATAGATATTATAGCCTGTTCTAAGTAACAAACTACAAATATTTAAGATTTTGAATTATCAGTCCACAAGATTTTCAGATTTTAAACTATTTAATATTTTTTCTCTACCGGAATACTCATAGAATATATCCTTTGATATACAAAATTACCCAAATAAATGCCTCAAAATAATCCCTGGAATGTTCTTCACCAAATAAGTAATCATTAAGATGAGTTTCAATAGACATGAGTTAAAACAGGGACCCTAAAGGTCCGTGGTTAAAACAAGCAATTAAACACTAGGAAAAAATGGACAAGTTTTTAGCAATTAAGCACATAAATTGGTCCATAGTAAATTCTGGAATGTTTTGCTTGTTCAACCTAACAAGCTTAAGCATCAGTATCACGCCACGGGCCTGAATCTACAAATAATGATTTAAGTTAAAGTTTTATTTTAAAGAGGGAATGACGTCTAAAATCATTTCTGTAAATCAAAGTTTAACAATTATTTTGATAATATTTTTAACAAATCTTGTTAAAAGGATAGCCAAGTATTATACCTATGGAATTCAGTTTTAGTCATCCAAGCATTATTTCTTCGAAATTTTTAAAGTTTTCATCAGTTGAATAAGTATTGAAAAGAATACTTTTTCAAGAAAGAGTTCATGAATGCACTCACAAATGGACACAATAGCCTGGCATAGCCTACTGGCTTCAACCTTGGAGCTAAAATTAACATTTATGATTACATTAAGAAAATGACATTAAATTATTGCCTACCAATTCACGGAAAACCTATAGGTGCATGTATTTCGGTTTTAGAAATTAACATTATTACCCCTTTTCCTGCTGAATTTAACTTGTTTGAAACAAAATAATTTGATTTTAGTTGCATTAATCAAGACTTGTGGATTCTGATTGGCTGAAAAACTGTTTTCATTTCCCAATGAACACAGTTTCGAGTGCACACCTATTTTTTAATTTTCTACACAAAGTAGACCCATTTGAAATCTGTTTTATCATTCAAAAATCTTTAAAATAATAAATGCTTTATAAAATTAAATATAAGGTTATGACAAGAGTATTCGTTGATTTCATGTATGTATGAAACTAAAAATCTAATCACACTCAAGTATGAATCCACTTTGCATATTCATACAGTGTGATAAGGCTTTCAGTTTCTCGATGAAATAAAAAAATACCCTCTTCATCTCTTAATTGATACTTTTTGGCCTATTTCAACAAGTTTGGCTCAAGCTTTGTCCAACATTACATGTATTTATAATAGAAGCAGATGGTAATGTCAGGCTGCACACCTGTGCAGGCTGATCTAAGTCTACATTGTTTGCCAAAGCTTTGTGTACAGTAGAAATATTTCTTGAAAAGCATGAGAACAATTAAGAAGAAAGTGTTTCAGTTTCTTTACATGCGTTCTACAAGTACACATTGCATGGCCATTGCACTTTGGGGTGTAAGTACAAAACTACTGTTAGTCTTTTTATATTAGTTGATGACTTAGTTCAGGGGTCCACAACCGAAATAAGCGTTAACCCAGGTTAAGTGGTGGCAAACATGCACACACAATAACTCCTTGATTAAGAGTTGGAAGCCGTTACAAAGATGCTAGGAAAATGATCACAACAGAAACACTTAAATAGCTTAAGGTAGAAATAAAAATGTGTCACAGACACAGGTGCCCCCACAAATTCTTGAATCCATTGAACCTTTATCTGTGACCTTGACATTTAGTGTTTTTGGACTAACTCTTCGTATGACACTAGAACTTATCCAGGGGAACAAATGTGCAATGTTATTTTGAAATTCATCCATAATTGTAGAAGTTATGATCCGTCTAGAGGTTTTCATTTAAATAACTCAAATATATCAGTTTAACTGCATATTGAATGAAATATTGAACGCTAGAAAATTACTAAGCAGAGCTACAGTTAATAACATCCTGAAATTGACAAGGTGAATGATTTTGGAATGATTTTTTAATGAAAATGAACAAGTGGGAGGAGTGAGCTTTGAGTGAGTTCAGGGGAGGTAAACCATTATCACTAATTTTGTTCAAGATGAAAAAAATTAGTGAAAATTATTACCTCCTTTTAATAAAATATTTAGAAAGGTTCTCTGAATAGCTTTCTTTGTCTTTAAGAACCTACGTTTGCTTACACAAGTCAATCAAGTCAGTAGAATTGTGGATTTTTCTAGTGATTTTCAATTGAATGTATGTGTTCATCTTACATTTTTTAGTGACTTGGAGCGTCTTAAAATGGATTGAGTGAGTGTTTGGAATGAATGAATGGAGCGCTGAGTTAGCAACTTAAAATTTGAAATTGTTTTGATTGGAATGACAGTCAATTTCATGCTATTAACTGTATCTGTATTTTTACACTTTTGATGACTAACACAGATGTGATTTAAGAAAGCACTCCACTCTTTCAACATCTATTATGTACATCCTAAACAGACATTCAAATGAGTAGAAATGTAAAAGTAGCCTGTCAGGCAAAAAGGGGCCATCTGGGAAGTGTAAAAAGTGTTGACACAAGTCTGGCTGTCCAATTTACACAAGCTTACTAGTGTCATAACTTTAGCACTCGGCTGATTTTCTGACTATAATGACCATTCTACCTTCTGTGAAAGAATTATTAAAATGTGACCTCCGCTTAATGGATATTGAAACCATTCCCTTTTTAAAATGCTTATTTTTAGGGGTTCCTAGAAGGTCCTTTTTGGCCTGAGAGGTCACAATGCTACCCTGCTTTGCATGCTAGTACACATGCAAAGCAGAGTACCATTTTTTTTATCATTTTTTCATTCTGAAAGCATGGCTTAATTACCTACACCAAACACTAGGTTTAGACCAGATATTCACATCCAAGCAAAGTAGAAATAGACGGTAAAAACAACAATAGGTGGGAAAAAAAGATTATTACTTTTCCCATCTTGCATCTTAACTTGCAGTGTTCACAGATTACTCGAGTGACCATGTCTATTAAGCGACCAATTCTATTGAGCGACCACTGTAAAAAAGCCCTTCACTGTAAGCAAAATTTCTGAAAAAGAGGACATTCTTAACGAAAAATTTGTTATTGAATCTTATGATGTTGGAGCCCATTAGAATCGTCTCAATAAGAGAATCTAATGGGTTCAAACATCATAGGATTCAGTACGGCTTGACTGACAATCTTTAAATGCTATCAAATGATCTGTCACATTGATAATATTTTGTATTAAGCGACCATTCCTATAAACAACCGCTTTTAGGTGGTCCCCTTAGTGGTCGCTTAACACACATTTTACTGTATTTCATGTTTGGAGTAATGGAAGTGCTCAATGTACGTGATTCAAGTCTACCTCATAATGCATCACCGTGAAATCTGATCAAGTTTGACCTGTCCTGAATAAATAGGATCATCTTGGAACTCCGTTAAATATAAACCTTGAAAGAGACACTTGTTCAATTAAAGGTCAACTAGAGGTCGCATTTCAAAAATTCTCAATTAGGAAGGTAGAATTATAGAGGAGTCAGTACAACACTATTGTAAGTGCCTATAAATGTATAGGCACTTACAATAGTGTTGTACTGACCCCTTGAATTCTTAATTCAGACAAGAGGACGATGATGGTCCTATATCACTCACCTTTGTCTCTATGACTCAATTAACAACCAAAGGCCAATTTTTCAGCAAAAGTCATAATCATGCTTTCATGATAGTCTTATAAATAATCCCTGCATGGGACACTACAATTTTCAATACGGTTCATCATTGAGACAAGACAGATATTCTGACTACATTTCAAGTTTCCTGCTAGAGTGTAAACTAGAAAATTGTCATGAAGGCCACTTTTCCCATGATATCAAATGAATCCTTCCCATTTTCAATTCCAACCTGACAATTTTTCTGATTAAATTTCATAAAGATTGGGTTAATATATGTGGTCTCTAGAGCTTTAAGAAGAAAATTGCCATAAAGGCCCCTTTTCATGTGATATTGGGCTTCAAGATCTTAAACCAGAAAACTGCCATAAAGGCCCCTTTTTGTGTGATATCATTTACATTCTTTGTATTTTCAAAAGGGTTTATCCTTATTACGAGATAAACATTCTGACCAAGTTTCATAAAGATTGGACCATATTTGTGGCCTCTAGGGTGTAAACAAGAAAGTTGTCGTTATGGCACCTTTTCCTGTGATATAGCATGGATCCTTTCCATTTTCAATAGGGTTCATCCTTGTGACCTGACAAACATTCTGAAATTTCATGAAGATTGGACAATATATTTGGTCTTTAGAGGGTAGACCATTGAAATGTTGACAACTAACAATAAGAACTAACGAGGGACATTTAACGATCACAAAAGTACAAAAGTTTCAACCCAGGTCAGCCTGTTCTGTCTGGGCAGTCTGACACTGCACAGTCTAGGTCTATTTTCAAAACTGAGCTCTGACGTAGACGCAGAGTCAATTACCATAGGTATATCGGGTTTAATTAAAAAGTAATTGATAGGAATTGAACATGATCCCTTGAATTCAATTATGAAAGTACATTTATGAGTAAACATTTCGATTTAAGACAAGCAATAACTTTCGTTTGGAAGGTAATTTTTACTTTTTTTAATATAGTTTTAAACTGTTTTATCTATTTTGACAAAATGGCATGGGAACTTAACTGTTACAAGTAGATTTCACTGCTCACCGCGCAAAATCTACCTATAACAAGAGTGTCCCTTTTTGCCAGTTGGGCCACAAATCAATGGCCCAGGGCAAAACAGTTGTAACTGCCTATAAATATATAGGCAGTTACAACTGTTTTAACACTGAGCCATTGAAATGTAAAATGAATTACACAATCTAAGTTATGAACATCAGTTACTCCTTCTACAGCCATGATCACACAAAGATGATAAAGGACTCTAAATACAGAATGAAGCGTTGATAATAAAGAAAGTCACTAGGTTTTGTCTGTCTATGCTAAAGTCCGAAGTAACCACCCACTGTTGATATTAGTACCACTATTAGAATCGCTAAACATATCAGCATGGCTATCTTCTTCTGCAATAGAAAATAATATTATTATCATTGTTATGTTGTATAGTGAATATATTTTGACTTGTAAATATCTATAGAGACCCACAGCAAAGACTGGGTTTACCAAATTGCATTTTGAAATAAAGACTTTTAAAATTGTTATTATCCTCAATCATCACCTATACTGAGGTATAGATTCAGAGAGGGTACCAACAGTTGAATTTTTTATTTCTTAACAAAACTCTATGTTGTGGGTACTCATTTGAATTGTCTTGAGACAATTCAAATGATTACCCACAACATAAGGTTTGTGCTAAGAAATATTAATATATTCGAATCTAAGATCCAAAATAACTCTTTAATTTTATCTGTAGCTCTGGTCACATCATTATTACTGACATAAACATTAGCAAATGAATGCATTGCAAAAGCGTTGAATGAATCTTAAAGTCTTCTTATAATGAAAAAAATCCTTCTTATAAGAGTTGCTATTAAATCAAAGAACTGAGAGCACTTAAAGAATTAATTGCTTGTCTGTGCGACAATTAAAAATTCATCGTAAATTTGTTTCTTACTAAATGTATATATAAACAGAAGGTGTAGATCAAGATCAACAGTTTAAAGGTAACAATAGAATTATTTAGAATTTGATGGGAAAAATTGAGAAAGGTGAGAATATGTCAAAGAGGATAACAGCAAATTTGATCTTTTTCACCCTTTGATATAAAATAGATCAACTGACGGCATGAACCATAAATCTGTGACCTCTGATGAATACATTTAAGGCAATTTCTTCTGTAACACTTATTATTCCAAACGAGACTAGACCTTGGATCTGAGATTTTTTCAAATGGCACATCATTCTAGTCATGATGGAGAACAATTATACCAAATTATTTTCAAATTCAATCAAGAATGTAGGAGCTACTAGTATGCTTTGAACAAGCTCAGTTTTATCATTTGACCTTGACCTGCTTTTGCTTGAATGGAGTTTAACCCTATACTGTTTAATCCCTGCTTTTTACATTCCTGTGATTTTATGATTGAGAAAACATTTTGAAAAAAAAAAAGAAATTGCTTCCGACAAGCAATTTCTTCTTTTTCCACACTATTTTCTACCCTACTGAATGGTTATTTTTCAAACTAAATCCACTTTAAATTTTCGTCTGCAAAACCTTTGAATTTGGACAGGTCCAAAATTTTCTAAAACAGGAAAGGGTTAAAGTTAACTGTAACCATTTTTCTACATATCAAGGCTACTGGAGACCTTATGATGGATTTCTGGTATTTCTCACACCAGTTCTATCATAACCTTTTTTCTTAGCCTCCGGCTGTTATTCCACTGGTTTACAATTGTCTACCCATCGGTGACCTTAAAATGTAACCTTCATCAGAAAATTTCTCTCAAATTGTACTTAATATCTGCACATGATGAAAAACATTTAATATGGAATATTGATACTATTGAATATAGTTATGTTCTAGATAAACTAGGACCAATAGATCAAGATATCAACAAGCAACTTTTACATCCTATTGTCATAATGAGAACTTTACTTCATTTAAAATTGCTATCAGTTGTTGAGGGTCTTAAATGGTTACCATGATATCAATTTACACATTGAACATTAGGAAGTTTATTATCTCCTAATCCAGGGCTTTTTTTTCAAATACAAACAAATGTTTATAATCATATCAAAGGTACCAAAGGGAACAATTTATTCACATAGAAAAGTGAAGATTGTTTTCAAAGAAGTAGAAAGTAACATGCAGAAACACATGCAAAATAATTTTAAAAAAATGATTTGAAATTCAAAACCTTGACCTTTGAAAAGTAGAACACTCTTCCTTTGCCATAAAAACTCTTTCATAATCAGAATCAACCTTTTTTTTTTCATAATTTCAGAAAGCTTTCTGGCTTGAAATATTAAAGTTTTTATCATTATTTTTTACTAATCCTGATCAAATTTATTAACAATATAAGTGATTCAATACTTTGATCAAATTTTCAATATTGCAGATCTATGTCTCCATGCAAAAAGTTGTAACTCCCTATATGTATATATAGGGAGTTACAACTGTTTTGCGCTGAGTCACCGAAATACAGTAACCAATATCAGTTGTATTGTCAATCACATGTTAAGACAAAATCATGGATCATACACCAGTGATATTGAATATTGTATTTTGAGAGTTCAGAGCCAGACTGTACCAAGTTTCTATACATTGTATAGACACTTGATACAGTCTGGGACACTGAACCCTCAATATAAGTTCAATAATATTATCAATACAAAAATTTATCTGAGCTGTTTTGATAAGAGCATTAAGCAAGAAAGATTTGTAGACAGTAAAGACTATATGCATGAATAATTCTTAGAATCTACGGGTCCGCACAAAACTATTGTAAGTGCCTATATATTCATAGGCATTTACAATAGTTTTGTGCTGATCCCTATAGTTATCAGTGTTATGAGAACGATTTCAACATTTGACGACAAGTAAAGTAAGCCAATTGAAACCAAACCAAATTTCTTGTGGAATAGTTATACAACAAAGGAAGTGCTACTACACAATGTCAAAGGTCAAGGTGAAATGTGCGTACCTGCCTGAAATAAGTGGAACTAAACAGTGTAGCCATGCGGAAAAACGTTGTATTGGTAACAGTCTTCTCTAACGGATGATAATGGTATGACGATGATTCAAATGTCAGGTTTTTCTCTGAAATTCAAACTTTCTAAGACTCTAAATAAATTTGCAACTGAAATTAAAATCAAAATATGTTTTAAACTTAGGGTATAACATGCAAATTATGTAAATGATGAAGATTTTAATTGAAACTTGATGCAATACATTCTTATGAAAGTTATTTGAATCAATATAAAAAATAAAAATTGTAGGTTATACAATTTCACAAAAAAGACTCAGCTGAAAATTTTAAATTCAAATTATCCTTTTCTAGAAAATGAATATCATATACTCAGTTTAACCTTAAAATGAATAATTAATAAATATTCTATACTCACTTATGTCAATTTTTATATAAATTTGCTCCCATCCATCCAGAACTCTCCACTCACATTTCATAATTCTTCATATTTTATTTTTCTTAATAAATCATCAATTGCAGATCACTACCATTGAGCGGTTACTGACCAAATTAAAACCTAAAACAGTTTGCCCCTTAGTAATCCTAAAGAGCAAGCCAAAAAAACATTGTAGAACCTAATCATACTGCTCCTACAGGAGTTATTTGATAAGGGTCTGAAATATTTGCCTTTCACTAAACCTCATCTGGACACATTAACATGTTTCTATTTCGATCTCTAACCAGGGTTGTGGAATTCCTATGCCCGACTTGTCCGACCCGGGCTTTTTCACTTGCGGGCAAGCACATTTTTGTAGGTCACTTGTCCATGGACAAGTAAATATCAGAACAAATCTTAGAACAGTAACAAAAAGAACTAGGAAAAAAGTCATCCTTATACTTGTATCAAAGGGTAGAAAAATTGTCTTTAATGAAGAAAATGCTGGGCTACAGCATTTTCTTCATTAAAAACAATGTTTTCTAAATATTTATCAATCCATTTTTTTGGTGGACAAGTTCTTTTTGATCTTGGGCAAGTAGGAAATTAACTTTTACTTGTCCATGGACAAGCTGGGATAATTTATTAGTCCACACCCCTGCTAACAATTTTAGAACAACTTTTTTCTGTCATATTGGTGTGCAGCATTTTAGTATTATTATGATACTGGTCACATTGTTTGTTTGTTCTACTCAATTGTTGGCTGGTTGCATGCAGTCAAATGCTTCTTTCTTTGTACTGCTACTTTACTTTGGGGCCGTATAAGGATTAACCAAAGGACGTATTAGATGAGTAGCATACGAGAATTTGAACTCACAATCTTTAGTTCCCTATCAAGAAAGTACAAGCCTATACTTTGAAACCCGTCCATATGCATTTCACTGGCTCAGCCCGAAATAGTTGTTAGCACAAAGACAGGTACAACTTTTTCATGCTGAACTAGAATTTTTCATTTTGAAATCAAAATAGCTCCTTCTATCTGAAGCTCTCCTCTCACAAACATCCTGCAGCTGTATAGATTTGACCTGCATTTATGATGATAATTTCAAATTTGTTACTGTGATTTGCATGTATTCCCCTGTGCAATGTGCGGTTAAATTCTTTTAACAATTTAGAATCTGATTGGTTCCAACATATACCAGCCCTGCATGTAGGATGAAAACCAATGTTTTTCATCTTAGATGCAGGGCTTGTATATGTGGGAACTGATCAGATTCTAAATTGTTTGTTTTCTTGTAGCACGGCTAATATACCAATCATAGATAAGCTGTCAAGTAATGAATTCTGACAAAATTTTGTTTGTTTGGGGTTTCACTTTAAAACAAATATTCAGTCATTTCACCTAGCCATGATTTCCTGGTATTCTCTCTCACCAGTACTACCAGTATACCCTTTCTGGGCCTCTCGATTCTTATCCCACATTATGATTACAAAACAATTGTTGGAGATAAATGTCGGAAAGGAACACCAGCAAAAGAACAGGCACACACCAAAAATACATGCCCCCAATTTTTTATGAGGGGGTACAATTCTCATAAAAGATATCTAGTTATCTTGTTAGATAGAAAAAAGAGATTTTAAGTCTCAACTGACCAAAGTTTACTAAGTTTACTCAAAAACCAGTCAAGCTCTTTTTTTTAACAGTCTATTTTAAAGGGGTCAATACAAAACTATTTTAAATGCCTATGAATACCATATTTCCTCTAATAATAGTGCCCCTCCTTATAGTAGCACCTCTACATTTTTTACTAAGAAAACCCACTCCAAATGCCTTAATTTTAGGAACTTTTTGAGACTTCTTCTTTAATTTTAGATTAATGTCCTCTAAACAATTACTGAGTGTGTTTTTATTATCATTAAAATTGATGTCTTTAAGGCCCTTTTCCCTTCAATTGAGATGAATTTCCTCAAAATGTTTGACAAAAAACATCTCAAATTAAAGGGAAAAAGGCCTAAAAGACATCAATTTTAATGATTTTTAAATCAGAAAATGCATACCAATAAAAGCTCCCTGACCATGTTATGTATAGCTCCAGGGAGTGTTTATTAGGAGAAATACAGTATATGTTTATATGCACTTACAATAGTTTTACACTGACCTTTCAAAATGATCTAATATGTGTATTACATAGAGGATATTGAATGAGTGGTCATTGAATACCGAATTTATTAAACGAGTCATCTATAAACAGATAAAAACGAGGCTGCGCCGAGTTTTCATCTGTTCATAGATGACGAGTTTAATAAATTCGGTATTTGATGAGCACAAATTTGATATTCTATTTATATTATGACCCAAATTTTGGTGATAAAACGATAAAATTACGGTTATATCAATTCATGTTATTCCGCGAAACATATAACGCCGTTTGAAAAATGACGTCAGCAGATCCATTATGACGTCAGTTTCCTAACGTTGATATTCGTTTCTAGCTCTTTTGCATAGTTATTCCACTAGTGTAATAACACCCGTGTAATATCAAAAATATTCAACAGGGTTATTTCACTCCCGCGATGTAGGTCATATCATCAATGTTTTTACTGATTGCTTTGTTTTTTCCCAAATTCGAATCATAGAAAAATCACAAAAAAAGATAGTTATAGTTCTAAACATGTTTACTTTAAATAAAACTGGACATGAATGCATATGTATTAGAAACATAACAAATATAACCTAATAAAGTATAATAATATAGTATTATTATAGTAATGATAAAATTGGAAGAAATCTACACACATTTCATACACTACACTGGAGTGGATTTGTGTAAAAAGACTTGTAAAATCCTATTGGCCGAGTTTAGATAAGTAAGGGTAATACCGTTATAAAATCCTTATTTCTCACCAAATCCTATGTTGTGGGTACTTATCAGAATTGTCTTGTTGAGATGATTCCAATGAATACCCGTATCATAGGATTTAATACAGTCTGATTGTAATACTAAAATTGTTATTTCTCAAAAAAACTATACTAAGGATGCTCATTGGAAATGGCTTGATGAGACAATTCTAATGAGTAACCAAAACAAAAGATTTATTGCCGTCTCATTGAAATACTTTCATCTGATGTCAAATTTACTTATTCTTACAGTGGGTCTCACAGTATAGATGCAGATGATAGGCATTGAACAACCTTTCAGCACAAAGCCATTAACTTGACACAATAAACATTTATGGATAATTGTAAAAATGTTGTAAGAGATTTTTTCGAAGAGTGAAGATTGTGAAATCTTTCACTTGGTCCACTGTCCTTGAATTCTCATTTTATGGCAAATTATTAACAATTTTGATTTATTTTTGTACAGAACAAGAGTCTATTGCCCTAACCACCAAGTGAAGAAAGATTCCTTGATTATAAGAATGCCAAATAGGAAATCCTACGGTTAACACTTTCCTGTTTTTCAAAATTTTGGACCTGTCCAAATTCAAAGGTTTTGCAGACGAAAATTTAAAGTGGATTAAATTTGAAAAATAACCATTCAGTAGGGTAGAAAATAGTGTGGAAAAAGAAGAAATTGCTTGCTAGGAGCAATTTCTTCTTTTTTCACAATATTTTCTCAATCATAAAATCACAGGCACGTAAAAAGCAGGGATTAAACAGCAAAGGGTTAAGTCCATCTCAAAATATTGAATTCACTACCTATTGACATACCATAAAAGCTCTAATGAAACTCCGGGGTTCTATTAGAATAATTTGCATTTCCATTAGAAAAGGGTGGTCTTTTATTAGAGGCTATGCTACATATCCATGACTCAGTGCAAAACAGTTGTTCCTGCCTATAAATATATAGGCAGTTATGACTGTTTGGCACTAAGCCATGGATATTTATAATGACAGTGAAAAAATGACCAAAAATAAACAAAATCCATACAAAAAGAATTAATACTTGATTGGGGAAAGGTGCATTATTAAATATCTGTAGAAATTTTGAGTTACTTTTAATTAATGGGTAAAATCACATAAAAAATGGACGATTATAACCTCCGAAAAAGGGGGATGGGGTTCAAATTGAAAATAGGGTTCTATAAGAATTTTTACTGTACTCAATGGCTAGGCAAAACAGTCATAAAGTTTATGTTTTGTTATAGTCACTCTAGAAAGTGTTACACTAGCCCTTGTTATGATATCTTACAACATTTCTACAAAGGACCATAGATTAGAAACACTACACATAATAAATGAGCATTCTATATACCAAGTAAAACAGCCTGGACAATGTTTGTAGACATTACATTAGTCAGCTTTCAATGGATTACAAGACAAAGACTTGTCCATATTAAAGGTGTATGAAATGAAGTTTTTCCAGTTAATGAAAGTTCAAAGATATAGGGCTTCTCTTTAGAAAACTTTGTTTTTGAATGCCTTTTTATGACGGTCTAAAGGTAGAATGGCAATTTTCATTTTACTTCTACAACTTCTTTTCAAATTACTTTTTTCTGATTGAATGAGCCTCAGTGTGACATTTCCAACAACTTGACATGTGAGTGAGACGCAAACACTGAGCAGCTAAGACAGCTATATAATGCAGTTAGAAGATTGTCTGCGCTCTCTGAATACACTCTGAGACATTATCTATCTATAAAGCTTATAGTGAAGACTCTGGTCAGACTGTGTGAATGCACAGGCTGGACAGATTCTTTGCTTGGCAAAATTTCAAAATTGCTCGAAATGTCATACACAGGCTCAAATTATTTTCAAAATATTTGTGAGGCAATGATTTTGCTTCAATTAATATAAATTGTAAGATCTTAGGGGAATCTCATAACAGTTGAAAATGGGATTAATTATATAGTCGGTAAAAATATCCCTATACAATTCAGGAAATGCAGGCTGTATTTTGTAACTCTAAAGACCCTGAAGTGCAGAATGTACCAATATAAGAAGGCTAGGTGAATCATGGAATAAGCACATTATTTTTTTTACAAAATTGTATCCATAAACATACAATAGTTTTGGAATAAGTATAAGACAATTCTTTTGGAAATGCTGAGTAGCGCAATACTTGATGAATCACTGCTTTTATTTTCAATCAACCAATCAAATCATTACTTTATACCAACATCAAGTTTTAAACAAGATAATAATTAGTTAAATATAGACCAGACCAGTTATTTTCAGCCAATCAGGTTTGTTGTTTCAATTCAATGGAAACAACAATTCTGATTGGTTGAAATTAACTTCCAGTTCAAATTAAACCAATGCTTATCTTCAATACCTTTGACCTATTTTTTTACCCCTTACTTCAAACTTGGAAACCCTTCAAAAAGGGCTGATAGAGACAAACACTCTGACCAAGTTACAAAACATTTGGGCCAAAAAAATGGTCTCAAGAGAGAAAACAAGGTAATTTCAAATGATTTCAAATTTTTCTCACTGAGGATGTACCTATTTAATGTAAAATGGATCTAGATAACTTACTTGAACATATATGTCTATGTTTTGATGGCCCAGTGTGAAGCAGTTATAACTGCCTATAAATGTATAGGCAGTTATAACTGTTTGGCACTGAGACACTTGATGCCCTACTGCAATTTATCCCAACTAACAAAGTGAGATAACTCTTCACAAAATTTATTAATGCTCTACTTCACACACAGAAACATACAATCACACATAAAACATTAAATTATTGCACAAAATGGATTTTAAGGTAATTCTTGAAATATTGTTTTATTACACAAAATACATTTGGAAATAAATGAAATTGATACCTCAAAATATCTAGTCATCATAATTGTATTTTAAAAAAGACCCCTTTTTTGTTACACAGTAATTTCATACCACTGCTACTTTGCAATTAACTTGGTAATTGTTTCTACAAAAATATGTGTCTACTAAAATACGAATGCCCTGAAAAACTAAATTTTCAGGAAAATTGACCTTGATAATTGACCTTGACCTTTTCAATTACTTGACCTTTATGGTTTCTTTAGAGGAACCTTCCTGCAAAATATGAGCATTGTCACTCAAAAAGTGTTTAATTTAAAGGGAAAAATCTTCAAATCTGAAAGATAAGAAAAATACGAAAAACAAGAGCCTCGAGCTCTTATATGAGCTTTGGTGTGACATTTCAAATAATTTGACATGTGTGTGAAGGGCCAACATATAGCATCCCAGACAGAAGCACAGTGCAAATCAAGGACTCAGTGAAAGACTGTACTTAGTGTATATACAATGTATATCCACTTAGTACACTTTTGCGCTAAACCCTTGATTTAATAAAAGGTTGCCTGTCAAAAGACTTTTTGGGATATGATCTATCTACAAAGCGCAAAGTGAAGACTCTGGTCAGACAGCAGATGTACAGAGTCTTTGCTTGGCACACATTTGAAATTGTTAAGAAATGTCACACACAGGATCAAATACAGAATTCTAGATGGCAGAAAAATTTCCAAGGATTCTCTGCTATAAAAAAGACTATTTGAATAAATATGCATCAAGTAATATGCAAAAGATTTTAACAAGAGATGTTTGTTAAACATTTATGCCCCCAATAAGAACAGGTCAATGGCCTTTTCTTTGTCAATCAACAAAGGTCAATAACATTATGATGGGTAGAGTTATGGTTCTTGTGCACTGCTCTTCTCAAAGAGATCGGTCCACCTGAGAAGTTTCATGATTCTAGCTTGCATACTTTTTGAGATATGTTTCAGACAAAAAAATGGTCTACGGACGGACCGACCAACAAGTGCAAAGCAATATATCCCATCATCTTCGAAGAGGGGGCATTATTACAATGGTGGTTAACAATATCAAATAAATGTAACAATTTCAAAATTTATAAAAGTAATTAGAGGGTTAGTGCAAAAATATTTCAACTACCTATAAATACATAGACATTTAAAATAGCTTTGCAATAATCCATTTGTATGTACTATAAATAGGCATTTAAATTTACCATTTTCATAACAATCATTCCTACTTTATGCGTTTATAAAAAGTTTAATTTCATTACACATAATTCTAACATAACTATTAGCTTATTCAAAACAACTGCACATGTATAACATCAATTTGTTTCATTGCAGTTTAGTTATAAAATGTACAGAAAGACAACACTTATTTGAACATCATCTTTTTTAGGAACTACAAATGAATGATAAAATAACCAAGAGTGGTCACCATGTATACAATGAAGTGCTGGACTGTTTAAGAAATCAGGCAAAACATGTACATCAAAATTCTTTCAAGAATATGTTTACAGTACTTGTTTTTGATGTTCCAGGGTTTAATCTATCTAAATGTAACCCCCCCTCCCCCCTGCCTTCAACATGAAAACAATTATGGAATAGTAGAGAAATGTTACCCCATTTTCATTTTAACACTTTGATGGCTCAGCACAAAACAGTTGTAACTCCCTATATGTTTATAGGGAGTTACAACCGTTTCATGCTGAGCCAACGACTTGACCTTTACATGTGACCTTGGAGCTATCTAAATTTGTTCCAAATGCCGCATCTACTACTGATTGAGAGCACTCGAAACAATTCATTTTGAAATCTGTAGGTAAATGTAATTATGCTCTTGACAAGCTCAATTTGAATATTTGACCTTGACCTTGGAGATATCCTATAATTTGCTTCAAATTAATCATCTTCTCATTATGGAAAACAATTGAGCCGAATTTTTCTGACATCCATTCATAATTGTAGGCGTGGTGTTCCAATAATTGATTGAATGAATTGAGATTTATGCCGCTTTCAATATTTTTTCAGTTATATCATGCCAGTTGGAGCACCTAACAATGGATTCCTGGTATTTCGCACACCAGTACAACCTTTCCTTTCCTAGCCTCCAGCTACCATCTCACATAGGTCTTTGACGGTGTTCCAGACAAACTCAAAAGATTTGACAAATTGAAAGATTGGCTGACACACATACACATAACTGTCAGAAAGTGCTTGGCAAAAGCAGCCCCATACACAAGATTAACTCTTTTTAAGATATCAATGGCTTAGAGTGATTCAGTTGTAACTGCCTATGAATGTATAGGCAGTTACAACTGTTTCTCGCTAAGCCAACAATATATAGTACATTTGAAGATTTTCTTCTAAAATATTAGTTGACATAAGATGAATGAAGCATTCATAACAATTTTATGGCAAAAATATATCACAAACACTACCAGTACTTGGCTAAATGGCTAAAGAGGAAAAATCATACTAAATGAACAAATTATCTATCTTAACTATTTAGTATTTGTAGTAAATACTTATCAAATATTCCCTGTGAAAACAGCATACCAGTGTATTTTCTTAATACAATGAGAAATATTATCTTAACAATTTAGTATTTCTAGTAAAAATTTATCAAATATTCCCTGTGAAAACAGCATACCAGTGTATTTTCTTAGGGATAGTTGTTACCATACATTTACTTAAAGCATTTAAGCAAAACAGTCCATCCTACATCCTACATCTTTGATTACCTTGTACAATTCTATGGGCTTGCATTGAGAGTGAAAATATCAACCATCATCTATATATATTTTCAGAGGAATAATTCAGGTATACAGATCATTACTTATTTTTTCTTCAAATAATAGATGGACAAAGGGGTAATTGCCAAACTTTATGCCACTTGATACAAGCGATGACACTATCAATACATAAAACTAGAAAGCCATGAATGGCTTGTGTCGGTCCACAGGCTTGAATTTCTTGTAATAGCAAATCTAAGTTTTGACTATATTTTTAGATATTTTGTGGTCTTCTGATGTTGAAACGATTTTCAAAGTTTCCACTATTATAACATATTGAGAAATGACCTCTGCCCACAAAAGACATATTTTTCATCAAATGACAATAATTTTTGGGTGCATGATAATGGATCACCCAATGATCATACTAATGAAGTTTGATTGATATCCATCATTTATATTCTGAGAAAATGATTTTCAAAGTTTCCACTATATAACATATAGAGAAATGACCTCCGCCCATAAAATACTTATTTTTCATCCGATCACAATAATATTTGGCAGACTGATAAAGAATCACTCAAGGATCATTCCTGTGAAATTTGGTTGATATCTATCAGTTGGATTCTGAGAAAATGATTTTCAAAGTTTCCACTATATAACATATAGAGAAATGACCTCCGCCCATAAAATAAATATTTTTTATCTGATCACAATAATTTTTGGTAGATTGTGATAAAGGATCACCCAAGGATCTTTCATGTAAAATTTAATTGATATCTATCAGTTAGATTCTGAGAAAATGATTTTCAAAGTTTCCACAATATAACATATAGAGAAATGACCTCCGCCCATAAAATAAATATTTTTTATCTGATCACAATAATTTTTTTGTAGACTGATAAAGGGTCACCCAAGGATAATTCATGTAAAATTTAATTGGTATCCATCAATTAGAACCTGAGAAAAGTCGCTTTTTACCATATTTGGAAATTAGCCACGCCCATTAAATCCATGTTTTTCATTGGATCAAAATTTCTTGAACAACTTTGAAAGAGGGTCACCCAAGGATCATTCCTGTGAAGTTTGGTTGAAATCCTTCCAGTAGTTTCCGAGGAGAAGATTTTAAAAGAAAAAATTTACGACCTGAGGCACGGACGCACGGACGGACGCACAACAGACATAACACCATGACAATAGCCCCAGTGGCTTTCAGCCAGTGGAGCTAAAAATGGTTGAAGAATATTATCATACATGATTAATAGGAATTCAATTTAATTGGTCCCCTTTAAATGATGATGATGATAATTTTTAATGAAAATAGTTGATAAAGAAAGCAGCAAAAAATAACAAATAACTGCTTCATTTAGGCTTTTATCACATGTTATTACTGAAGGTGTCTTTTTAAAGTGTTGAATTTTACTAAATAAACATGGAAGTGAAACATGAGGATAAGAATATATGTGACCCGTCATGCGAAAAGGGACCATCTGGGTAGTGCATAAAGTGTCGACCCTAGTCAGATGGCGCTTACTTTCTTTGCTTATTTTCTGGATCTAGAAATAATAATCTACCTTCCAGTGAAAAAAAATTTGAAATGCCACCTCTGGTTGACATGTGCTGAACACAATCTCTTTTTCAAATATTCTGGAGTTCCCAAATGGTCCCTTTTTGCCTGACGGGTCACATATCAACATGTATATCAGACATGGAGTATTAAACTTTAAAACTATTTTATATCACTTTTGTAAATTGTTAGCTATTTCACAACGATCAATTTAACCCCACATACATGCAGACTGATTTTTGTCTCTACCTCCTATCAAAGCAGGAATATTTTGGGTTCGGCATGACAAAGGAAAAATTGAAATGTCCATTTTAGCATTATCATATTTTCCAAAAGTTTTTTTCCAACCTTTTATTTCAATTGATTGATTTAAACATTTTTTCAGTTATATTGCGGCAGCTGGAGCACCTAACAATGGTTTCCTGGTATTTCTCTCACCAGTACAACCATCAAACCATTTCATAGCCTCAAGCTGCTATCCCACATAGTTCTACAATCATCAACCCATTGGTGAGAGACAAGTTGTCCGAAAGAATGAGTGCCGCTCTCGGGAATCGAACCCCGGACCTCTAGATTGACAGTCTTGACACGCTACCAACTGCACTATGACGGCAGCCAGAAATGAAGCAATAAAAGTCACATAAGACTATCAAGTGGTCAGCTCAAAACTATTGTATAAGCCTTTAAATATATAGGCACTTACAATAGTTCTATGCTGACCCTTAGATAAATATACACTGCAAATCCATTATAACGCTGTGGGTGGGGTTGTAGAAATGAAAAAGCGGAAGAAGTAGATTTTTTTGCTATAACACTGCACCCTCCCATTTCTGACTCCCCTCCCATTCCATCTTTTTATCTAAAATTGCAACCAAAAAAGCGTTCACAGCAGATTGGGTAATATCGCCACAGCATCCCAAAATGGTCGACCTCACCAAATTTTGGGAGCCAAGCTGACCCCGCGTTATAATGGATTCAGCGGTCTAATGTGTTACGTGCCAATGTAACACGAACAAAGAAGCCAGCAACAAACTTTACAATTAACAATATTTATTGACAATAATACCAGAATTATTGACAATATGAAATTAATACAAAAACAATTTACAATACCTTGAATGTTTAATCCTAAAGTTTTAATTTTAGATCCAATTTAATTAAGTTCCTGGTCCACAAATAATAAGTCCAATAATATCCGAATTTAAAATTAAACACGCTTTTAAACACACTTTTAAGATAACAAGAAATCCCCTTTTAGTTTAACACAGTACTACTAAATGAAACCATAAGTCTAAATCAAGTGAACCAAGAATGCTGTAGGAACCCCTTTATATAATACTATAGAACAATCTGGAATAGTATAGAACATAAGAATACTCTAGAGTCTGAATCACCTTCCAAAAGGCCTTTCTAGAAAGATCTACATAATTCTACATACATTTACGTAACAGAATCAAGAGATAAGAAAATTCCCAGTCTAAAAATAGACACGGTAAATACCATTAGGTTTATTTATAGCTTATACATAACACTTTCCCCCTTGAAAGAAAAAAGAAAGGTTTATGAAATAAATCTTTCTTTTTGTATTATCTTTAGCATATACAATGATAATATACTTTACATAATTAATAATATCATGATTTGTTGAAACATTTCAGCACATCTAGCATGAAAATACAAACAATTTTCATCAAAAGAATTGAAAAAGAGATATATATATACAAACATATATACATATAAACAAAAAATATAGTGAAATGGTACTGTTAAATTCAATTTTATATTAAAGATAAGACAATTCAAAATTTTAGACTCTTGACAGAGCATCTGGTATAATATTGTCTTTTCCTTTAATGTGTCTTACATCAAGATCAAATTCTTGAAGTGACAAACTCCACCTCAATAATCTTTGGTTCTTACTCTTAAGTTTGTGAAGAAAACTTAAGGGATTGTGATCACTGAAAACAACTATAGGAGAAGTTGCAGATCAGAGCAAGACATTCTTTTTCAATGGTTGAGTAGTTTTTCTGATGTTTGTTTAATTTTTTAGAAAAATAACAAACGGGATGATCAATACCATCATCGTCTTCTTGCAAGAGAACAGCACCAATACCCACATCACTTGCATCAACAGCTAATTTAAAACATTTGTCAAAATCAGGTGCTAAAAGAACTGGTGTGCTCTTTAGTATGGCTTTCAAGCGATCAAAGGCAACTTGACAGTTATCATTCCATTTGAACTTAACATTTTTCTTTAATAAATTTGTTAAAGGTTCAGCTATTATAGAAAAATTCTTACAAAACTTTCTATAGTAGCCAGCCATACCAAGAAATCGCATCAGTTGCTTTTTAGTAGCAGGCACTGGAAACTCAGAGATAGCATTGACCTTAGATTCTAAAGGTTTAACTTGACCCTGTCCCACAAGATGTCCTAAAAAAGTAACAGTAGCATGACAAAATTCTGTTTTTCCCAGATTAACAGTCAATTTTGCTTCACTGAGACGGTCGAAGAATTGCTTGATTCTTTGAAGGTGGTCACTCCATGTATCTGTATAGATGATGACATCATCGATGTATGCGTCACAGCCATCCAAGCCAGCTATAACCATATTTACAAGCCGCTGAAACGTCGCAGGAGAATTTTTCATCCCAAACGGCATAACTTTGTACTGGTACAGACCAGTTGGAGTAGCAAATGCTGATACTTCTTTAGCCCTATCAGTGAGCGGAACTTGCCAGAATCCTTTGAGAAGGTCAAATTTGGTGACATATTTAGAATTACCGACTTTGTCAATACAGTCATCAATTCTTGGAATTGGAAAAGAGTCAGTTTTTGTCACAGAGTTCACTTTTCGATAGTCAGTACACATTCTGTATGTTCCATTTGGCTTTGGAACTAATATACATGGTGAACTGTAATTACTTTGGCTGGGTTCAATAAAGTCATTCTCCAATAAGTAATTCACTTCATCTTGAAGGGCTTTTTGTTTCACTGGATTCATTCTATAAGGATGTTGTTTTATTGGTTGAGAATCTTCCACAATGACATCATGATATATTTTATCAGTTCTTGTGGGGATGTCAGGAAATAAGTGTTTATATTCATTAATCAACTGTTTCAGCTCTTCTCGTTGAGATGGCTCCAAATGTGAAAGTTTGTCGTCAAGATTCTTAAGTATTTCAGAGTTCTCAAGTTTAGGTGGACCAGGAACAGATTTTTCACTAAAGTCTGAACTAACTTCTGATTCAATCATATTTGATTGTTGTGGGACAGTGTTTACAACTGTAACTGGTTTTGAAATAGAGCTATCTCTGTCAAAATACTTTTTTAACATGTTTACATGACACATTTGTTTATTTTTACGCCTTCCGGGAGTATTGATGATATAATTCAAATCACTTGTTTTCTTATCAATAGTATACGGGCCATAATATCTTGCCTGTAAGGGTCGGCCAGGTATTGGCAAAAGAGCAAGGACTTTATCACCTGGTTCGAATTTCCTATCAACACTATGCTTGTCATATCTTGCCTTCATTTTGCTCTGAGATGATTTAAGATTTGACCTAGCAACCTCACATGCCCTAGACAGTTTATTTCTGAAGTCAGAAACATACTGTAACAAGTTCAAGGGTGTTTCATCATCAGCAAGAAATTTCTCTTTTAAGAGTGTTAATGGCCCACGAACAGAATGACCAAAAACTAACTCAAAGGGGCTAAAGCCAAGAGATTCTTGAACAGATTCTCTGACTGCAAATAATAGCAAATGAATACCTTCATCCCAATTTTTATCAGTATCAAAACAATATGACCTTATCATATTCTTTAGGGTCTGATGAAATCTTTCTAAAGCACCTTGACTTTCAGGGTGATAAGCAGATGACCGATATTGCTTGATACCTAATTCATGCATAACCTGTTGGAATATGCCTGACATGAAGTTTGATCCTTGATCAGACTGAACTGATTTTGGAAGGCCAACAAAAGTAAAGAACTTGACAAGAGCCTTAATAATTGACTTTGCCTTAATGTTCCTTAAAGGAATTGCTTCTGGGAAGCGGGTAGAAGCACACATAATTGTCAACAAATATTCAGAACCTGACTTGGTTTTTGGTAAAGGACCAACGCAGTCTATTATTATTCGACTGAAAGGTTCATCAAAAGCTGGAATGGGTTGTAACCTTGCTTTTGGAATAACTTGGTTAGGTTTCCCTACCATTTGACAAGTGTGGCAACTTTTACAATATTTGGAAACATCCGATTTAAGTCCAGGCCAAAAGAAATGAGTCATAATCTTGTGATAAGTCTTGTTTACACCTAAATGACCAGACATTGGACTTTCATGGGCTATACTAAGTATTTCATGGCGATATGACTTTGGAACAACAATTTGGTGATGAACAGCCCAATCGTCATCAGCTGGGACATCAAATGGTCGCCATTTTCTCATCAGAATACCATTCTTTTTATAGTAACAAACAGGATTCTGAGACATTTCTTTTTCGGGTAATGCCCTATCAATTAACTTTGAAATCTCAGGATCATTTTGCTGTTCCTGGATTAACTTTGACTTTGAATGCGTTTCATGACCTTGGTCATTTGACCTTGGAGATGACTGACAAAATTTTGACGAGTCTGTCTGAGTATCAGGCAGACTAAGATTAAAAGACTTTTTAATCTCGTCATTGAAATATTGACCAACAAAAGTATCAGTTAAGTCAATATCATTTGAATTTTTCAAGGAAGCTTTTTTAGCCATACCCCGAGTTACTGCACATGAAGGGTACAAATCAGGTATTTCCTGCAAAATAGGATCATCTGTTTGACCTACATTAGGTGTGTCAGTTACAAGAGGATTAACAACAACCTTATCTCCAGCTAAGTCATTGCCTAGCAATAAATGTACACCTTTAAATGGTAAAGAATGTTTAACACCAACAACCACAGAACCAGTAACCAAATCCGAGGACAAATTAACCTTATGAAGAGGAACATTAATAACACCACACTCTACACCCTGAATAAGGACACTAGTACCAGACGAAGTCTTCTCAGAAAAAGGCAGAACATCTGCTAAAATAAGAGATTGAGAAGCTCCTGTGTCTCTTAAAATTTTAATAGGGGTAGGTGGGCACATATCACCTGAAAGTGATACAAAACCATCCAAAATGAACGGTTCAAAAATCTCCATACAGGAATCAGAATTTGGTTCTGCCTTAACAATTGAATTTAACTCAAAAGAAGGCTGTGATTTAGGCTGAAGGCTGGTGAGCCCTGTAGGTTTGGCTGCACTCAGTTCCTTCTTCCTTTTTAATCTAAAACATTCCGAAATAAGGTGACCTGGTTTTTTACAAAAAGTACAATGTACTCGAGATAAGGGATTTTGAACATTGGTTTCACCAGTAGACTTTGGTTTAGGTGAATTCGATTGACTAGACATGCTAGATGAATCACCAGACATAGATTTATTTTGGGGATGTGAGGAAGCAGGTTTTGCTTTATTAACGAAAGAATTTTTGTGTGTAAGGTAGTAATCATCAGCTAAACGAGCTGCTTCATGTATAGTTTCAACAGTTTTTTCATCTAAATGTGACTTAATGTCAGATTGAATGCAATTTTTGAATTGTTCAATTAATATAAGTTGTCTAAGATTATCATAATTTTGGTCTATTTTCTTAGAATAGCACCACCTGTCAAATAATTTTTCTTCGTTTCTTGCAAATTCAACGTGAGTCTGGCCAGATTCTTTTCTACAACTTCTAAATTGTTGTCTGTATGCTTCTGGAACCAGCTCATAACCTTTGAGAATGAGTTCTTTTACAGTATCATAATCATTGCTTTGTTCTGTTCTAAGTTGCGAATAAATATTGCGAGCTTTTCCTACTAAGACACTTTGGAGAAGTAAGGTCCATTGCTCCTTTGGCCATTTCAAGTTATTTGCAACTTTTTCAAAATGTTCGAAATATGTATCAACTTCATTTTCTTGAAATTGAGGAACAAGCCTAAAATGTTTTGTTACATCAAAATGGTCATTATACATATCTCTGGGCTGATTTGCTCTATCTTGTATTTCTAATTCTTTTAATCGTAATTGAAATGCTCTTTCTTCTCTTTCCCTCTCTCTTTCTATTTCTCTCTCTTCTCTTTCTCGCTCTTCCTTTTCCCTTTCTCTCTCTCTTTCCCTTTCTTCCTTTTCCCTTTGAAATTGCCTTTCTCTTTCTTTTTCTTCAATTTCTCTTTGTGCTCTTTCTCTTTCAATTTCAATTTCTAATTGCTTTTCTTGAAATTTCCGCTCTTCTCTCTCTCTTTCTATTTCCAATTCCTTCTCCCTTTGTTGAAGTTTTAACAGTTCAAGATCTCTTGAGCTTGAAACTGATGGAACATCAACAATGAGAGACAGAGCCTTTTCATCAAAAATGTCCTCATCAACAAAATATTGAACCAAAATATTCTTAATTTCATGCTTTCGCAATGAGGACTTGACTTCTTTTAATTCATAATGCTCGGCAAGATTGAGCAAATCAGGCTTTTTACCCAAATTCAATAACTCCACGGAAGGTTCGTGCGTAAATTTTTCTAAGTCAAAAGACATGGTAGCTTGTTGCTGTATTTGAATAAGAATGTAAGATTTCGATAAATAATAGTGAAAGTGCACTCTAGATTTATCAAAATTGAAATATGAAATTAATTTCTTAAATAATTTTGAACAGTAGATATAAATAAAGAATTTGTTTGATTTGTTTTGTTTTGTTTGTTTGTCTGATATTCGTATCTCGAGACGAGCCCCCAAATTGTTACGTGCCAATGTAACACGAACAAAGAAGCCAGCAACAAACTTTACAATTAACAATATTTATTGACAATAATACCAGAATTATTGACAATATGAAATTAATACAAAAACAATTTACAATACCTTGAATGTTTAATCCTAAAGTTTTAATTTTAGATCCAATTTAATTAAGTTCCTGGTCCACAAATAATAAGTCCAATAATATCCGAATTTAAAATTAAACACGCTTTTAAACACACTTTTAAGATAACAAGAAATCCCCTTTTAGTTTAACACAGTACTACTAAATGAAACCATAAGTCTAAATCAAGTGAACCAAGAATGCTGTAGGAACCCCTTTATATAATACTATAGAACAATCTGGAATAGTATAGAACATAAGAATACTCTAGAGTCTGAATCACCTTCCAAAAGGCCTTTCTAGAAAGATCTACATAATTCTACATACATTTACGTAACAGAATCAAGAGATAAGAAAATTCCCAGTCTAAAAATAGACACGGTAAATACCATTAGGTTTATTTATAGCTTATACATAACAAATGGTTTTTGTTATAATGGAGTAGCAGTGTATTTCCTAATCCATGAACTAATTCTCTCCTATAACAACAATACTACTGAGTATTCAAGCAATTGAAATGCACTGTTTGTAATCTAAGTCTAACATAGTATTTTCTACGGCTACTCCCTAAAATACAATACAATATAAAACAAATTGATGCCTGAGTGTGAAACAATTGTTACTGCCTATATCTTTATAGACAGTAATAATCCATGATTATTGCCCTGGCAAGGCTGAGCATAAGTAACAGGTGTTGCATTTAAGGTTTAGATAAATTAGCTTTATTTATAATAACATACTTCTACAGATAGTCGACATGAATAATTTGAGGCCTGAAACCATAGGTTCGTTACAAAGCTCTTGGTTTGAAAGTACAATTATTTGCATACGTTAATGATAATTGCAGACTTATTTTTGAAAGAACCGAAAAAATATAAAAGTAAACTAGCCTAATTACGTCTCTGCTAGGCCACACCTTGCCAGTTGAATAATAACACAGAATACAACAGTTTCACGCTGAGCCATTCCAATACCAAATTATTCACAGTCCATTTCGATGGTTCAGCACATATATATTTATAGGCAGTTACAACTGTTTTGTGCTAAACCATCCATTTGTGTAGAAACCAACAGTAAATTACTTTTTGTATTGTATCGTAGGTAGTGAAAGTGTAATTCACAATCTTGCTTTTGTTCCACTTAAAAATTTTTTTAGGTGACGTCGAATCTTGACTTTGCTGAACATTGCCTTTTTGATGTTGCTTTGACAAACTTATTTACATCATAATCCACCACTAGAAATTCAGAAGCCATTTGACAGAAAGTCAGACTGATTTCAAAGTATTTAATTACCTACCCTTCACTCCATTAAAAAGGTAAATATACATTAGCAAATATATCATTCCATTGCAAATTACGTTCAGGCTTACATATTTCACAAGGTATTTTATTCGTCTTAGTAGAAAAAGATTAAAAAAATTCTATACTAAAAGCCTTTTTTACACATTGACTCTTCCTTCAAAAACCATCTAAGATTAAAATAATTAACAAAACTATCATCATTTTCATCATAATTACACACAGCTGAGAATCTTGTGAGACAACAATTTTAGAAATTCGTCAAAACTCTGTCCATATGTGACCAAATTGAATTCGGTTTGAAGCAGAGAAGATGGGAAGATGTCAGGAATTTGCTGGACATGGCAGATATTTTAAAAATCTTCTGATAAAAATTTATTGACAACCAAGTAAATATCTACTACATCTTGTTTGTTAATAATTATCTTTTATCAGCAGATTTCCAAAAGATATACTACATTCAGAAAATTCCTGGGGCCTGTTTTCCTAAACAACTTCCGATCATTTTTTGTGTTAGTCAAAAATTAAAGTTGCTTCTACAGTAGTAACTAAATAGGGAACTCTGCCATGCATCATCTCATTGGAATTGTCCTCTACAGACGATCCCAATGAGATATTGCAAGGCAGAACCTAACTATGAATGAAAATACCAGGTACGATTTGTGATTCTGACTTACGATAAATTTTTTCGTAGGAAGCTCAGTAAAACAGACCCCTGAGTTTTTTTCCGACTGTTTCAAACCTTTTTCAAACCAGTCAAGTATGTACAGAATTATCAATTGAAAAATTTGTGTCACATGATTCAATGCCTTGTTCAGTCTTCTAGCTGTTCCTCCTTTAATGATCCCAATCTTCATCTTGAATCTTTTTTCCATTCCATTATTGACGATGCGAACAACCACATTCATGGAAAACCGGTACTACAGTTCATCAAGACAAACATTTACAGCTATCTCGCGATCATTGTATCATAACAGCAGGAATGCACATCGTTTTATTTTCACTTGAGGTCTTTACACGGGAGAAGAAATGCGTTACTAACTCAGAGTTGATATTAGAACTATTACTAATATCGTAATTAACACAACTACGCATATTATTATCGCAATCATTTTCTGAAATGTTGAAAAAGAAAAGAAACACAAATTAAATAAAGTGCATGGAAAAAAATCAACAGAAAAAACATTTCAAACCAGGAAAAATATTTTCTCTTTAAAACGTGTGTTAAAAAGCATGACAATATTTCTACAACTAAGTAATAATGGAGACTTTTCCTTTTGTACAATTCATAGCCCAGATACTTCTACACTAATTATGGTATGTTTGAAGTACAGCATTCTAACTAAATATATGAATATCAATTAATTCCGAATTTTTTAACTTTTTCACCCGTTTATCACCTCTGAATTTGAAATACAGTAGATTAGCATTTAAGTTGTAAAACGTTTTTTTTATGATAGACTTTTGTTAAAACTAAAAAGTGAATCTTTGTATAAACCACTGTTTTGGGGATTTTTTGTATTATTTTTATTTAATCATGAACAAGAATTTTGAACAAAGAAAATGGTTTTTTTACAGTATTTTATGGTTTTTTTTTCTCAAAGACTGTCATTCTGGGAGGTTATATCATGAAGTACTGATAACTTTATCTAGCTTCTTGATGCATTATGGTATTGTTATGATACACATTTGAGCCTATACGTGACATTTCCAATTTGTGATATAAGTGAGTTGCAAACATTAACAGCCTAGACAGTAAGATAGTGCTATTTGAAGATTACCTATCTGTCTTAAGTTTCATATAGACCTTATCAGCACATCCAAAAAGGAAGACTCTGGACAGACTGTGCAGATGCACAGACTAGCCAGAGTCTTTGCTAGATGTAAATTTGAAATTGTTGAAAATGTAACACATAGGCTCATTTGGTATTTTTTGATATGATCCACTGTTTATGACACAATTTCAAAATTTTCTTTTATCCAATATGATTAAATGTTTTTTATTATTACATGATTTTATGATTAATGAAGAAATGTATCTGAACTTGAAATGTCTGCCTGTAAACGCCCATCTAACTAGTCCATACATAACTCCTCTCGTGAAATGCAGGAAAATCTTGTAGAATAAGGTCTGTAATCAATAATGCTGAGGTCGTTGCTATGGTTGTTGCCATGGAAACATAACATCTGAGGTCACTATTCTCCACCGTATTGATTTTTTTTGTTATTTAATAAAAGCACTATTATTTGCACTATTTTTAGCATGGTGTATATATATTAAAATAAAATAGTTTTATATTTTGACTATGCGCGTAGTTAAATATGTCACTAGGTCACTTGTGTAATTACTATAATTAGAATCACTATGACTACGATTGTCACTAAAGTTCCTATGATGCATATCAATTTCTGTGAAAATAAAATAGAAAATAAAATCATACAACAAATTATATACAACAAAGAACAACACAACATAGATTCAACAAAATGAAAGGCATGTTTAAACTTTGCAGCATTTGCCTGATATTTCATCCTTCAGATCGTACAAAATTGGTCTCAATTTATTCAAGCAATCAATCACTAAGTAACTATGATTTGCTTGTAAGTGACACCTTCCATTCTTCAATTAAACCATGACTATCATTTGGTTTCAGGAATTGTAGAAATTGAATCTAACAGTTACTGAACTATTTACTTATATGTTTAATTTTTTTCTATATATGACTGAATTTAATTTGAATCGGTGTTCAATGTTTCTTTAAACAATCTTTCAGTTATATCATGGCATAGTTCACTTGTTAATGTATTTCCTGGGTTTTACCCGTACTAGACTGAGGCTGTGATATGCCTTGACCAATGGCATACCCACAATACTGCTGGGATTCGAACCTTCTCTCTGTTTACAAGTCAGGCACTCTAACCACTGACTCCAAATGGAAAATGAATGTGTACGTAAAATACAAACAAATGTATCGGAAAATTTCTTGAAAATTTGACCTTGAAAATTGACCTTGAAAATTGATATCTACCTTATATGATGACCTTGAACTTATCTTAGAGAGATACCTTCTAATTCATTTTATAGAGGTACCTCAATACCGAGTTTGAGGATTGTATCTTTTTTATTTTTACCCATGAAAACAAAAGTTTTTTCTTTAAATTAAAGAAAATAAAAAACACTAAACTAATCAGCCAGAGTATAACATTTCCCTAAATTTATGATTTGAATGAAGTCAAGATTTTTCAATAGCTTCAAAATCCATAAAATCAATTTTGTTTGTCATATATAGATAATTGAGTAGGACTACTTAGTATATCTACAGAGTGCATTAAGGTAGTGGACCCATAATACATGTAGTTCTGCAACATTTCACAACACATGATCTTTCATAATGTTAACCGAGGTTTCCTAATGAATATCATTAGGAAACATTGATTAACACTCTGAAAGTTCATTACTGCCAAAATGTTGCAGATCTATTATGGGTTCACTACCTTAAGAAGCTAATCAGAAAGTTTTTAGGGATTTTTGTACTTTTCCCCAGCTGTTAACAACATATACCTGCTGTCCACAAAATTTAGACAAACAGGTACATAGACTAGGATCAATCTGCATAGACTTGCATTCCCATCTTAATTTATACCTCCTTATATTTAGGAAAAATCTGAT
This sequence comes from Fragum whitleyi, assembly GCA_948146395.1. Classification (NCBI taxonomy): domain Eukaryota; kingdom Metazoa; phylum Mollusca; class Bivalvia; order Cardiida; family Cardiidae; genus Fragum; species Fragum whitleyi. The sequence continues at coordinate 1,407,228 of OX411553.1, forward strand.
CGAGAAAGGTAAATAGTTGGAAGTGTTACATGCTGGCTAATAAGAATACAACATCAAGATTTCAACACAATCTAAAATCTTTCATGTCACCAAAATTAAAAACAAGATGTGTATGTGAAACGCAAATGCCCCCGGAACAGCATTTTTTTTTAAAGTTTGACCTTGACAGATGACCTTGACCTTGTCACATGACCTTGACTTTGGTGTACAGCTTTGTATGTCAAATACTTTTGGAGAAAAGGCAAAGGTTAAGTTTGGTTAAGTTTTCGGACAGACGGACGGACAGATGGACATGAGTAAAACAATATGCCCCCGATCTCTCGATACGGGGCATAAAAATTATAAGTAGTTTTTCTAATAAACTCTTTCTGGCAAGAAGATACAATTGTTCAGAATAGGCAGGGCCAACCACAACCACAACATTTCATCCAAGGCATCAGCTGCTCATCTTTCTTAAGCATACTGCTTATCATAGGCATATTGGTGGTTAACAAATGACTTGTGTCATATTGTCTCGACAAATGTTGGATAAAAGTTGGCCAAGCTGGAGTTCGAACTTTGGACCCCTGATTGAAAGCCTAAAGCATTTCTGCTGAGCTAGCTGGACCACAGGAAAGTAAAATCCTGTTACAGTAGAGGAAAGGGTTAAAAATAAATCATGCATTCAGCCAAACAGAACAATATAAATAACCCAACAGAAAAAAATCATGCCATGCTAACACAACACTCAAATTAAACAAAACAAAGAAATTGATATGCAAGTTTAAATAAGTTGTATAATCATATCGCTAGCTTTTGCAAAGCCTCTTGTTTAGTTCAAACCTCTGGTTATATCCATTACTTTAGCATCAAGGGGGTAATATACTGTTAGCTTTGGTAGTTATTCCATGTTAAAGTAAATTAAAAGTAGTGGACCCGTAATTGTTCCGCAATATTTAGGGTACTGAATTTTAACAGTGTTAACCCAGGTTTCCCAATGATTTTCATTAGGAAACCTCAGTCAACATCGTTGAAGATCATCAGTTCTGAAATGTTGTGGAACTATTTTGGGTCCACTACCTTGAATCAACATCCCTGCGCTATAAGATCTTGACCCTTTTTCCTGCCAAATCTTAATTTTCTTAACCCTAATTTCCAATTTCGGACCTTTCAACCACTTTGGCTCAAGTTTTTTTCCATAATAATTAACCCTTGTCATGCTGAATAAATTTTGGCTCAAAATTTTCATCAAAATCAAAGGGCAAAAAGCACTGAAAGTACCAACTGTAGGTCAAAGTTTTATTTGGATAACTAAATCTATTGACTATTCTGGTTTGAAAGTGAGAAACAGGTGGTGTAGACTAACATCAGACTGCACATATGTGCAGGCTAATGTTTGTCTATAGCTCCTGCCAAAGCAGGAATATTCCAGGTTCAGCATGACAAGGGTTAAGCAAAATGCAGGCAGTATAGACTTAAATCAGCCTTCATATCTGTGCAGGCTGATCTGTGTCTTTTCTGTCTCTTAAAGCCTTTTGTCAAATAAGGATTAAGCACCTATACATTGGGTAGGAACTTATAGCCATTTAGTACTAGGACATTGGAATAGATTTGCTAAATAAAGATGGGATACAAGGCTATGGCTCAGCCCAAAAAAGTTGTAACTGCCTATCTGTTTATAGGCAGTTACAACTTTTTTGTGCTGAGCCATTGAATCATGCGATATAAACTGTTTTATTCAATGGTGACTGTGCATGACTGTGTATACTATACAAGCATGTTAGTAGGTGGTTGGTTACTTTATGAAAGGAAAGCTCAACATTAGCTTTAAAGCAAGAATACATAGGGTTTAATGGTTAGGAACTTGCATTTATGGAAAAAGCTCAAATTAGACTTAAAGCCAGAATACAAATGATTCATAAGTAAGGAATGGACTTGTTCAAGTATATCTAAACTCACCTTCATTTTAGATCATAACACATAGGGTTTATTTGCAAGAAATTATTTAGTTTTTGAAAATTTAAGCTCATCATCATGTAAAAGTTGCAAAACATAGGCTTTTTAAGATTGGAATCATTTTCTATATAATTATCAAAGATGGAATTTGACTTATGAGTACATTTAATACTTTGACATAGAAAGAAATAAAGTTGTTTGAGTTAACATGTCAAAAAGTTACATTAAGGGTATGCAAAGCATTATACTATTATTTAATAATTGTAGAAATATCATAAAATCAGGAACAATACTTAATTTTAGTGAAAGCATTAAGGCCAGCGGGTTTTTTCATATCAAGAAATGAAAAGCTGGAAGACAATTTGTCGGACAGGATGGGTGCCGCCATCGAGAACCGAACCTTGGACCTCTAGATTGATAGTCCGACCAACTGTGCTATGATGGCAGCATTATTTATCTTAAATGGTTATGGTGTTACTCTGAGTGAAATAAATGCTGATGAGAATGAATATGCACATGTCAACTGAGCATTTCTAAACTTTTCAATTCAAGAAGAGAGCTATTAACAGATCATTTAAACCTTGGCATGCTGAACAGGAAATATTACTCCTTTGGCAGGAAGTATAGACAAAGATCAGACTGCACATATGTGCAGTCTAATCTTGGTCTATACCACCTAATTTTTTTCGAACCAGAAAAGATTTAATATTAGATTTTCAAAATAAATGCCCATTCACAATTGGTGCAAATCAGTGCTTTCATTACTATGAATTTATGGCAATTTTGCCAAGGTTTTAATTCAGCAAGACAAGTGTTAAACTTAAGTGTATACAAAAATTGTTATTTACACATTATATTCGTCATGATTTTCTCCCCTATTTTTTAAAACCATTTGTATATGAATGAAAGCAGGGCTTAATTTAGCAAAAGTCAGCTTATCATTTTGACTATTTCACTGTGTTTTTTTGTGTAAGAAGTTTTCAAGGCATTGCAAGTAGCTCTCTTATATGAGGTAAGATAGATCTAAAAGAGTGTTTAACTAGGTTAGTGACATACATGGAGTGGTATTCATTCAAAGTTAAGGAAAATTTAGGAGGAGAAAACTTTAGTTTTTAATTCTATGATACTTTTCAACCTTTTCTTCAAGTCACTATGTAATTACTTGATATGTAAATTCAAAAATTGTGTATAATATGTCTAACAATACTACTTTTATTTTCTTCATCATTTTTCAATCAATAATGTCAAGTAATTGTATATCATTTCAAGATCATTTAAAGCATGTTGGTTCTAGTTTCAAATTAGAATCAAAGTATCTAATTCTCTCTAAAGTATTTTCTCCAAAACACTGAAACTTAACATGCATTATGATTAATTCTGTTAGTTACCAATTTTTTAGCAGAAAGAAATTATCAAGACTTAATTTTGTTAATATTAGGGAAATTGTCTTTCATAAAATGTTGCTATCAATTAATCAATGTTAACTTCAGTGGGTGGGGTAAGAAATACCAATACATATTTTGTTGGTGGGGTAAGCATGGTTGAACATCCAGTATGTCACAACAGGCTCTGTAAAGTGAAGAAAGTGCAGAAGAAAGAAAAGAGAGAGAAAGAAATCTCACCCGTCTAGCCTTGCTTTGGTATTTGACAGCTTTTTTTGTGTCCATTTTGGCAGTTTCAACATAGTCTACAGCTTGTTCAACGTTATATTCTATTCTGTCTATCATTTCTCCCTGAAATATGGATATACATAGCATGTATTTCCGTATATTCAACTTTACTACCGTAGCACATGCCCATATGATTGACGTTCCCAGAAGACGGTTAGTTGTTACAGGTGATAGTGCAAGGATACATGACAAAACTACTGCTGAGATCTGCGATGGTTCTTTAACTTGCTCAGTGTAAAGCACCGTCCCACGAGACTTCGGTTTAAATTAAAGACAATTAGTTTTGTTAGTGTACTAGCCCAGGAATCGAACCCACATGGTCAACCTTCGGTGGTTTTCAAGTCCGGTGCTCTACCGACTGAGCTATGATATACATAGCTACAGATAGAACATTCCAACTCAAAGTTCATTTACATGCCATGTCCATAAACATACCATAAAGTCTATGTTAAATTATCTATTTCTTTTATAATCTTACAAGTGAGGAGATAGATAATGGTAGGTCATAACAAATAACATATCAAGTCACAAAAGTCATAACAAATAACATATCAAGTCATTGTTCTACACTGTTCAACTAGCAATGCCATATTGTATGGTTATAACATCTGTCCTCAGCTCAATGCACGAGGAGTCTGTGATGATTTTTTTTCTAATATATATTATAGTCTTGTGCTGAACACATGAAGTGACAAGGATTTTGCAACAATACTGACTTTGATTTGTACACTTACCTGCTATTCAAATAATAGATGGCAAATTTCCATAAGCATATCATATAGGTATTTTATACTTTTTCAGCTCACTAGTGACAAAATCATAAAAGATCATACAAACAAGTCAATGTACACTAACCTGCTGTTCAACTAAAATGGCAAATTTCCATAAACATGTCATGGAATTCTTATATACTTCTTTAAACTCACAAGTGACAAGTTCATAAAAGATCATACAAAACAAGTCGCTGTACACTTACCTTCTGTTCAACTAAAATGGTAAATTTCCATAAACATATGGAGTTTTTGTATACTTTTTTAAGCTCTCAAGTGACAAGGTCATAAAAGATCATACAATCCCATTAACATATCACGGAGTTCTTGAATACTACTTTAATCTCACAAGTATTTGTTTGTTTTTTTGAATGGGGTTTTACACCCCTTTCAACAATCTTTCAGTTATATTGCAGCAGCTGGAAGACCCAAACATTGGTGCCTGGTATATCTCACACCAGTACTTCCATAACATTCTTTCCTAGCCTCCAACTACTATCCCATATAGGTCTTCTATTATTGACCAATTGGTGGGAGACTAAAAGTTGGAAAGAGTGAATACGGCCATTGGGTATCAAACGTTGGACCTCTAGATTGACAATCCAACTCACTACCAACTGCACTATGATGGCGGCTAAACTTACAAGTGACAAGGTCATAAGTTCATACAAACCCATAAACATATCATGGAGATCTTATATACTTTTTTTTAAACTCACAAGTGACAATAAAAGTTCGTATAAACAAGTCACTGTACACTTACCTGCTGTTCAACTAAAATGGCCATATCCATAAACATATCATGGGAGTTCTTGTATACTTTTTTAAACTCACAACTAACAAGGTTATAAAAGATCATACAAAACAAGTCACTGTACACTTACCTTCTGTTCACCTAAAATGGCAAATTTCCAAAAACATTATGGAGATTTTGTATACTTTTTTAAGCTCTCAAGTGACAAGGTCATAAAAGATCATACAAACCCATAACATATCATGGAGATCTTTTATACTTTTTTAAACTCACAAGTGACAATAAAAGTTCATATAAACAAGTCACTGTACACTAACCTGCTGTTCAACTAACATGGCCATATCCATAAACATATCATGGAGTTCTTGTATACTTTTTTAAACTCACAACTAACAAGGTCATAAAAGATCATACAAACAAGTCACTGTACACTTACCTTCTGTTCAACTAACACGGTCATATCATTGAGATCTTGTAAACATTTATAAACAAACAAATTGAGGGTTCAGTGCAAGACTGTACTAAGTGTATATACAATGTATATACACTAAGTACAGCCTTGCACTGAACCCTCGAAATGACAAGTTCTTGAGAGATCATACAAACAAGTCACTATACACTAACCTGCTGTTCAACTAACATGGCCATATCTATAAACATATCATGGAGATCTTGTATACTTTTAAACTCACAAAAGACATTGACATAAAAGATCAGACAAACAAGTCACTGTACACTAACCTGCTGTTCAACTAACATGGCCATATCATTGAGATCTTGTATACATTTATAAACAAACAAATTGGGGGTTCAGTACTAAGTGTATATACAATGTATATACACTAAGTACAGTCTTGCACTGAACCCTCGAAATGACAAAACAAGTCACTGTACGCTTACCTGCTGTTCAACTAACATGGCCATATCCATAAACATATCATGGAGTTCTTGTATACTTTTTTAAGTTTACAAGTGACAAGGTCATGTAAGATCATACAAACCCATAAAGATTTTTTAAACTCACAACTAACAAGATCATGTAGGATCATACAAACATTCACTGTACGCTTACCTGCTGTTCAACTAACATGGCCATATCCATAAACATATCATGAAGTTCTTGTATACTTTTTTCTAATTTCATTATATCAGCATGTCTGGATTCAATTTCTGCTAATGTTTGTTTTGCTTGTTGCGTTTCCATAATGATCTGAAAATAAATGTAATTGATGGTAAAGAAATCGTAATGGCTGTCTAAGGACAACTTCATTCAAGCCCTGAAATCATACTACCTTGAACAAAATTCTTTAAGCTCTCTGAAAATTTTTTTTAACCGATTCATATGCACATGATAGATACCATTTTTGCCATATCGTTTTGTAATCTATCCATAAATTGATGGCATATCATTTGTTTGTTTGAATGGGTTTTACGCCGCTTTTAACAATTTCGCAGTTATATTGAGGCGGCCGGAACACCTAACAATGGATTCCAGGTATTTCATTCACCTGTACTACCATTACACCCTTTCATAGCCTCCAACTGCTATCTCAAATAGGTTTACGATTATCTACCCATTGGTGAGAGACAAACGTCGGAAAGGATATTTGCCGCCACCGGGGATCTAGCCCACAACTTCCAGATTGGAATTCTTATGCCTAACCAACTGCGCTATGGTGGCGGCCTTGATGGCATATCATAAGACAGATAAACATATAGGCAGTTTCATTTTTTGTGGTAATTAGCATCACAATGTGAAAGATGTGCACTAGATAAGGTTGATTTTAATGTTTGACCTTGAACTATGACCTTGACATTGAGCAATATATATTTCTTCCAAATGGCAATTGTACACACAATAGAGATTAATTGCTATTTGTTAAGTTATTTAAAATCATCCATAGTCAAAGGAGCTGTTCTACAGACAAGGTTGATTTTAATATTTTATCTTGAACTGTGCCCTTGACCTTGCAGTTATATAAAAATTTCACCTCAACTCTTTTTGGTAAGTGATCTTGAAATCAATCTTTATCATATCAAGTTAGACTTCCAGTTTGGAAATATAGTGCTATAAGCCTGAATTGTTGATGGTTGTCGATGATGTAATAAAATGATAACATAAAATGAGCCTGTGTGTGACATTTCCAAACATTTCAAATGTGTGCAAAGCAAAGTTTCTCGCCAGCCTGTGCAGCCTCACAGTCTGACCAGAATCTTCACTATCCGCTTTATAGATAGATAAGGTCTCAATCCATCTTCATGCAGTCAGCATACATTATTATTTTGTTGTGTTGTCAACGCAACTCAATGTTTGAACCTGTTGCAGGTGTGAATTTGTTGAAAATGTCACGCACAGGCTCAACAGTTTATATACATACATCTTGGGTAAATACTGCTAAATTCCCAGATTCTAACATGTCTTCTAACTCATCATTTGTTGTAGTTTTACCAGCTGAAAAATGCATTAAAAGACAAGTTTAACATGATATTCCAAGGATGTGATTTAAAGGCAATCAGGGGTCCAGATAAGAGGGGGTAACACCACCCTAAAATCTTTGTTTCAAATTGAAACCATGTGTTGTGGGTACTCATTTGAATTGTCTCAATGAGACATTTCAAATGAGTACCAACAACATAGTGTTTAATACAGGAATAATGAAATATTTAAATTCAAAAATCAAAATACCCCTTCTAGCTGTAGCTCTGGGCAATGTTAATATCTTATTGCAAGGATGGTATTGACCCTTTCCTGTTTTACAAAATTTTGGACTTGTCCAAATTCAAAGGTTTTGCTGATGAAAATTTAAAGTGGATTATTTTGAAAAATAACCATTCTGTAGGGTAGAAAATAGTGTGGAAAAAGAAGAAATTGCTTGTCAGAAGCAAGTTCTTCTTTTTTCACAATGTTTTCTCAATCATAAAATCACAGACACGTAAAAGGCAGGGGTTAAACAGCAAAGGGTTAAAGAGTAATTTAAACATGATATTCCATGGGAAAAAATGTCTGCACTTATATTAGCTTCACTAATAACTATTACGGTAAATGCACTTTGCACAAAGTAATCCCTCTCCCTTCTTGATTGCCTTATCTTTGGATCTTTGGGCCCCTGACCATATCATTTGTTTAAATATGGGTACCACAGTTAATGTATGACAATCGGCCTTTGAGTATTAAAATAATTATCATTTGCACATTTTGTCCAAAACATACTTATCAAGTTAACTCCTTTTGAGGAATAAATTTCCTAATAGCTTAGATATTATCCAAGTTTAAGGCTTATTCAATCAATCTAAAAGAGGCTATGTTGACTTGAAAGGAGTTTCAATCACATCCTGGCCACCCAGGTACCTAACCATAGATTCCTGATGTTTTCAAACACCAGTACCAAAATTGACGTAAATTACAAGCCTCCAGCTGCTTATCTCTCAAAGGTTTACGATTATCCAACCATCTCATGGAGAAAATGACAGGAAACAAGAGCTGTCACTGTAAGATGACAATGCCCCCGACACCGCTTTGATAGTAATAAGGAAGTTATGGCCAATGTTAAAGTTTTTGGACGGAATGACGGACGGACGGACGGACAGACGGACGGACAGACGGACGGACGGACAAGTCAAATTTATTATGCCTCCCTATCGGGGGCATAAAAAATAATAAAAGCCAATACCAGAATCAAAGATTGGTTCCCTTGATCAAAAACCTGACTTAATTACCTTTAAATGTGACAATCGTTCTGACTCAAGGAAAAGAAATAACTTTTCAACTACAATATTACACTTATGGTAGCCTAAATCTTCTTTACAAAGATACAGAATATAGAATAGCATTATATAAATCAAAATAAACATTGTGATAACTATTGGTGCAAAAATTCTTTTTGGTGAACAGTGAAGGTGCAGTGAAGTTTTCATCATTTAAAAGTTTTACCAGTATTCCCTTATTTCTTTTTCTAGATTCCAGCCAAAACTTCAGAGAAGCTTAACTAAAACCAAAACTGAGTAAATCAATCTCATTTGCTACCAAATTGAAAATTATTTTGCGCAACATCTTGGGTAACTCAACTACATGTCTTTCACCTCTATTTGACCTACAATTCTCCTGTCATACAACTTAAAAAAACTCAAGTCCATAAACGGATTTATGTTACTAGGTCCCTGAGATTTTGGACATGTAAGAAGCAGTCAATTACTGATCTAATATGTTTAGAGAGTGGAATAAGAACATGTAAAAGCAAACAAATGAGGCTTAGGATTTGTTTTGTTTGAATAGGGTTTTACGCTCTTTTTCAACATCTTTCACCTAAAATGCATCGGCTGGAGCACCTAAAAATGGATTCCTGGTATTTCTCACACCAATACTACCATTACATCCTTTCCTAACCACAAGCTGCTATCTGACATAAGTCTACAATAATCAACTCAAATCTTGGAAACAAATATTTGAGAAGGATGAGTACCACTGTCAGAAATTAAACCTGGGCGTCTAGATTGACAGTTGGATGAGTTATGACTTCGGCCAACAAGGCTTAGAAGGAGGCAAACATTGTAGACTCAGGTTTGACTGCTCCTTGATCTGACTCTTTACTGTTTGTTTGGACCTATCTGTTGGCATACTAAGGATTGATTGATTAAATTGGGTTTTACGCTGCTTTCAACATTTTTCAGTTTAATTGTTGCAGCTGGAGCACCTAACAATGGATTCATGGTATTTCTCACACCAGTACTACCATTACATCCTTTCCTAGCCTCCAGCTGCTATCCCACATAGGTCTACGATTATCAACCCATTGGTGAGAGACAAATAGTCAAAGAGAATGAGTGCCCCTGTCGGGGATTGAACCTGGGACCTCTAGATTGACAGTCTGACGCACAACCATTTGACATGACAGGTTGGGAATATTAAGGATAATTATCCATCTTGCAATGAAGCCTGTATTGACCTGATAACACCTGCCTGATAAATCAAAATGATGTCTGGTAGCCTATTTCAAGAAACAACTTCTTACACTTTCACTTGAATTTCTTTGATTTTTAAGAGTTTATTATAGTTCAGTGCTGAAAAATGATACATGATAATAGGATAAAATGTAAGTGTCTTAAAACATCAATGTTATCTGGTCTTGGCTGCTAGATACTATCAAGCCTTGTCCTGATAAATTCTCCCAACCTCGACCAGATATCATTGGTATTTTAAGACAATAACAAATCATTCTCTTTATTATTAGCAAAAGGTCCCATTATGTTATCTATCTATCTATATTTCTACCTAATTTAAGATAATCCTACACATCAGCAAAAATGATAAACTCTGCAAGGACAACATGCATCATCACGTCTAATGAAAAGTTTCATAAATTTCAAAAGAAGTTTGAAGTAACACAATTAAATCAAAACTGTTCAACTTGAAAATAGAATGAAAGTTAAATCAGGTTTGAAAGTAACTAAATAAATAGCTCAATGCTTCAAAATTGCTATTAAAGAAAAAATATGCAAACCTTAAGCATGAGATACCTAAAATGAATAATCTTGTTTATATGTAAGTTTGATTTACTTGTTAGGTAATAGATTGATTGAATGGGGGTTTACACTGCTTTCAACAATCTTTCAGTTATATCGTGGTGGCTGGAGCACCTAACAATGCATTCCTGGTATTTCTCCAACCAGTACTACCATCACATCATTTCCTAGCCTCTATCTGCTATCCCACATAGGTCTACGATTATCAACCCATTGTAGAGAAACAAATAGTTGGAATAGTTGTTAGTTAAAGACACCCTTTTTTTACTAGATGAAATTCACACATTTTTTGCTAGGAAGGGTATAGAAATGTAAGTATCATTTTTTATTCTTTTTTTTTTGGGGGGGGGGGGGGAATCCCTGCAAAAATTTGTTAATGCCTATAAAAGCCCAATATACTAATAGGCACTATCAATAGTTTTGTGCTGACATCTCTGAATACAAAGATAAGAGCAATCAACCTTTAAATTATAATATATATTTTTGTGCTCTGCAAACCAGTTCTATTTAGAAAGTAAAGTCTGATTACTTTGTTTGAAATTTGATAGCTTCCATGTAATTCAATTCAGATACAATTATTCTAGGTCATCAATTTTAGTCTATCCATAATTCATTTATTGCATCATGTTCCTTGCATTGATCAGTTTTGTATTGTATGTTTACAGTTTGTGTGAAAACTTAACCCTTGTCATGCTGAATAAATTTTGGCTAAAAATTTTCATCAAAATCAAAGGGCAAAAAGCACTGAAAGTACTAACTGTAGGTCAATTTTTATTTCCAAAAACTAATCTATTGACAATTCTGGTTTGAAAGTGAGAAACAGGTGGTGTAGGCTAACATCAGACTGCACATATGTGCAGGCTGATGTTTGTCTATGGCTCCTGCAAAAGCAGGAATATTCCGGGTTCAGCATGACAAGGGTTAATTATCTATTAATGACTAAAAATTGTAAATGTTTCGTTTGTAAGAGCTTGCAGTATAAGAATTTATGTGTTGGATTCATAGCTTAAAAAAATATGATAGTTGTTTGTATGACATTTATATATTTAGTCTTGTTCATTTTCTAAAAAAGGGAGGTAATTGCAAGAAGCTTACTTATTTCCAATTGACGCTGTATTCTCCCCTTGCATCTTTCCCGGTAGTCTATCTGACACGAATTGTAATCATTCATAACTTCGACAAATTTACGTGATAAAGTTGCGTGCTATGACAAAAAAAGTAAAAAAGAAAATAGTAAAACAAAAGTTATAAAACTGTGAATGATCGTAATATGAAATGAATGCTGAAAATTTGAACAAATAAATACATAAATAACATCAGAAAGTTGTACTTATGTACTAATTGAAACATAAACACAAGAAGAAAGAAAAGCTGTTCTCCTTTTGCCAAAACAACCAAAACAGATCTACTGTTACAAAAGTCTTGTGTTAACTATATATGATAAACTTACAATAATACAGTAAAACTTGTGCTTAGCAACCACTAAAAAGCGGGTAATAGTGGAAATTATTGCTTAATACAATATTTAGTGATGAATTAGACATGTTATTTGACAGAATATGTAGATTGTCGAAAAATTTCTTACTGAATCATATGAAGTTTCGAACTCATTGAGGTGATTCTAACGGGTTAAACATCATGAAATTCAATTATATACATTTTTTGGCTTAAGAATTTCCACTCTTTTGAAGATTTTGGTAATGTTTAGTGGACTTTTTATGATGAATACTTAATAAAAGCTTATAGGGTTGATACATTTTTGCATTTTTTTTCATTAGCATAAACAAATGGATGAATACTTTAAATACCTGACTTCCAGCCTTTGACTCTTATTGCATTTGATAAAAGGGGAATAATTGTATAAATCATAATTCATTTTAGGGCTAGTAACTTGATTTTTGTTGTAAGAATCTAGCTTTTCTCTCAACTTGTGACTAACTCATAATCTCCTGTAAACTCTATCCATCATTTTTGACCATTACATTTCATTTCATGTTTGTTCAGACAGTATAAGAATGATTTCCTTTTAAATCAAAACTTCTAGAAAAATATAATCAAAACCTGATGCAGCTCTTTCCAATTTCTAAAGCGTTTTTTCCTTTGTTTATTTGAGAACTTACATAAAATTTTTCATGTGTTTAGTATATTGGTTACTTTTTTTTCAATAAATAATGGTCCACCGATATGGAAATGGACTATGAAATATATATATGGGCTCAAACAGCGTTCAATTGAGCTTCGAATCATAATCTTTGATGGAGAGAGTTCATCTTAACACATTCAGCCTAAAGCTTAACCACATTTATTTCTGTTCATAATTCTAATATTTCTTTGGACAAATAATGAATGCACAAAATGTATCCAAAGATAGCCCTTGATTTAGTCAATTTTGATTTTAGTTAGATGTGGTTAAACTTCATATTTCAACATCTCATTGCCAAAAGTTTGTAGGTTCTATACAAACTTTAAAGTAGTGGACCCGTAATAGTTCCACAATGTTTTGGACGTAATATTCAACAATGTTAACCAAGGTTTCCTCATGATTTCATTACCAAACCTCAATCAACAATATGAAAGGTCATGAGTTCCTTAAGTTGTAAAACTATTACAGATCCACTACCATAATCATCGAGACGTCGATATTTTGAATGTAGAAATTCGATGGAGATGAAAAATGAAGTTGCTACAACATGGTCTAACTAGGAGCATCTTTTGTCGGTCACTCCTTACTAATTTCCATCTGTCGCTGGATTCTCGCTTTACACCGATCTCGATAGTCCAGCTGGGCCTGGTTGTATTGGTTCATGGTCTCGACAAACTTACGAGAAATTGTCGAGTACTAAAATAATAACACAAGGCTTTAAATGTAGAAGCACTGGTTAAACAGAAGACAATTAATTCAAATTTGAATTAAAATGTTTCCCTAATATTGCCCCTCCCCCTACCTTAAGCTGAAGGTACTTTGAACTGTCTTGATAAAGAAAATTTCAATACAAACACACAAAACATCCCTGTGTTCAGGATGACAAAACATTGCAAAATGTTTGCAAATCATACCCTGCTTTGCATGCAAAAGCTCATGCAAAGCATGGTTTAATTTTCAAATGCCTCCCAAAGTTTTGGTATCCTGAAAGCCTTGGATGATTTGTGGAGAAAGCAAGTGGGAATAATTACTTCAATCATATTATCAAAACCCATATATTGTGGCTGATTGTTGAAATTTTCATGTCATGAAGATTTAACCAAAAACACAGGGTTTAGTAAACAAACTTCAATTTTACAATGAAGCTACCCCTCCTTTTTCTACTGCTGTCTTTTAAGCTTCATTTCAAGTTCTAAGGAGCCACAGTGAAAAATCAAACCTAATGTTTTGTGAAATCATTGTAATCTTTATTCTCACAATTTTTGCAATGAGTACCTACAACAAAAGATATGAAAGAGAAATTAAAGATCTTTGTTCCTTCCCTTGCTTCAATATAGGCTTTTCACAGTATTCACAAAATATTAAGGTAGCGGAACATTAATAGTTCCACAATATTTCATATCATGATCGGACTCATGATCTTTCACAATGTAAACCGAGGTTTCCTAATGAAATCATTAGGAAACCTAGGTTTATGCTGTAAAAGTTAATAACTTCCGAAACATCGTTGAACTATTATGGGTCCACTACCTTTTTCAAGGACTGGAACTAGTTAAACACTGCTAGTACTTTCAATGCTTTTATTTTTACCAAACAATACATTGGCAAGACAGTGGTGGTTTATTATTTCTAGACAGACAAAAGTTTCTATTTGCCCGGAAATGATGAACGACTATGTCAAACAATTATTCTGTGGAGAGAAATATATATCATTCTGTTGACCGCTGACAATTTCTATGTTTTCTGCCTGCAGGACCATAATAGAAATATCCTTTCAGTATGTTTTTCCATTCAAACAGACAAAACTTTATCAATCATGCTGTGTCCATGGAACACTTATAGCAACCAAACAGCTTATCTTTAGAAGTTTGACCTTGACAGATGACTTTGACCTTCAGCCATGTGCCTATATATTAATGAGAGGGACATTCATGCCAAATATGGTAATTGTAACTTCCAGGAAAATTTAAAGTTCCCAGGTAAAGTTTTCACAGACGGACAGAAAGATGGATGGACAATGGTAAAACAAAATGTCTCCTCCCCCTATCTATCAATGTAAGTATGTGTGTGTGTGGGGGGATAAATTCTAGATTTGAAATTTGACATTGCCTTTTGTCTTTCATTTCCTAGAAAGATTTCTTAAACATAATGTGTGCATGTAATAATTTATCTGATTTAACTAAATACAGAAAAACTTGCATTAAGCGACCGCTTAAGGGACCAATTAAAAGCAGTCGCTTATGGAAATCGTCGCTTAAAACACTATTTAATGATAGATAAGATGCTTTATTTGATAGCGTATAAAGATCGTCACAAAATTCTTACTGAATCCTATGATGTTCAAATCCATAAGAATCTTCTTATTGAGACGATCTTAATGGATTCTAATGTCATAAGATTCAATGATTAACATTTATAAGTTAAAAAATGTCCACTTTTTCGGAGATTTTGCTTATGGTGAATGGACACTTTATGATGGTCACTTAATAAAAGTGGTAGCTTAATAGAAGTGGTCGCTCGAGCAATATCGACTGTATTACATGCATGTAGTAGGATTAGAAAACCATGAAGTATGCCTTCCATCAAATTATCATTCGCTACAAGCATGATGGGAAGTACCTGTGTTTTGCGTATTCGGAGATCTGCCGTGGACTTACTGGAGTGTTCTTCTTGTTCTATATTTTGTTCGATGACTGAAATTAGAGAAAATAATATTTTTGTAAGATTAATAAACATCATGTTAAGGTAGTGGACCCATAATAGTTCTGCAACATTTTGGAAGTCAAGAACTTTAACAGTGTTAACTGAGGTTTCCTAATGATTTCATTAAGAAACCTCAGTTAACATTGTGAAGGATAATAAGTTCCACAAAGTTGTGGAACCATTACGGGTCCTCTACCTTAAAACAGTATTTCAGCTATATAATGGCAGCTTGACATATTTGGCATGAACACCTCTGTTCATATTGCTTAAATTTCTTTTAAGTCAGATAGCCCTACATTGTGTCTAAACATTGGAATCATCAAGAAACCCTAAGTTGGTTTTACGGGTTTGATCGTAATAGTTATAAAAAAAAAATATTCATGTATCAACTTAATTTTAAGATGAATTCATATACTGTAGTAAAAGAGTAACTAATTTCTTTGTTTTGTCCTTAAATCTAAACAGACTCCTGAAGTTTTACAAAGCAAAGTTCAAGAGTTTGTAAGATTTAAGGATCAACAAAGTAAAAATTAATAATGGAAAAAAAGAATACAGAATGCTATATTTTGGGACCAGAGACACTAAATCCTGTTTGGAAAAGATATCGGGGAAACTGGGCAAATAAATTCTATTTGTTGCCCCAATTTTATACAAAGTACATTTCTGTGTCCAATGTCAATCTTCATCAGATATAGGAGACATGCCTTTTCTATTCTCCTTAGAACTAACATGGTTTTAGCCTGTATACAAAAACGGTACTGCATTTCGGATGACAAAATGATGCAAACTTTTTGCAAATTATACCATGCTTTGCGCCAGCACTCGCCTACAAAGCTGGATATAATTTTGTAAACATTTGCAATGTTTTGTCATCCTGAATTCGGAGCTGTTCTTCCATTTGGCAACAATTTTGGCCCTTTTACTGTGAAAACAAACTAAAATGCACTCTTGGCAATTGAAAAACAAATAGAGTAGATATCTAAACACAAATGCTCATAAAATTTTCTTTTACAAGTTTGACCTTCAAAGATATCACTGACCTTGTCAAAGACACTGACCTTCATATCAGAAGATGCATTTTGATAACTATCCATTTGGCTAAATATGAGAAAAATTTCAAATAAACATGAAGAAACTGGTAATGTTATCTTTTTATTTATTGTTAAATTTTGCCGACAGAAGGACAGAACTGTTCACCATGCTAAACAATTATGCTCTGATCTTATATAATATATAATGATGAGGGGACATGATTTATACAAAAGTGTCTGAAACACTTATCCATTTCAATTATATACCTGTACTTCTCTTTTGATAGTTAACATTTATTTCAAGTTTCAAGTAAATAACTTCCATTCCTTTTATTTCCCAACAAAAATGCCAACACCTACACAGACAGTGCCCAGGTGACATCAATACCCCACCTTTTAACCCTTGTTATGCTTAATTACAATCCGCTTTCAGAATTGCACTCATATCAAAGTACTGAAAGCCCTAAAATCCAGGGGTGTAGTTTATCTTTCTTTTTGAAGGATAAATTCATTAACAACTTTGCCTTGAAAGGTCACAGACAAGTGGTGTTGACTAAGATCAGACTGCACATATGTGTAGGCTGATCTTAGTCTATACCTCCTTTCAAAACAGGAATATTCCAGGTTTTGCATGACACGGGTTAATTTCAAATGTTCAATGTAATTCTACACCTACATGTTCCATTTAACAAGCCAATGTCTGACAGTTCTTAAATCCTAGACCTACAAAACCCATAATTTCTGTTTAAATTCACAAGATAATTATAGCGTAGGGAGAACTATTCTTGTTCCATTTTCCCAATGTATCATTGAAATAACCTGAAACCTGAGGGATAATGATAACACTCTCTTAAGCTTCTTCACATTTAAAGAGTTTTCATCTTAACAATGACCTTTGACTTTTTTAGTAAATTAATTAATCATTTTCAAATTTGTCTGACATTTGGTACCCTCAGATGATGAGATGATACAAGGTATGGATTATCACAACTGAATAGTTATTTACAGATCAAACTATTATGAATATAACAAAATCTGTACAACTTTAAACTTACAGGGCTCGTGTTTGACCCTTTAACCAGGGTTTTGACCCTCAAAAATCTAAATATCTTATTTGACCCCTAAATTTTGTATCAAGAGGGGTCATTTTGACCCTTCATATTTTTGGTAGCAGCATCTCAAACCTGCTGCAAATTGTAAATTTATTAAAATTAATTGTCTCCTTCATAACTTTAAAAGAGTTTCATATGAATCTCTTATGAAGATATGAAAGATATAATTGAAGAAACTCATTAGCAAAACCAAAAATATTTTCCAATTATATCCACTCTATTGACCATTTTGACCCCTTCAACTACAGTTTGACCCCTAGAAATTATAGTTAAAGGGTCAATGACTCCTGATTTTGAAAAGCTAGCACATTTAGCCCTCACAAATTTCAACTTGCATGGAAATATTTTCAGCCTGATAAATGATAGAGTATGTCCTTTAAAAGAATGCCCTATGATGATGGAAGGAAGTTATCTTCTTTACCAAGAAAAGCCCTCCCATTTGATTGAAAAGGAACCCAGTTTGACATATAAATATGGGGAAAATAATCCTGGACAAAACTTGTGGAATACAACAATATTAACTGCAACAATGATAAATGCCTGTCATTATTTCTATAATGCCAAAGTTTACCCTGTACAGTATTACATAGATACCGTAAAAATTCTTATTGAGCCCCATGCTGAACTAAATCCCCCTTTTTGGAGATTGAAAACAACTTTTTTTGGAGTGATTTTACAAAATCTTGAAGCCTCTATTAAAGGACCACACCCACAAAATCAAGATCAATGAAAATTCAACAAAGATTTTATGCACCTTTTCCACAATGAAATGTTAATAATTTCACGGATCGTGTTTATTTCTTGCCATTTTTGCACCATTTAAACATCGATGGCTCAGCACACTGAGCTATCAAAATGTAGCCTGGCTTCTGATAAATTAGCAATTCCTTTCTAATGGAAATGTGATGATTCTAAAAGAGCTTGAAATCAAAGGCCTGAAAGGCCTGAATGCAGTCAGGACGGAACAATATTTGAGTATTGAAATATTTCAATTATAACAAATTCTCTAAAATCTAAGGCTAAAATCAACACGTCAGATCTTTGGCCTTCTATTCTGACCTTTCATTCCAAAATATTGCCTTATTCATGCTTAAAGCCCTTGCTTTTGATGAAAAGAGCACTGCTTGGAGGGACAATGCTTAACTACAAAGCCAGAAATTGAGAATAATAATATAAAAATAATAAGGGCTTTATTCTTATATCTTCCATGGTCATCCACCTTGATAATAGGGATAGCTCCAATGATGGCTAAAACTCATGTCCAGTTAACAGAAAATAACTACAGACATAAAACCACCAAAAATTGCACCCCAGTCAACAAATAAACATGATATTGTTCACTATCTAACTCTGCTATTCTCTTTTTTTATTCACAATGAACATGACATAATGTTGGGTTTTTCACCATACTTAAGCCAGTAATATCTGTCAAGCAAGTAGGTGAGAAAACCCCGCTTTTCTTTGGCTTTTCTTTGGTTTTTAGATCGGCAAAAGTCACTTGCTCGTCTGCTAAAATTTCAGAGGGACAGATTTCCGGTGATTGTGTAGTATGGACGTGGACCCTGTGAAATCGGCCCGGGATCATTAAAATCTATTTCTATATTTACTTTTCCCTTCTTTTCGGGAGACCCGGCGAAAAAATTATAAATTGTCCTTGATCGCTTTCGAAAAGAAACGTGTAAACATAGAATGGTTCCCGATTTATTGGACTTCCGATAATACAGCGCCGATTATCATAACGCTGTGCGGGGTACCATAAAGAGTTTTATTTTGGAATAGGCCAAAACGGCAGGTCGTCGCGGAAGTCCGATTTTCGTCGATGTCGTATTTTAAGATTCGGCACGACGTAGGGCCTATCCTTTTTTTTTTTATTGCAGCCTACTACTATTTAGTTCTAATCGCGCGGCCTTGGCAGAACCCTAACACCAGTTTTCAAAATAAACGATAAACCTGTCTGAATAAGGGAAGTAACTCCAAATTGCATTCCCTTTAAAAAACGGTCGCTGACTACTTTCGATTTCGTGTTTACTTTTCCGCGCCGTTGAAAATCGTTTTTCCCCGGAATTTTGATGTCCAAATTTGTAATACGGAAACATGGCTCAGTTGAAATCAGAATTTTTCACAAAATCTAGGTAGCTGGCATTCAGTCTGATATTATTTTCGCGGGCTAAAAATCATGAATGGGTTTACTTTTTCACGCTCATGGATTTATTCGAATTCGGTGTTGTGAGGATCCGATTGCCGGCGACCACTATATGCAAGTCAGACTTTCAGTCTGACTGCATAAAAAAGCAAGATTTTTCAATGAAATTTCATAAATTTGGCAAAATTATCTCCCTCTACTGTGAAAACAATACATTACAGACAACAAATGAACATTACAATCAAGAGGGCCAGAATGGCCCTTAACTGCTCAACTGAATTTTAATTGGTCCAGTGGATCACACCCAAGTAACTTTCTGGAAAAGTTTCATTCAGATTTGCCTAGTTGTTAAAGAGGAGATGTTATTCCAAGAATTCAAACTAAAAGTGAAAGAACCTGCCGACCCATTGGTTACTGAGGAGAAGATGCTCAAAGATTTCAGGCTAAAAATAAGCCCCTCCCTGCCATGCCAATATTTATGGGTCAATCAAAATTTGGAAAACAATTTTCAAAGTGGGATTATTTTGCAATTATTTTTTTTTAAAAGGATCACTCAAGGAACATTCTTTGGCTTTGCTTCACATGGGCACATACTAGGGTATTGATCATAGATAAATCTTTATTTCAAATACAAGACTTAGGATAAACATTCAAAGAGCAGAAAGTTACAACTTGATGAAATGATACAAAATAATGCAGAGTTTACAAAATCTTTTATCTGACGATAGTCTAGCCAACGACGCCAATAACTGATACATCCCAGAGAAAACCTTAAATGGCCCATTATGTGAAGGGTTACAGCCAAGCTATGGCAATAGTGAGATTGATTTCTGGTAGGAGCAGTGTCGGAATTCCCAGAGCTAATCAATAACTTTACAACTCCATTTTTGTATCTTCCATAGACTGCTTCCAATCTTTTTTACATTAACAATTCCCTTTTTGACTCTCTTTGTGTGAACCCTTCAATAGACTGGGACCCCTCATTTTATGTGCTAAATCATCAAGTTTTGATCTTGAAGTACAAACCTTTCAAAAGTCAAAATTCCATAATGAACATACTTCAGGAAAAAACAAAAAATCTTGAAAACAGATATTAGGTAGACCACAAAAGGAAGTGACATATCTGCTATTGCCATTTTCAGCATTTGGCTTTCAATTAGAGATATGAATTTGATATTTGACAAAAAGGTAGAGTTATATTGACCTTTATGAGCTATATGTTATTTTTTTCCCATTCAATTGTCTGAATTTTTCTTTGCTTTCCCATTAAGTTCAAATTATTCTTTATTGGTCCTCTCTTTATAGATCTGCTATTCTTCATTCATTTTGACAGTTTTCTATTTTAATCAAATAAATGTAGGAGCACAATATTCGATTTTCTAATCTTCTCAATTTACGAAATAATAAAAATTTCCTCATGCTCGACAAAAAATTCTCACAAAATTAAACTTGAGATTTAGGCTTTACTTCTATTGTCTTACTATAATAAATGTATAAACATTAAAGGTAATATTAACAAGTTGTTATAAATAATTATGTTCACATGTTTATTTACATTCAACCTTTGAAAAAATCTCAGTCGGACCCAAAAAAGTTTAATAATCTCTGGCTCGAATCATGGGCTCTCTATACTGAATTCCTTGTTAACAATGCTCTATCTTAAATATACGTTGAGAATCCTAATTTCTTACCTTTTAATTTGGCTCTAACTTTATTTGCTGTCCTTTTTATGTCATTCATTAATTCTTCTAGTTCTTCTTTAGTTTCTGAAAAGAGAAATAACATAGGTCAGCATAACATGGCAAAATATGCTTTAAATATTGCTGAACAATAGCATCAGGTCAGCATAACATGGCAAAATATGCTTATACCATTACTGAACAATAGCATAGGTCAGCATAACATGGCACAACATGCATAAACTATTGCTATACTATAACATAGGTCAGCGTAACTTGGCAAAATATGCTTAAACTATTACTGAACAATAGCATAGGTCAGCATAACATGGCAAAATATGCTTAAACTATTGCTGAACAATAACATAGGTCAGCAGTACATGGCAAATATGCTTAAACTATTGCTGAACAATAACATAGGTCAGCATGACATGGAAAAATATGCTTAAACTATTGCTGAATGATAACATAAGTCAGCATAACATGGCAAATATGCTTAAACTATTGCTGAACAATAACATAGGGCAGCATAACATGGCAAAATATGCCTAAACTATTGCTGAACAATAACATAGGTCAGCATGACATGGAAAAATATGCCTAAACTATTGCTGAACAATAGCATACTATCAGCATTACATGGCAAAAAATGCTTGAACTAATGCTTGACAATAAAAGAGATCAGCATACATGATTTATATGTCTGTTTGAATGGCGTTTAATGCTGCTTTCAACAATCTTTCAGATATATCATGGTGGCTGGAGCACCCAACAATAGATTCTTGGTATTTCTCACACCAGTGCCACCATTAAATCCTTTCCTAGCCTCCAGCTGCTATCCCACATTGGTCTACAATTGTCAACCCAAAGTTTGGGGACAAAAATTTGGGAAGAATGAGTGCTGCTGTTGGGGATCGAACAAGCAAAACATGACAAAATATTTGTATCTGATTACTATAGGTAGATTTCGAGCGGTGAGCTATGAAATTTTCTTTTAACGGTTGAATTCCCACGCAATTCTTTCAAAATAGATAAAACAGACATAACAAAGATACAAATTACCTTTCAAATGAAACTTAGTGCTTGTCTTAGAACTGAAGGTTTACGCATAGACCTATAGTGATGGACTGAACGCCTAGGTCAGAGCTCAGTTTTGAAAATACACCTATAGACAAGATAACTCAACAATAACAAAGCATTCTTTTTCTACCAAAACCTTGTAACTACAGCTTTAAACAAGCTGTAGTTATGCGATTTTAGTAGAACAATGAGGAAAGGTCACATTTACCTGACCGAAACATTGAATTAATTGCTCTCACTATACTTTCCTGACTGTTATTCTTGACAGTTATCAAATACCAGGATTATAAGGATAAAGAATTTACTTTTGATCTGAATAAAACAGATAAAAAGTACATCAGCATTAATGTCTTGGGAAAAATGTCTGCAAAAAGCACAGACAATAATTACTCCTTATAAAAGCATTTATGTGAAAAATGTGATAATTATAACTTTTGTAGACTTCAAAATACAATATATATTTTGTTCAAAGAAGTTGCAGCAAAGAATTTCAATTCTTTGTTTCTTTTACACCATTTTCAACAGTATTGCAGTAATATTACAGCAACTGGTACACCTTCCCATGGTTTCCTGTCATTTCTTCTACCAGAATAACAGCTTGTTTCATCCAGCGTATCAGATGCTCAACCAGCTTAAGTGATTGATTTAATGGATTTTTAGATGCTTTCAACATTTTTCCAGATTAAGCAAATGCCTATTGATTGGGGACAAATGATGCATTGCAAGTGTGTTAGTGTCTTTATGATATTAGCA
The DNA here is from genome assembly GCA_948146395.1 of Fragum whitleyi. Classification (NCBI taxonomy): domain Eukaryota; kingdom Metazoa; phylum Mollusca; class Bivalvia; order Cardiida; family Cardiidae; genus Fragum; species Fragum whitleyi. Next base: position 1,430,521 of record OX411553.1, read on the forward strand.
GATGCCACCTTATTATTGAGATTTATCATCATGCCAAATATGAGCTTGGTGTCTTGAAGTTTAGACCAAATTGGAATATTCAGTTCTTTTGTTAAGTTTTGCCCAAGTTTGACCTTGACAAATGACCTTGATCTTGTCAGATAACCTTAATCTTGATGACAGTAGAATGTGTTTTATTGAGATCTTTTTTCAATGGAACTTAACGCAGCTTTCAACATTTTTAAAGTTATATCTTGGCGGCTGGAGCACCTAACAATGAATTCCTGGTATTTCTCTCACCAGTACTACGGCCATCACATCCTTTCCTAGCCTCTAGCTGCCATCTCAAATAGGTCTATGATTATCAACCCATTGGTCAGAGACAAATAGTCAGAAAGAATGAGTGCCACAGCCTAGGATCAAACATCATCATCATGACTACCAGACAGCTAGCAAGATGATCAAACAGTATGCCCCTTATCTTTTAATGAAGCGGCTAATCATTGTGTAGGAAGGGGTAAATTACAGCTGAAAACAGACAAAAATGTCTGCAAGAGAGAACGATTTACAGCACAAGTTGTGATAATAGCATGCTTCACAGACTCCCCCATGATTCTATATTAAGTATTTAATGATTTCTGCCGACAAATAAATCGGTAAATGACTCCACATACCAACCCATTAGAAGGCATTTTGTTTGGAAATAATAGTTTGTTTATTTAATGTATTTTACCATTTTATAATTCTTTCCATATTATTTCGATGGTGTATCATTGGCTGAGGCACCTATTCATATTTCTTGTTGTTTCTCACACCTGAATGACCAGCCCTGGGTACGGAACGACGTAAAAAAGCAGTTTATACCCTGCTTTTCATGTGCACTTACGCGCAAAGCAGGGTATACTGGAACAGTTTGCATCGTTTCGTCATCCTGAATGCAGGACAGTTCAACACCATTATTCCATCCTAGCAAGTAAAAGCTTGGCCAAACTATGAAACACCCTTTAATGGGAGATAACTGACATTATCACTCCTTGATGGCTCAGCGCGAAACAGCCGTAACTGTCTGTAAACATATTGGCAATTTCAACTGTTTCATACTGAGCCATTATTTGCCAAATGTCAAATAATAGCTAACTGTCAGGGATTTTACTCAGAGCCGAGGGATTGACAGTCAATCCCGTTACAGACTAAGATAAACTGAGGGCTAAAATTTTGAAATTAAAGACGGCCAAGTCCTTAGTTTTTAGCATTCTAAGTATTAAATACATCTGTAACTACAAAATTTTGCTCAAGTTGAAAACTGACTTTTGTTTACACTACCAATAATTTCAATTGTACTTATATTCGTAGATTTGACCCCAGCCAGCGTTGGTTTATTTTGAGCTTTACTCAAAGTTGCCATCTTTCTGTTTTGTAAGACATTTATAACAGCCAAAACAAGTATTGACACAATTCATAAGCTAATTTCTCCCAAATTAGATGTTACATTATCTGATACTTGTCTATTAACCAGTCTAATCAAGGGAGTATTACACTTTGCACATTACGTAAGTGCGTAGTACAAATAAATCCTCGAAAAAAATTGTCGATGAATGATAAAACAATGTAACTACAGCTTATTCAAGCTGAAGTTACAAGTTCTGAGTATTCAACAACACTCAAATCAAGAATTAGTTTGTTTCTTTGAATGGGGTTTTACACTGCTTTCAACAATCTTTCAGCTATATCACGGCAGTTTGAGCACCTAACAATCGATTCCTGGTATATTTCACACCAGTACTACCATTACATCCTTTCCTAGCCTCCAGCTGCTATTCCACATAGGTCTACAATTCTTGACCCATTGGTGAGAGACAAATAGTCGAAAAAATGAGTGCCACCTTTGGGGACCGAATCTAGGACCTCTAGAATGACAGTCCAACACATTACCAACTGGGCTTTGACAGTGGCAAATCATGAATTATGGGGGGGGGGGGCAGGTGAAGGAGCTACACCCATGCTACTATCTGATTATTTTGGTACTGTATCTAAGACCCTGAATTCTGGAGTCAGTTTTTGATTTGTCAAGTCTCTTTTATCCGTATTTGTGCTGAATTAAAGCTTGATCAAAATTGCATTGAAATCAAAGTGCTGAAAGCACCAGATACAATTCTTAAGTTGGAGTCAGTATTTTTTTGCAAGTACAACTTTTAATCACTTTCTGGTTTTCAAAAGAAAAACAGGTGGTATAGACTAAAATCAGACTGTATATAATGTTTGCATATGCATCCTAACAGAGCAGAAAAGTTACTGGTTCAGCATGACGTGGATTAAAAGCTCACACTCATCCAGTTATCAATTTTGGTTAAACTTAGACCTGAGCCATTCTAAATATTTGGGTATAATGCAGGTACCAGTTGCACAATTCTATATTGAACTCTGTCATAATCAGTTTGTCTGTTTGAATAGGAATTCAAGCCGCTTTCAACAATCTTTAAGTTATATCGCCGCTGCTGGAGCACCTATAATTGATTCCTGGTATTTCACTAACCATTACTACCATCAGATCCATTTGAAGCCTCAAGCTGCTATCTTAGTTAGGACTACAATTATCAACCCATTAGTGAGAGACAAATAGTTGGAAAGGATGAGTGCCGCCTTACACATAAATGAAAGTTCGACATTCTACCAACTGCGCTATGATGATCAAAATCAATGCTAATCATTTAAATGCCACTGCATTAAGGTAGTAGAACCGTAATAGTTCCGCAACATTTTGGAACTTATGATCTTTCATAATGTTAACTGAAGTTTCCTAATGAATCATTAGGAAACCTTGGCTACCACTGTTCATCACTACCAGTCCACTACCTAAATGACCCTTAAAGTCTCTATTATGACAACTTATTGTATATACACAACAGAAAATAGAAACATACAAAAACACATTCTCTCTGTTGAATAATGATTTTCCAAGCCTTTGCAAACAAGATTAATTGAGATCTTGGAATCATTTTCCCATTCATATCCTAAATAACTGATCAATAGTGTGTGAAATTTTAGACAAAAATTGCATCGCCAATTTATTCCTGTGGTTTTCAAACTGACACTCAGTTCGATATTGTAATCACTGTAAACAATTTACTGTGAAACCTGACATTGCATAAGACAATATCTTCTTTTCTTTTTCTAATTCACTTACAATGAGTTTTACGCCACTTTCAACATCTTTTTCAGTTATATCGCAACAGCTAGAGTACCTAACAATGGATTCCTGGTATTTCTCTCACCAGTACAACCATCACATCCTTTCCTAGCCTTCAGCTGCTATCTAACGAAAGTCTATGATTATCAACCTAGTGGTGAGAGACAAACAGTCGTAAAGAATGAGTTCGCCGTCGGGGATCAAACCCTTTATTTTTTTTTAATATTCTTTTACCTATAAAGTACCCAAGCTCTGTCTTTTTATATTGTAATCACAAACCAACTACAATGAAAAAACAGTCTTTAATTCTAGTCTGCGGTTGATCCCAAAAGGGGCCATTGGGACTCATATCAGGGCCCGAGGTTATAAAACTTTTCTCATTCTCAATTCAAAATTTTCTCATGTTTCAATTTGAGATTCAATCCATTATTCTGTTTTATTACTCATTTAAATGTATTAACATAAAAGATAATATTAATAAGTTGTTATAAATAACAACTTATTAATATTTACTTTTATTTTCATACATTTACTTAAATTTAAAATTTGAGAAAATTCTCAGTTGAGCCTGAGAAAAGGTTTATAACCTCGGGCCCAGAATAGTTATGGGACTCCTGGCTGCTTATTTGCCAGTCTCCGACATGCAAAACCTGCATCCCTTTAAACCCTGTGTGGATGAAGGAGTTGTGTTCCATGACAAATGACAATTTTCCCAAAAGCCTTACCGAAAATCCAGGCATGACCACCTTCAACGATCACTTCCGAGAAAATAGGATATTGATCTTTGACTTTCTATGGCCATGATTTATTCATCAGCAATTGGTCTATCTTTAGAAAATTATCTTCCATTAAGAGAGATCATTCTGATATTATGTTCTACTTGAGAAACGGCGTGTAAACGAGAGAGTTTTAGTCATGTTACTATAATGAACCATGTGCATAGACAGCCATGATCCATTCGCTCAAAAATCTATACTCAACCATAAATGGGTTGTCTCTGTCTATATAGACTATCATTATCATTTAAAATTGGGCAGGACTTTTATTTGCATATCCAATACATTTCACCTACCTTTAAGCCGTTACATGACTCTCCCCTCCCAGAAGACTCGTGGCTAGTCTTGGCTTGGGAGACTGGTGGGTAAGGCAACTCCAGTCTGGCAGTTGTCATTATCCCACTGTTGCCACCAAATGTAATGAAAACTTGATGAGAAGGTGATTAATAACGATACAAATCACTGATATCTAAGTTAAACATGAACATTGATATGTCAGTTAGCATGCCAAAATAAGGAATAATGGACATTTTATCTGTCAAATGTTTAGTACCTGATTTTACTATATGCTTACATTTTCTTACTATTTAAGCCTACATCATCCCCCCTGGTAGAGAGCGGAAAATGCAAAAATATTAACATTAACTAGATAGACACAATATCATTATTTTGAAATCATTTTATTTTCAAAATAATATTTTTTGGAATGGTATTAAGCTGAAATTAAGATTTGACCACATAAAAATCCTTATATGAAATGTAATTTTTATGTAATTGATGAAAAGGTTTGTCCATATAGATGTCAAACAGACTATAGTTGAATTTTGGATGATATTGGCACCAGCAGTTAAATAGGTCTAATTGAATTATCAGTTTACCTTCACAAGTGTGGGAGGACATAAAGTTAGGACTTTTCTCAAAGCTTGGGAGTCCCTTCTTACGATAGAGACTATTTCTTTTTAGCACTAAACTTGTTTTTATATGAATTGAGAGATATTCAATTGTCAAAGGTATAGAAAGTATGGATTATATATTGACTATTTGGTAAATTGGAGCCAAACTTCAGGAAAGAATTGAAGACTGTTTCAATCAGTCTTCAATTCTTTTCTGAAGTTGATCCCCAAAGGGTCTTGTGGACTCACATCAGATAGTTTTGAGGGGCCTGGCTATCCTTTTAGGGAAATTGCCTTTTTTAGTTCAGACCATTTGAAAATATCATGGTTTATTTACCGGCCATGACAGACTGCAATTTACCACAGAAATGATATCCTTGTTACTGTTTGTTGTGTTACATGTTTCCTATCTATTTTGTGCAAGTCTGTCAGTGAAAGGTCAAATACATAACAATATATAATGCAGTATAGTAATTATCACTGTTTTATCCTAAACCTCCCACACTTTTGAAGTTTATAAAATGAAAGTTGTGCTGTTTTCTCCTTGTTACTATAGGTAAACCATGCTATCCGAATGTTTACAAACAAACTTTCGACAAGTTTAATATAGAAATTGTGAGCAACGCATTTTTTGGTGTTACGGTCATTTAACTATACTAAAGGATCACAGAAACAAAATACTACTGGTACTCTAACCATCCTTTGAATTATATCTGTAAACAGCATGTGTCATAGCTTAAAAGTAACATACTTTCGAAACCGACTTCATCATGAAGAAATTAAAATTGAAACAAAAAAAGCATTGTATATCAATTGGGGTTTTTCTTGATGAGTTTCTTTACTCTAACAGTACATAATATTATGTGATTACATTTGTAATTAAGTACCGTTATCTCACGCTTGTTAAATTTGAGATCAGTCCACCCCTACTACTGGCTATACCACATTTTCCCGCGCTTTCAAATACCGTGGTTGGACTATAATATATATGAGCCATACCTAAACAAAGAAAAAAAATATAAGAAAACTAACACAGGGATCATTATACTTTTAATTAAGGTAGTGGAACTGCAAAAGTTCCACAATATTTTGAAACAAATCATCTTTCACGAATGTGCTGGAAGAGGAAAATCTTTTTAAAAAATCTGCAGAAAAAAAGTAATTGGCGACCAAGTAAACATTTCCTTGGTCATCAATAACCTTTTATTAGCTGATTTTAGAAAGATCTACCATATCCAACATGACCCAGGCGCTTTTCAACTTTCTCTGCTTCAAACCATTTTCAAATCAGTCCAGTATTTACAGAATTATTAAAAAAAATAATAATAATGTGTCACATGATTCCCTGCCAGTAATTGATGACTACCTAAGGAGAGATTAAGACCTTATCAATCCAGGGTTTATAGTGAGGACTCTGGTCAGACTGTGCATCATGAACATGCTGGCCATAGGCTTTACTTTGGAAACATCTGATATTCTTGTAAATGTCTCGCTTAATTAGGCCCATTTATAATTATAATGCTGTTGCTTCTAAGTTTTGAAATCATGAATATTCATTTTGTAATTTTAAAAAAAACCATTGCTAAGGATCTTGCAAGATCATTGACCAGGAAATTGAAGAAAAAATTCTGAGAGAAGCAAGCAAAATATTAAATAGATTTACGGAAATGTCCATTGACACAAATAAAATGTCTTTACGAGACAGCCCAATCTTGAAATAGGCAATAAAAGACGGGTATTTTTTCTATTTCCTATTGATTTAATTTATTTTTGTGTACTTTCCTTCCAGTATATTTTCTCCCAATCAGATATTAATTTTTTGCTGATTCAATCAATTTTTTTCATATATTTGTACAAATTAAAACTTACTCTTTATTTGTATATTGCATAATCTGACACACCTAACCATGGGTTCCTGTTTTTTTTCACTCAAGACTACAAAAACGTCATAATTCAAAGTCTATAAATGCTAGTACAGCTCAACCCACTTGGTCAATTCAAGGGTGTGGGATTCCAATGCCTAACTTGTGCGACATAAACTTTTTCACTTGCAGACAAGTTCATTTCTATGCCACTTGTCCTTTAACTAGTAAATGTAAGGGCCGTTTTACAACATTCATATTTAATATTCAAGAGTAAGAAATAATATTGTTAATGAAGAAAATGCTGGGTTCCAGCATTTTCTACATTAACAATAGAGTTTTCATAACATAATTATGTGCAATAACATTTTTAGGGCACTGGTTCAAGCATTTTCTTCATTAACAAGTGTTTTCATAGCATAAATATGTGCAATAACATTTTTAGGGTAAGTTTATTTCTCTCCAGGACAAGCAGAAAATCATCATCACTTGTCCAGGAACAAGCAAAGAAAATCTGTAATTCCATACTCCTGGGTGATTTTATACACACTTCCAAGACTATGGCTGCTCATTCCACTTGAATGATTATAGGCTCAACCATATCAAAAAGAATGTTATTGGCAGTAGATAAACAGAAAACCCTTCCATGCCCAATTTGGGATATATGTAAAATATAAACAAACAAAGGTAGGGCCAATGAAAGTACAGTCAAATATCTTTACGTCTAATGTCCATAAGACAAAGTTATCTCTACATCGAAGTATTTTCAAGTCCCGATCTATTTACTCTTTATTTCTATGTACAGTAAAACCCCTCCTTCCAACAACCCCGGAAAAACGGGCACCCCGCTATTACGAACAATTTTAGACAGAACAGAATTATTTGTTCTTTATTTAAATGGTCGCGAACCCCTCTAATGCGAGCACCCCGCTATTCCGAATTATGACCACCAATTTCAGTACGAACGCCACATAATACAATATTACGAACCTCGCTATAAATATCAGTAACTTCACACCTCCTGATGGACCATCCGAATTTCACGCTTAGTAAGTACGACACTAATTAGGTACGAATGGATCAACAATGGATTATCTGATTTTTCAATATATCGTGATTAAACCTCTATTGTGTTTTGGTGTTATTTTCAACCAAAACAACTTTAAGTGGTCAATTGTTTTGATAGACTACATTCGTCAATCAACGAATTGTTTGTTAACTGGTTAACTGTAGTAAAGAAACCGAAAGTAATGCTAATTCGGGTAAACATACAGGAATTCGTTTTCGGCGATCTGCAGACCGATTTTAAATTTGCTTATTATTGATAGGTTTTGTTTTTAGGATTTTACTTAATGTATGCGCTACATTTACAGTTCGATAATAATTATTTTCATATAAATAATTAGAGGTAGGTTTTCAAATCAGATCAAATAAAAAAACGTAACGGAGAAAAGAGCTATAAAGAAAGAATAACTTTGCAAAGCAAGCATCGTCACTAGGCCTACTCACCGAGAATTTTGGTGATGGGAAAAAGAGGTCTATCGAAAGCAAAACAAACAGTTTAAGACATTTTTTGCAGCAGAAAAGTCTCTTCTATAATAGGGCCTTTGTCCTAGTTTTTGCAAAAGCAAGAATTTAACTTAGTTTATACTCTCGAATTCTGAAGATTTGTATCATTGAAATGAGCAATTTGAAAAAATAAATTTCTCCCTTTTGGAATTCAACAATAATTATTTTGGTTTTGCTTGAAACAACAACAACAACAACAACAACAACAACAGTTTTACATGTAAATGCTATTTAATAGATTTAATTATGTGATGTAAAATACACAATAAAGTGTAAATCATAATAAAATAAACTGAATTGCATAGTCTTCTATCAGCAATAATAAGTTTAGGAAGTTTGAACGCATCCGACCAAACCTCAGAATTAAGACCACCCCTCTATTAAGACCACTTTCAAAAAGTACCCCAAGTGGTCTTAATAGAGGGATTTTACTGTATTTCAACCTCCATACATCGTTTTCTATTGCTTGAAATTTTCCTTACATCTAAAAGATTTCAAGGTCCAACCACCATTGTTTGTGCGCATTCACACTTCTATACGACGAACCCCAGACTTGAATGATGAAAATTGAAATTGTGTCAGTAATTCACACCTTCGACCTGTCAACTACAGTAAATGACACGCGTGATCTCAATATTGGATATTGATTATTACCTGATTGTGTTTCATTGTTTGTAACAGAGTGAGAATATCAATTTTGGGTGATTTATTGTTTTAGAATATAAAGAGTCGGGAAAATGCATATTCACAATGACAACGGAGTAATCCTAAGCCAATACGACGCAGGACTTGTTTGGCGAAAGACGTGGGGTGCAATCATAAGGGCTAGATTCATTAAATTCATATTCAGAGTTTTAAAATGAAGCGTTCGATGGAACAAGATTTTTGAGCCGCTACTAAAGAATTTTAAGAAAATTGAATGTGGAAACGAAGTTTGATTGGCATTGACTAGTATTCTGGAATACATTGAATATTTTCACTCAATTTAGCGAAATTCGTTCGTTATGACGTCTTTATAATCTTATAAAGTTTGATTTTTCGTCTTTTTCTAAGTAAGCACCTCAAGTAGACCCATAGGATGGTGATTTAAATGTATGTACTTATTAAGATATAATGTTTATAAATAAATAAAAAATGTAAATAAAAAGAAGTGTCATATATTATATTCGATTAATTTATCATGCAAATCAAATGCGTCAGTGATTTCGCCACTACTAATGGTCGTACCTTAGTGTAATGATGGCCGCATATATATTCGTCCCAAAGATCGCCGTTTATCTCTTCGTTGAACTTTCTATACGTCAAAGTTTTCATATAAGTCCCCCGAAGTTGAACATAAAGATATTTGACTGTATGTCTCTAAAGCTCAAAACAAAACCTAACATTTTTCAAATTTTATTCACAATCTCTAAGAGGTTGAGATAAGAGGGGATTAATGTCAATCTAAATTTTTTATTTTTCAACAAAACCCTACTGGTATGTTGTGGGTACTCAATTGAATTGGCTTGTCAAAAAAATAGACTGGTCCCACTGTCGACTATCATAAAAGCCAACAGGAAGTCACCAAAATACAGTCACAGGGTATTGGCTTTGCAATAATTGATGATGTACGCGCACCTAGCACTTCTGATTGGCTAATGAATTGTTTGTTAACAACAAGGCAGGAGGGGGCGCCATTTTGCCTTTCTAGTAAGTTTGTTTTTTAAGATTATGTCCGTAAAGAAAGAATACATTCATAGATAATCTATATTACCCGAAATTTTTTTGTCAGTATGTAATCTTTTCACACATAGATTAATGAGTACACGCCAGTATCGCTTTAGTTTGTAACGGACCAGCGCCTCGTTTTCATTTTTATAGACTAAATATTTGAAGGGAAAGGTCTCTAGACTATGGACGAAGAAATCGGTGTTTACCTGTCGGCTTCATACATAAGTCGACAGTAGGACCAGTCTAGTCAAAACAATTCCAATGAATACCCACAACACAAGATTTAGTTTAGTTGAATTTATTATCTGATTTGAAATCCAAAATACCCCCTCTATTTGTAACTATGTATAACATAAACAAACAAAGCCCAAGGCCCATGAAATGATATGTCTCTAAAGCTCAAAGCAAAACCTAGCATTTATCTGATTCTATAGACAATCCACAGCTTTTATTTGCCATGAGCTGATTTTTTATTGATGGATTCCATTTCCCAACAGAATTCATACTTCTGCAGTTTTTCCATCATCTACTATATATGAATCTCTGCTTGGCTTTCCCCAACAATTTCACCTATAATATGGTTTACAGAAATAAGAGATGAGAAATTTCAGGTTTTTCATGGATACAAAGGACAATTTAAACTTTGAAGATAAAAGTTCAAAATGGTATACAGAATGTAAAAATCCAACACTATTCCTTTGTAATTTTTCAATGTCTGGATTTAATTGTCTTAATTCTTCCAGACTTATTAAAGCTCAATAATTTAGCCTAGTACAATGAAGTTGAAATAAATTTGAAATGGCTAGGAACAAACTAAATCATAATCTAAAAAATATACACAGTCGATATTGCTCAAGCCACCACCTCTATTAAGTGACCACTTTATTAAGCGACCATTGTAAAAAGTCCCTTTTCCGTGAGCAATATCCCCAATCTCAATGAGACGATTCTTATGGGTTCGAACATCATAAGGTTAAGTAAGAACTATGTGACAACCTTTATATGCTATCAAATAACATGTCTTATTCATCATTTGATATTATATTAAGCAGCCATTTCCATAAGCGACCACATTTTATTGGTCCCCTAAGTGGTTGCTTAATGCAAGTTTTACTGTATATTCTTATGGTCTTGTTTGTTACTTAAGCTAAATATCTAACTGCTGTAACACAGTCAAATGTCATAGCTTCAGGGTACTGGCTTCACTGTAATTGTTGTTATTCACAACATCAAACTAATCTTAACCATAATGCCTCATTAACCACTGTTATTTTGATACAGTTTGACCGTCAAAATGAAGATATTTTCAACACCGTTTTTGATGCATACGAGAGATATAGGTGAACATTTAAGAAATTTTATTTGATGGTTAGCACAAAACAAATAGTTTTGAGCTGCCCCCTCCATTTGCAATTCTAAGAAAAAGTCTTTTGACTTTGAATTATTAATTTTGGAAAAAACATTTAGAACATTTTGATGTCCCTAGGCTAGAGCATTAAAAAATATATATGCAAGGTTAAAGTTTTTGGTTAAAGTTTTTTGGTTTAAGTTTTTCTAAGTCCACAAAGGGTCAAGGTCAAATTGTCAAGGACCTTTGTCTATGGTGAAAGCCTATCACCTAATGAGTGTGCATATGAAGTAATGATCTCTCTAGTTTAAAGCTTACAGAAAATATAAGCAAGGTTAAAGTTTTTTTGGTAAAAGTTTTTGGTTAAAGTTTTTGGTTAAAGTTTTTTTGAAAGGGTCAAGGTCACAGTCTAAAGGTCATTTCAACATGGATGTTGGTCTCAAATCAAAGCCTATGCCCTAATGAGTGTTTCTGTAAAAAATAAAGCCTCTAGGATAAATATTGATAGAAATAAAAAACTTTAACCTAATGCGGACGCCGACGCTGACATCCGAGGGTGTGACAATAGCTCTTCCGAGACTTTCGTCCCGGGCGAGCTAACATGTTTAGTAGACCTAAACTTTAACAATATCCCTGCCAAGTTTAAGATATGCCCAATAGTTTGGGCGAAGATTAACCTTCTCTGAGATTTTTAGCAATATTTTGACATTTCCAAAACCATGGAAACCACTTCAGAGATTTTGATTGAATAAAATTATTATTTACGATTTTGGTAGAGCTTCACCCAAAGAACATCCCTATCAAGTTTAAATTTAATTTGCTTAGTGGAAGTTTAGAAATTTTTCTAAGATTTTCTGCAATTTTTGGCCATTTTTCAGCCTATCTGTTACCATGCAAACCAGAGTTTTTGATGAAATTAAATTCGTTCAATAACTTTTGAAGAACTTCACCCAAGGAACATCCCTGCCAAGTTTCAGCTTGTTTGGCCTAGTGGTTTTGGAGGAGAAGAATTTTTTCTAAGATTTTCAGCAATTTTCGGCCATTTTTCAACCTTTCTGTTACCATAGAATCTAGAGTTTTTGATGAGATTGATTTTTTTTTAATTACTTTTTAAGAGCTTCACCCAAGGAACATATCTGCCAAGTTTCAGCTTGATTGGCCAAGTGGTTTAGGAGGAGAAGAATTTTTTCTAAGATTTTCGGCCATTTTTCAACCTTTCCATTTCCATAGACACGAGAGTTTTTGATGAAAATGAATTCTTTGATCAACTTTTAAATAGCATTATCAGTATTATTGTTAATAAAATTGACTATGTATTATTATATAAGGGGGGGGGGGGGCAAACTGACGTTTACACTTAGATCTCTCTCAGTTAATTACATGAAAGATTGTGCCTGGCATGGCAAAAAAAGAAAAATTATCGTAACTTGGAGTTATGTTTCTCTGGAAACATTCATTGATTTTGTCTGGTAGCTAGCAGTTAGTGAATGAAAAATAATCATTGACATTAGACAAAATGATGTAACTCATTCAGTTGGAAGTAATCTGGAAAGTAATATTACAGTACACTAAGCTTAGCTCTTTCTGCTTTTTTTTTTGTTTCCAGTTTAATTGTAACTCATAGTAGCAGCTAGTACTTTAGACTGTACTTTGTTAAAATATGAGCCAATTTTATCCAACCGTCTTGCAGTTGCTTGTTCTGTACAAAATGACCCTTTTCCACAATGTTTTGGCTTTACAACTATAGCTATGGCGGTCTTATGTTGCTCAACTGCTTGTGCTAAAAAATAGCTTCATTTTGATATACAATGTACATGGACATACTGCTTTTTCTTGGCTAATGAAGCGCCCTTAAAATTGGGTCTCAATACTTTACATGAACCTTAACAGTAATGCAGTTATATCATGGCCGGCTGGTGCACCTACTCATGAAATCCTATCAATTAAACTGATTCTGTATGGCCACTACAGGGGAAGCAAAATGGCTACACCTTCTTCAATCAATTGGAAGAAACTCGGAAGGTATCATAATAGGAAAAGTACAAAACTTAACTATTCCAAAATGAAACTAGAACTGTCGCAGAGAGGACTAATACCCCCCACAAGTGCTTTGTCAGAATGTAAGTGCTATTAGTGCAGGATGTGTTTGTAACTAATATTGAGGTCATATGCAGCATTTGCATGAAGTTTTATGATTCTAGGTCACTTGGTTTTTGAGTGAGTCGAGAAATGAAAATTGAACAAAAAATTACTGTGCCCTTGACCTTTGACCTATATGACCCAAAAACGATAGGGCACTTCCTTGGATCATAAGCAACATTTGCATTAAGTTTCCTGCATGTAGGTCACTTGGTTCTCGAGTTAGAGTCCGGAAACTAAAATTGAACAAAAATTTACAGTGACCTTGACCTTTGACCAATGTAACCCAAAAACAATAGGGCACTTCCTTGGGTCATAAGCAACATTTGTATAAAGTTTCATGATTGTAGGCCACTTGGTTCTTGAGTTAGAGTCCAAAACAAAAATTGAACGAAGGCTGACTGTGACCTTGACCTTTGACCTATATGACCCAAAAACAATAGGGCACTTCCTTGGGTCATAAGGAACATTTGTATAAAGTTTCATGATTGTAGGCCACTTGGTTCTTGAGTTAGAGTCCGGAAATGAAAATTGAACGAAGGCTGACTGTGACCTTGACCTTTGACCTATATGACCCAAAAACAATAGGGCACTTCCTTGGGTCATAAGGAACATTTGTATAAAGTTTCATGATTGTAGGTCATTTGGTTCTTGAGTTAGAGTCCAGAAACAAAAAGGTCTACGGACGGACGGACGGACGGATGGACGGACGGACGGATGGACGGATGGACAGACAGACAGACATGGTGAAACCAATATACCCCCCTCTACTTTGTAGGTGTGTGTGGGGGGGGGGGGTATAACTAGAGGCGCTTGAGCGCCTGATTCGCTCCAAAGGCCTGAATATCCTGATAATGACTATTAAAGGATGATAAAGCTGTTTAAATGAGAATTGAAGTGGATGAATGAGTGAATGTTTATTTCAAGTAAATAAGGGTCATATGCTGAAATATTTCTGCATAAAAAACTCATGATCAGTGAATAACATTGAAAATTGACCTCTACCTGTTACACAAAATATTTTTCATTTAATCACAATAATTTTGTGCAGTCTGATAATGGGTCACCCAAGGATCATTCTAGTGAAATTTTGTTAAAATCCAAATGTAAGAATTCCAGCTCTAACAGAATGTTACTGCACAATAAACTGGTGTTGGTCTGCAAAATTTTGATTGTAGATCTTTCCACTTTCAGTTAAACACTACTAAAAGATGTTACTTCACAATTGTTTGTCATCAAATCAAAATTCTTACTAATGATAGTAAGAAGTAAAATATTCAATCTAATATATTTATTTTATTCTGCCCAATGCCTTAGAGTGCAGTCAACTCAAATCTTTCTACCCCACTCTGAATGTCAGGAGGTCAGAACATCATTTTACACTCTGTGCAGATTCACCCTTCGTTCAACTAAACTCACCAATTCTGAGCGGGTATTCTCAGGCTACTTATTTCAACTAATGTTTCTATACATTTGAATTTCAACAAAGGTTTTGTTCCTTCTAATCTATAATCATTACACCTATTAAATTTAACAAGTCTAGAAAATGATACCAAAAGGGTGATCAAATATTCACTTTATATGTTATAATACCCTCTACCAATAAAAAAAAATATGCTGTTCATCTAATCAAATATTTTTTTGCAGACTGATACAACTTTACAGAAATAAAATTTCTATTATATCTAATCCATCTGTTTAACCTTTCAGGATAGTTTGTTTTACCCTATATTGGATATTCCACCATATAACCTATCTGAAGAAATGACCTCTGCCCATAAAAGACATATATTTGATCTTATCACAATATTTTTTGATAGACTGATAAAGGATCACTAAAGAATCATTCTAGTAAAATATGGTTGATATCTATCAATTAGGTTCTGAGAAAATGATTTTCAAAGTTTTCACAATATAACATTTAGAGAAATGACCTCCGCACATAAAATACATATTTTTCATCCGATCACAATAATTTTTGCTATACTGATAAAGGGTTACTCAAGTATCATTCATGCAAAATTTGGTTGATATCTATCAATTAGATTCTGAGAAAATGATTTTCAAAGTTTTCACTATATAACATATAGAGAAATGACCTCCGCCCATAAAATACATATTTTTCATTTGATCACAATGATTTTTTGTAGGCTGATAGAGGGCCCCTTAAGGATAATTCATGTGAAGTTTGGTTAATATCCATCAATTAGTTTCTGAGAAAAGCCACCTATTACCATATATGGAAATTAGCTACGCCCACTACAGCCATGATTTTCAACTGATTAAAATTCTTTGAAGGAATCTGATAGAGGGTCACCCAAGGAACATTCCTGTGAAATTTGATTGGAATCCATCCAGTACTTTATGAGGAGAAGATTTTTAAAGTAAAAGTTTACAGACGGACGGACAGACGGACGCACAGCCGCACGCACGTACGACGGACACCCCGTCATGACAATAGCCCGCTTTTCGGCCAGTGGAGCTAATAATATATGCAAAAGTACAAAATGGACAATAATGCTATTGAGATATACCTTATTTCCCTTAATAATAACTTCCTCCTAAATAGCAGCACCCCTACACATTTTACAAAGAAAACCCTCTTCAAATGCCTAAATTTTAAGAACTTGTTTTTAAAAGTCTTCTTCTCTAATTTGATGTGAATTTCCTCTAAACAATCATGCTAATTAGAGGAAATATACCTCAAATTAAAGGAAGAAGGGCCTCAGAGACATAAGTTTAATGATTGTTTTAATTAGAAAATGTGTACTAAATAAAAGCTCCCTGACCAGGTTATGTATAGCTCCCAGGAGCGTTTATTAGCAGAAATACTGTAAGAAACCAGTTACAGCCCAAATGACATCTTTCCATTATTGATTTACAAAATTAACCACATATCAGATTGATAATATCGTTGATCCTGTTTCGGACATTTAAATCAGTCTGGGAAGTTTTTTTTACACTATGATTAAATAGAAAGCAGAAAGAGTAGGCTAAGATCAGACTGCGAATTTGTGGAGGCTGATCTTAGTCAATACTGTCTGCCAAAGCTTTGTGTACAGCAGAAATATGTCATGAACAGCATGGAATGGATTAACAATCTCAGGGGTGTGGAAATACAAATTTTCTCCACTTGTCCACAGACGAGTTAAAGTTGATTTCTAACTTGTCCAGGATCAAAATGAACTTGTCTGCAAAAAAGGTAAATATTGAGAAAACATTGTTTTTAACGAAGAAAATGCTGTTACCCAGCATTTTCTTCATTAAAGACAATGTTTTCTACCCTTTGATACAAACATTAGAATAACTTTTCTTGTAGTTTAGTTTAGTATTGTGCCAAGATATGCTCTGAAATTTACTTGTCTATGGACAAGTAGTCTAGAAAAATGTACTTGGCCGAAAGTTGAAAAGCTGGTGTCAGACAAGTCGGGCATGGGAATTCCACACCCCTGAATCTAAGTTCATTCAATAGTTTCAGGTCTAGGATCAAATTTGTCCAAAGAAAAAATGCCAGGGACAAACATCTCAGACACTGTGAGGCAAAAGTTTGATTTGTGACATGATTTTGAAAATAATGTAATCACAAAAACTGTCTTTTCATGGGGGAAGAAAAACTGATGAATCTGCAAATTCCCTGGAAAATCGAGCCTACATATTTTGGAGGAGGGCTGAATTTATGACTTTAATCCCAAAACAGGCAAACAAAGCTAAACTGTATAATATAGGTTTGTTCACTTGACATTGCTCAGAACTGTTATTTGGTAGGATAACAGCTGAAACACTTGCTTTATTTGTTTGAATGGGAGAAAAATTATCAGGCTTGTTGGCTGAGTGGTTAGTGCACTTGACTCGTAACCTGGTGGTTGCGGGCTAGAGCCCCACCAGATGCAGGAAGTGTATTTGGACAGGACACTTTACAGATAAGGCCCCAGTCCACCCAGGTGTAAAAGTGGGTAGCATTGGTTGGAAGCCATTGTCTCTTGTGCAGGATAATATCTTGAATGAGAAAGGACGACAATGAAAAATAAGTCATTCTACCCTTTATTGTAATATCGTCGAAATAAAAAAAATATAACAATAATAATATTAACAAAAGCACTGCTTTCAGATGCATATCCTCAGCTATTAGGTGCTGGATAGTAGAAACAAGAGTGCCATCGTCACAAAATACGCCACCACTTTGCTGCTGTTTCACGAAAATAATTGTAGACACTACTTATTTTGACAGAACCAAATTCAAAATAACCAAGTTTCATTTAAATCAAGACAAAAAGTTAGGAGGAGTTGCCTTCACAAGGCTGCAATTTCAATAAGCCCCAGACACTAAGTTTTAAGGGGGCATAATTCAGGGAAATAAATGAGCCATAAAATCCTTGATCCATGTACATCTACAAATTATGGTGATGACATTCACCAAAAAGAAATAAGGAACCTCCTTGGGTTAGGGGCATCAATTGTGTAAAGTTTAATGATTCTAGGTGACTTTCTTTTTGAGGAAGAGTCTTGGAACAAAAAAGGTCGGAATTGGATGGTCAAAGAGCCAGACAGACAGATATGGTGAAACCAATTACCCCCTACTTCCTAGGTGGGGGTATGCATCTAGTGTTATCCCCCTCGATGGTATAGGTTGCTCTTCATGGCATGGAAATTGCAGGACACAATGGCTATTTAAAATGGTTAAGTCAGACTTACTACTGCACTGTGAAGTAGATATCATATACAGTAAAATATGAATGAAGCAACCATTTCAGGAACCACAAAAAACAGTTGTTAAAGAGAATGGTGACATGTAGGTCCCTTAGTACACTTTTTGTTTACAAATTAAATATGGTTTAAATTGAATATAATATATTATTGCAAATTTCTCAATAATCCTATGTTATTAAAACTCAATTAAGATGATTCTAATGAGTTTTAACAACATAACTATGATTCAATTATCATTTAAGAAAGGAATTTTGAACACAGTTGCTTTATGAAAAAGGTCGCATAAAACACACAAGCAAGATGGACTGTATTCTGTTATTTATTTAAAAATGAATTAATAGAGACATGGAGACTATGATCAGACTTTGGATGCCTCCTTCAAAAACAAGAATATCCCAAACTGCACATGACAAGGGTTAAATTAACAGGGGAGATAGATAACCCTGTTAGGGTACAATTAATTGATTTACAAATCCCCGTTTCTGTTTCTGTTACAAGAAAACTTGCCATATTTGGACAAAACAAGTTCTCCACACAGAAACTATAAAATTTCACGCTATATTGGCTCGTGTTCTTCCCTATGTATATTTGCCGGTTTAACAAACTGAGATTGATTAGTAACAAGAGAAAACTTCATTTCTTAAGAAGGGGAACTAGCAGGGTTTGACACTTAGGGGAGTCTGAGAATCCAAGACTCTTAATTTTCCAGGTGGGACTCCTTCATTTTGTAAGTGAGAACTACAATGGACTCCCTTGGTCATTCAACAACTTTCAATTTTTTAGCTCTATTCACAAAAAGAGATGTTGCAGATAACATTTCAGAAGGAACACGGGGAAAAGAAGAAATTACTTTTAGCTGGCAATTCCTTTTTTTTCCACAATGTTCTTCCAAATAAGAATTCAGACTCCTTAGTTTGAGTTTGGACTCCACAATTTCTGATGGTGGGAGTCCACTGGACTCCTTACCCGCAAAAGTTAGTTTCAAAACACTGCAACTAGAAGAAATTATGTTCTCTTTTTCTTTGGTTTTACCCCTTTTTGTAATCTTATGGATACCTAATCATAAAACATAATTTGATTATAAAAATTCTTAATGGAAGAAAAAACATTGGAATCTTCTATCATCAAGACTACATCAACACAGGCTTTTGGCAAAATTATGAAAAGAACCCCATTTATCTATTGCAATGCCCGCAAAATGGCTTTAAACCTATGGAGTCTTAATTGGCAAAGCTAGCAATATGCAGTCAAAAACAATGTTACATAATCCCCTCTCGGATAACCTAAGGCTCTCCATTTTGATGGGTCAGCGCAAAACAGCTGTAACTGCCTATAAACATAGGCAGTTATAACTGTTTCACCCTGAGCCATCAATTTGCAGGTCAGAGAGAGGGCTATGTTTTTAAAGCAGCTCGGTCACATTCACTGTTCCACAAACTGTGCCTTGTGCCAAACATCTGGGTCCCCCTACAAAAAAAGCTCAAGAACTCTTTCTTTGACATTTAATTGTTCTAGAACTAGTTCTTGAACTCAAGCTCAAGAACCTTGAAAAGGATTTCAAGAACTGTCGTTAAGGAACTTAAATTATTATAGTTCAAGAACCTGTTCTTGAACCAGTTATAGAACTAGGAATTCTTAAACTGTCATTAAACATTCTAGAATGTTGATTGATTGATTGATAGAATGGAGTTTAACGCCAATTTCAACATTTTTTCAGTTATATCACGGCGGCTGGAGCACCTGACAATGGTTTCCTGGCATTTCTCTCACTAGTACAACCACCACATTCTATCCTAGCCTCCAGCTGCTATCTCACATAGGTCTACGATTAGCAACCCATTGGTGATGGACAAAGAGTTGGAAAGAATGAGTGCCGCTGTCTGGGATCGAACCAGACCTTTAGATTGACACTAGTATGTTCAAGAACCAGTCCTTGAGCTTCAGCATGGGCCTACCACTAACCTTACAATGTTGGTGACATAATGTAGATGAGAGAAATCTCTCGTAGAAAAGAGTGCAAAATACCAATAACGTGTTAATTGGTGTTGAAAATGAGCATTACATTAACATATTTTTGGTCCCCAAGGAAATCATGTCTGTGATTGGAATATGGCAGTTTTGAAAATAGTCCTGACAAACTGAATTAGTCGCTGGTTTCAGATAGATTTAGTTATTGTATTTGGTTCAACATCCGTTAAAACAGGTTACAAAGTCTTATATTTTTGCAACTAATTCCTCTACCATGCATGGCAAACAATTGATTGATTGAATGGAGTTTAACGCCACATTCAACTTTCTTTTCAGTTATATTGCGGCGGCTGGAGCACCTAACAATGGCAAACAAAACTTTCTCTTTTACTTTCTATGTTTTTTATCCAAGGTAGATCTGATCTTGAATTTGGATTTGCAATAATATCAGCAATATGCATTGTCACCTGATTACCTCTTTCATTTATGCCTTTGAATTGCAAAGGATTAATGACTTGATGATTTAGTAACATGCTTTAAAATATAGATTAAAATCAGTTTTGAACTGCTGCTGAATTAAAATACACCTTGATCAGAGGTACAGTTACGATATTAATTTCTCATTGAAATCCTATATTGTGGGTACTTATTGAAATCATCTCATTGAGCTGATGGCCCATAGGGGTCCAAATTTAACCCCCTACCACCATATAGACCAATTATATAAACAAGTTCATATTATTTTTTGGTATGTATGGTAGTAGGGGATTAAATTCAGACCCCTATGGAAAGGCCTAGTCCGACATTTGGATTTCACAACCCTGTCAACAATAAATGTTTTGTCAGGACATCAATAATCAGAGGGCCCTTAAGACCTCTCCTGAGGTATAGTTAACCAATTTTGAGATTCTAAGATATGCTCCTGTGACCTTTTTTTTCCTTAAAAACAAAAATCTTGTTATTATAATTATTTAGAGCTGATCCCTAATTCAATGTAAAGCAAGATAGTGTTGAATACATAAATCTTAGTGCTCATGCAACTTCAGGAAAGAATTGAAGACTGTTTAAAACAGCCTTCATTTTATTCTGAGGTTGAACCCTAAAGCCTTCATGGGACTGATTTAGAATAGTTTTATAAGTCTCAAACTTGTAAAACCCGCATCCCTGAAAATCCTGATAAAATAACTTACTATCGTCAGTCTGTGGGGCGGACAGAATGGTGCTATGTTTCATTTTTACGTCTTCTACATTCGATGCTATTCTATCTATCATCTGTCGGATTTCTTCAACCTAAAAATAGAAACAATAATCATTTGATTAGCTGATTTGAAAGTTATGATTTTAACAAACATTACCTTTTTTTGCAATCTTAAACCTTGTCATACTGAACCCGGTATATTCCTGCTTTGACAGGAAGTATAGACAAAGATCAGCCTGCACATATGTGCAATCTGATCTTAGTTCATACCATCTGAATTTCATTTTTAAACCAGAAAATGTAATACAATGCATTTCCCCAATCAATACTCACTTGCATTTGGTAACTTCCAGTGCTATTAGCACTTTGATTTTACTTTTATTTGCAAATTTTTTTATTCAGTATGACAAGGGTTAAACAAATTTTTGTTCATTTCTTATAAATTATATAACAAATTTGATTCAACCTAATTTTTGATAAAAACAAAGTTAAATCCCCATCAATGAATTTATCCCTTGATTCCATCCCAATATAATTATTGTTTCAAACACTGCATATCTGTTCATGCTGATCTAAGTCTCTACTGTCAAAGTCCTATTCACAGCAGGGAAATACTGGTAGCAATTTTTCTTTATTTTCTTATCTGACTTTCTTTCCGCAACCCAAATTACATTTAACACAATATAATTATCTATCATTCTAAAGGACATATTGGTACATCATTTTATTTCCATCATAATTTTTTTTTTTTTTATATATGTTTCTTCTCTAAAATTTGCCATTTCACTTAATTACATTCAATTGTCATAATTATGCAAAATCTTTCACCCGACTGAAAAATCAAAGCAAATTCATTTTCTTACTTTTTGTAAGTGGGTGGTATTAAAATACTAACTCATTTAATTTCCTCTTAAAGAAAGGCCTTAAACTAAAGCTTGAGAGACACATTCAAGACAGATTATTTTCATCCTGACCTTTAAAATAACACCCACAAATTAGACAAATAAAATACAGATTCAGGGAAACTACGCGACAACTAAGTTGAAAGTATTCTCATAGATAGTATATTCATAAAACTTGAAACTAAGACATTTTAAGGAGTGTCGATCAGAATATTTTTCTCACTCAAAATTGATGATTACTAAATGGCTGAATAATTTGATGGTTTTAAGGTAGTGGAACCATAATAGTTCCGCAACATTTTGATACACGTGAGCTTCGACAATGTTAACCGTGATTTCCCAATGAAATCAATAGGAAATCTTGGTTAACGCTGTTAAAGTTCATTACATCCAAAACATTGTGGAATTTTTACAGGTACACTACCTTACGACCCTAGTCAGCCTGCGCAGACTGACTGGGGTCAATACTTCGCGCATAACCCATATGGTCCCATTTTGAGTAAAAGGTCAGTCACATTTAAATTTTGATATTTACATTTATGAGTCATATATCAAATACATCTGTTGCAATAGTATATAATTCTTTAAAATTGATGAAATAAAAATATTGTAATATTCAAAGAGACCAGACCTAAAGCCTGTAAATTTTATGCTATTGAACATTTTGACAAGATGATTAGATTAGCTGCTAGTCGATACAGATTTCTCAATTAAACCACAAAAGTCGGTTTAGTCTAGATAAGAGAGGGGGGGGGGTGTTAAAGCCATTCTAAAATTTATTGTTTCTCAACAAAACTCTATGTTGTGGGTACTCATTGTAATTGTCTTGACAAGACGATTCCAATAAGTATCCCAAAAATAGGATTAGTTAATAATAATTATCAAAATTTTCAGTCTTAAGTCCATTTTATCCCCTCTATATGTGGCTCCCACCTTGTTCTTGCATTACATTTAGTATTTACAACATAGGGTTTATGATAGTAACAGAATTAACATGTGACATCAACAAAACAGGGTCTAAAGGACTCAACAAAAGATGTCCTTTCATGAGATTTGGGCATCCCTGCTGAAATGGAGATTTTTCTTTAAAGAATTATTCTAGTTTTCCTGTGCATTTAAAGCTATTCCCCGTAAAAAAGTTAAGGAAGTGTTGGATGTTTATAATCACTAATGGTGTTCGAGAACAGGGAAAAATTAAAGAATGTTTGAAACAGTCCTAAATCCTTTTGGGAAAATGATCCCAAGAGGGTCCATGTAACTCATATCCAATAGTTTTGAGGGTCCTGGGTGCTTATTTTGGAATCCCAGACTTGCAAACCTGCATCCTTTAAAAACGAAGCAGTGATAATGTTAATATATTTAAATCTAAAATCTAATGTACCACCTATGTCTGCTGGTTTAAATGGGGTTCAAGCCTGCTTTAATCCTTGTTATGCTGAACCCGAAATATTCCTGATTTGGCAGGAGGCATTAAAAAAGATCAGCCTGCACCAGTGCTTTTAGCACTTTGAATTTACATTTATTTTGCAATGTTTAATCAATCAATTAAAGTTATCCACTCATTGATTGGAGACAAATGGGAGACAAATGTCGGAAAGAATAATTGTTGTCCACCAGGATAGAACCAACAAGACTGTTTTAAAGCGGACTAATATATACCCCCCTACAAGTGCTTGTCAATATTAAAAAGCCGTCAAAGGACCATATATGTCAAAAGTCAATGGATAATAACCAAAATATCACTTGCACATCTCTGCTTGATACTGGTCACATGTGTAAAGTTTGAATTAAATCAGCAAATTAGTTGCTGAGAAATTGAGCATACACGAAACTGATGCTACAGACTGACCCACCGACAAGCTGACTCCTATATACTCCAAATATATACTATACCCTATACTATATACTTTTTTTTTTTTTGGGGGGGGGTGTTAAAACACACACCATAGAGTTGGTACCCCACATTACCCTGTAACGCGTTACTAAATTGCATCAAACACTGGGTGATTGCTTGTGCTTCATTATCTGACATGCAAGGCTGCTCTCAAAACTCCTTCAAATAAATCTGATTATTGATATGACAAGACCCTTGATCACAGAACTTAGAAACCACAATAGATAAAATTATGCTATTATAGCAACCAGTAGTGAGTAGGGGTAAAAAGCTGAGCCTATGGCTAGGCGCAAAACAGTTGTAACTGTATATATATATATATATATATATACACGCAGTAACAAGTGTATTTACGCAGAGCCATCAAACTGTATGGAAACAAGATGGTTAAATTCAGTATGGCAAATGAGTTTGTGGGAGTCCTTATAGTAGCAAATTACCATACAAAATAAACCATGTTTAACCTTAAAATATGCAGGGCAATGACCGTAATTCAAAACAAATATCTAGCAGTTGATTTCATTTGGCAATGAAATTATCCAGTCCCCTAAAAGCATGTGCGTAAAGCAATCAGTGAATGAGATGGAGTGAGATAGAGTGAATCAGTATTGATTCCAAATTACGTTTTTCATTGGGAGGAACTCTCTGTCTCTGTCAATGATATATTCTTTCTTCTACTAAAGGTAGTGGACTAATTTTAATAGTTTCAGGTTTTGAAAGAAAAAAAAATTTAACAGGGTTTTCTAATGATTTTATGAGGAAACCAAGGTCAACATTGTTAAAAATGAAGAGTTCCCAAATGTTGCAGAACTATTACATGTCCACTACCTTAATGGAACAAATAGCACAAGTTCATTGGTTTCCAAGAGTGCTTTAACATTTATTACCTCCCTTTATTTCAAGTCCAGCTATTCAAATTTTATGAGATAAATGCAATTTTAAACTGTGACATATCTATACTGCCGAACTAAAGTTAAGGGCCGGCCTCTGATTTTCATATCTTCAGTCGGAAGTTCTATGCTTTACCATGAAAGAAAATAGAAAAGGCATATTGCGTTTTTCTGATGCTTTACCATCTGCTGCAATAGACAACCATTGTTTTGCAATCAGCGGAGTACAGCTACAGTGCTCCTAGGGCCCTTTAGATATGGTACAACCATTCTGTTGAAAAGTTTTTCTGATTTAGCTGTAGAATCAGTACTGTTTGACAGGTTTAGCATTTTGCAAGAGCATTCTATGATTAAACTGAACACATTTCGACATGATGGTAACGTAAGGGGGGCCTTGTGGCGCTGTTTGGGGCTTCTGTTCGACATGCTTCAAATGATCAAACTGGGAACATTGGATGTAGACTAGGCTCTCAGATGGCTTCAACATGTTTGTCCTGACAGAAAACTGTCCAGGCGGCTAAACAATAAGCCACCCTGTCATTCAGTGTCAATATGAACATGTTAAAACTACCGGTTCACCTGATAAGCGATCCCGGTCGGGAGGTCTAGATGTTCAGATCGAAGCTTCCTTCTTTACAGTCAGCTCCGAGCTCTACGATACCAATCCAACACCCGTATGTCATTGATAGACAGTCTAAGAAGCGCTCCAATCATTACCATAGGTTGCGTGGCTGAGACTCGTTTCCTGCGATAAAAGGGCCTGTATCGGAGGTAAACTCTTATTCAAAATCACATTGATCATCGTCATTTTGGACTCCAATTCACACTTTATTTCTCAATATGAGTCTAAACATAAACACAATAAAGGTAAAGATGAACCGTTGAGCCAGATCAACTGAGTTGTTGCTGAAAAGTGACCACTTGAATATCCTTTGGTGCCGGATGGGAAAAAGAACTTACACCAACTGGTGTTAATCAGCTCTTCCATATTTGCATATGGTGTGGATAGCAACTCAAAAACAGGTGCCACAGCTAACTCAATGTTTCCTTGGATCATTAAATGCTTTTCAGAAAATGATTTACACACCAGGCCGGAAGCTTACCAAAATCTACAAATTTTTGAAACATTACTAAAGGGGGGCTGGGTACTTTCGACTATTCGTCTACATTTAAAACTGCTTTGTTGGCAATTTTGATTGCAGTTCCCAAAATTCATATTATTGAACTCAGTTCTTGCAAAAGTTGAAATTGTTGACATGTATTTTCAAGAAATGACATATGGTTATTTCACTGGCCCTTAACTTTAGTTCAGCAGTATAGTATCTTTTTTGTACTTTAATATAGGGATGAGTGTCTTTTTCACTGCGTTTATTGGGGTATAAAGTGCAATTGCCTTAGCACATGGCAAATAACGCCCGTAGGGCGTTATGATTAAGCCATGTGCTACGGTAATTGCACTTTATACCCCAATAAACGCTGTGAAAAAGACACTCGTCCCTTATAATTGCAATCATCTAGATCGAAGAAACTATTGAAATACTCAGCCAAACATTTAAGCTTCAAGTCTACTTTTTGCGCGTATAAATTACACGATCTTTTTTTAGATCGTGTATATTGTGTATCTCGCTATCAAAGTGAAATGTCATATAGAAAAACAAATGATACACAAATGAAAGACGACATTGAAATTCGTAGAGGTACTTCTGACAAAAAAGCTTGTTTCTGCCAAGTAAGTCTGTATTTTAAAATGAAAACGGTGTGGTCCGTCTTAGTTGAGAGGGTTGCTTGAAGGTCTTCGTCGACTCGCTGTTTTCTAAGTTTAGGTCAGCTCAGAACCAGAATTGCATGTTTGTAATCGTAAATTCTTTCGAAAATATATTAATTTATAACAGTTCGAATAGCAATGTTGCGTTGATGATCGGAATCTAGGTTAATTCGAGTTCCTACAACACAGGACTTGCAGATCGAATTACGGGGGTTTCCCGAAAGACCTATTGCATTTTATACAGAAATAAAGTGCAATGGATTTCCCCACGTGATGCGATTTAAACCAATCAAATTTCTTTATTTTATTGGATTGCAATTATTGGCTTATGAGCTCCAACATAAATATCACAAACAAAAGATTTGATTGTAAGTCTCAACATGAATTATCCCCCTTTATTTAAAGTATCTTAACTTGCATTGATATAAGCCAAATATTGTCTAAATTAAACAGATTTTCTTGATCAAAAGAATTTTTTGTATTCTTTAATAGCTTCTTTCTGAATATCGCTTACAGAACAGTTCATTGTGTTAAAAAAACCCAACCCAAACATGAATAATCTCCCTTTACATGTCATGCCTCATAATTCGAGATAATATCTTGCAGTTTTTAATGGCATTTTAGCTTCACTATGAATATCAATGTTGTAATAGAGCATGAAATCTTCCTTTCCTTTCTACACCTCAACCAAATAATTAATGCACATTTTTTTTTTATCTGTGACTCGATATAATCAGATAATTTCATTTTCTTCATTAAATAAGATCGTCAGCCCTATTAACTCACTCACTCAGTAAAACACCTGAATTCAAAACAATTGAAGATAGATACTGTGGGTCTCAGGTTGGTACACAAACAAACAAATAGTCTTTTGGATGTGAAGTTAAACCAATGTCCCCATGAGGCTTTTAAACACTAAGTATATCAAAGAACCATGTAGGATCTCCGCAGTAGTTTCCCTATATATCCTTGCACTATCCTTATAAAGCACTCAGGCATTAAAGAGTTTTTAGGATTTCTACAAATATTAATGCCTTAAAAATGAATTGATGCTTTTAAAGCATAAAAAGAAAGAAAGTGTATTTATTTAAACAGAAATTTCAAAATAATTCATAGAAATGCTAAACTAGATGGCTTGAGTCGCTCCACAGGCTTGCATTTTTTGTAATAGCAAATCAATGATGCCCCTTCCCCTTAAATTTAAGATGAACAAGTATCTGGTGTTAATTGTATGCAACACATAAAGTCCCCTACCAGCTTCGTTTGTCTCAATGTTTTCCCACGCCAATTCTATCAGGGACGTCAAAACCAGGTCTTGTTTTGGAAAGGGTTAAACAAGACGTACATGAGTTGTTGTCTCTGCTGTGCCCACTATACAATTCATGCAAGCAATAGACAGATGCAATAAATAGTATCAATAACAGTTACCTTGTCTGATCCAAGATGTTTTTCTTCAGTCTTGTTGGTAAGAAATGAGAACTTTCACTGGAGGTGATTAATACTGCTGCATCACCACCCTGACTAACATGGCTTATAAATTTTTTTACATTTTAAAACAGGTTTCATCAAGTTAGCTTGCTTAGTTATTAAGTTATTGCAGGATCCATTTTTTGCCATATTTTCACTATTTCCGTTACCATAGCAACCGCACTTTTTGTCAAAGAACAAAGATAAAATGATGTGCATAATCTACACATTGCCATCTAGTCATATACCAAGTCTCATCAAATTAGCTTGCTTACTTATTAACTTATTGCAGGATCCAATATTTTTTGCCATATTTTCACTATTTCCGTAACCATAGCAACAACAATTTTAGTCTAAAAACAAAAATAAAATGATGTGCATAATCTACACATTGCCATATAGTCATATACCAAGTCTCATCAAACTAGCTTGCTTAGTTATTATCTTATCGCAGGATCCCATTTTTGGCCATATTTTCACTATTTCTGTAACCATAGCAACCTCAATTTAAGTCGAAAAACAAAAATAAAATGATGTGCATAATCTACACATTTCCATCTAGTCATATACCAACTTTCATCAAAAACGCTTGCTTAGTTATTAAGTTATCGCGGGATCCAGTTTTGAGCGGACAGACGGACGGACAGACGGACGGACAGACGGACAGACGGAGGGCAAACCTATAGTCCCCTCCGGTGTGAACACCGGTAGGGGACTAATTACCTCTAAACATTCATATAAATGATTGTTTAGAGGAAATTCATCTCAACTTAGAGAAGAGGTCTCAACAATTTCATACAATTTAGGTATTTGAAGTGGGTATCTTAGTAAAAAATGTAGGGGTGCTACTATTAGGGAGGGCGCTATTATTAGAAGAAAAATGGTTCATTATATGAGGTTGATAGCTACAAACCAGCATCTTATCTATTATTTAGATAGAAATGACATTTTCTTGATCAAGGTAACTGAATCACAGATGCAGTGTCTTTTATCTTGTCAGAGATATTTTCTGTATAGCAAAATCATTTATTGTTTGCTCATCATGAAACTGTTGTAACTGCCTATAACCATATAGGCAGTTACAACTGTTTCATGCTGAGATTGATTTGTACTTTAACACATACTCACTGCATGATGATGTAAATGCTTTTAATGCATTATATATGATACATTGCTTATAACAAAATTAACAATAACACAACCTATGAGTACCTAAGATCGGCTGTTAGGTGTTGTATAGTGGATAAAAAATTGAAGTTGAACAAGATGTGTTTGTGAAACACGAATGCCCCTGGAACAGCATTTTTTTTTTTAAAGTTTGACCTTGACAGATGACCTTGACCTTGTCACATGACCTTGACCTTGTCACATGACCTTGACTTTGGTGTACAGCTTGTATGTCAAATACTTTTGGAGAAAAGGCAAAGGTTAAGTTTTTGGACAGACAGACGGACAGACAGACAGACATGAGTAAAACAATATGCCCCCTATCTCTCGATACGGGAGCATAAAAAGGGACATTATTTGCACAAAAAGAATCTACAGTTATCCCCATTGATAAAATATTTTGCACTTTTGATAGTGAATATGCGTGCCAAGTTTCAGGTGAATGCCCTCAGTACAAACAGAGATATCACAAAATGTCAAAGTTTTTGCACAGCAACTAAGATAACATTACCACCAAGGCTTGAGGATTACCATGGGTTTTCTCCCAAAAACAGTCAAGCTAAATATTGATTGTTGGTCACTATGTATGCATAAGCCTGGAAATCAGGCCCTGTTTATAGAAGTTTTGATCACATGGTAGTTAACCAAGTTGGTGCTTACAGAAAATAAAGATGAGTTAAATTCTCTTTAAAAAAAAAACAGAAAATTTTGGGTCATTTTCCAAATGGGGGGGACGGGGAATGCCAAAGCCCATGTTTCTATACAAGGTCAATAATGAGCCATGGGACATTTTGTGAATGATTATCAAATTGGAGCCTTATACTTTGAACATTCTTGCTAATCTTTGGTTCTACATACTGTATTTCCTGTAACAATAGCGCCCTCCCTAAAAGTAGCACTACCACATTTTTCACTATAAAAACCTACTAAAACTTCAAATGTCAAAATATTAGGAGCATTTTGCGACTTCTTCTTAAATTTGAGATGAATTCCTCAAAACAATCATTTATATGATTGTTTAGAGGAATTTCACCTTAAAATTAAGGGAAAGGGGCATAAAAGATCAATTTAAATGATTTTTTAAATAATAAAAATTCATACTAAACAAAAGCTCCCAGAACATGTTAAGAATAGCTTCCAGGAGTGTTTATTAGGAGAAATACGATAAGTATAATAAGACCAAGTTGCAGTGAGAGATCTGACATACACTTGCTTGTGGTCCACTTGCTCATGATTTAGAGTAGAGCTTTACAAGTGTGAAACTTTAATTGCCCATTTTTTAAGAATTAAGAAAAGAGCAGCAACTCCAAAAGATCTAGTTTTAATGTCTGTAAAATAATTTCCAGCATCACACAGACCCTGCCATTAGTTATAAATCAATGATATTTACAGCATTGATTCATAACTCTCGGTGCTTTGATTATAGCGTCAGTGTCACCATTATTGATAGGTTATATTGATTTGGTTGTCACTCATTATAGTCTCATTATCCATACCATAGGCCACTTTTTGTAGGATATTTCATGTCATGTATAAAATAAGCTAAGTAGTTCTTTCGCTAGCCTTTGCCTTTCAAGTCAGTTCACTACCAATTGTGCAACTCTTTCTTTCCTGCAACAGCTCTACTGCTGGTTCAAGATAGTGGAAAATTGTGTTAAAAAGGGGTACATAATTCTTACAAAGGTGCTCATAGAGTTGCCCCCCGATTCAAATTTAAAGAAGCAATCTGAAAGAGCATTCACTAGGCATCATTCTTGTGTATATTTGGGTGAATTCTGTCCTATAGTTTCAAAGAAGTAAATTTTAATATTTCATCATGTGGGCTCATTTTTCGGTGATGTGACAGCCCTTAGGGCCTATCTAATCAATCTGATCAGACTCAGAGTTAAAAGAAGAAATCTAATTAAAGAGTATATCCTATGCATCATTCATATGAAATTTTGTTGAATTTTGACCAGTAGTTTCAGAGAAGAAGACTTTTTAATATTTCATAATATGGAACCATTCTATGTTGCAGTAGCCGGTAGAGCCAATTTTATCAACATGACCAGACATAAATGAGGCTTAAAAAGCATGTCCTAAGTATCATTCCTACTAAGCTTTATTGAATTCTGAACAGTTGTTTCAAAGAAGACATTTTTTTAATATTTCATCATAAGGGACAATTCAGTCCCACCCAATCCCTTATATAATCTACCTCATAGATTGATTTTTCTGCTTTCCACTAATTTGCCATTAAGTACAATTGACTTACAGTGGAAAACAATTTAACATTTTTGAGTTTTTTTTCTAATTCTTGTTGGTTCTTCTTAGTAGAGCGAATTAACTTAACAAATGTTTTCTATACCCTAACAAGCTGACACAAAAAACAAGTGAATATATCTATGTATGTATACAGGTTTATGAAGGTCAAATCCATTCACCGTTGGGGGAGGTTGTAACAGCTTGTAACAGATAATTGTGTGACAGTAATTGTAATTGAATTAGCATTTTTTATTGACATTTATTCAACACTACATACTGTATAAGGCCCTTTATCATTAATCCACCAAGTGAGTGGTCATGCTCCGTACAAGTTTGCATGTAATCCAGATGGATATATGGATATATAGAAAACTAGTAATAGGTACCTCCAAAATGCTCAAATTATATTTTGGGCACTTACTGACCCCTCCATTAATTCCCTTCAGTCTCCAGTTGGAGATCAAAGTCAGAAACAAGCAAATTCATTGAATTGATATCCCCCGCCGAACATATTTTCATTGTCAATGGAGATTATATCAAACTTAGGTACAGGTTATCTTTTATCTACATCAACCTAAAGTTTTCAAGAAATAGCGCATAAACGAATGTCACTCTGTATGTATATGGCTTAAACAGTCAGGGGCAGTAACTCTAAATTCGACGGTCGAACCGGGTAACCCCGACAATATGCGCATGTCCTCTTTGTAGTGAAGCTATGTGCCAAGTTTCATTGAAATCCGGTCTATAGTTTTTCAGAAATAGCGCCGAAACGAATATCACTATGTATGTATATGGCTTAAACAGTCAGGGGCAGTAACTCTAAATTCGACATTCAAACCGGGTAACCCCAACGATATGCGCATGTCCTCATTGTAGTGAAGCTGTGTGCCAAGTTTCATTGAAATCCGGTCAATAGTTTTCAAGAAATAGCGCGGAAACGAATGTCGGACGGACGGACGGACGGACGGACATGGCAAAAACAATATCCCCCCCGAAAATTTTTTTTGGTGGGGGATAATTACTTTGTCTTATTACATTTAAGAAATTTTTCCTTGCTTAAAAATATTTCAATATCATACTTTCATCAGTGTCTCTCCTCCTGAGCCAAAGGTCCTGAGTTTGATTCCCGGGAGTGGCTATCAATCTTGGTTCTTTCATCCCACACATTGGACCAAGGTACTGGTGATATTTCAAGGAAGCAGAATCAAGCAGGATTAATTGAGGTTTTATGAACATGTTTCCAAATGGATGTAAAATAAATAGGTTTAATTCAAATCAATCTCCTTATATAATTGAAAGGTCAATTGAGTTAAAACCTGCAACCTCATTTAATTCATATCCTGCTGAAAACAACAATACAGTAAACCTTGTGTTAACCGACCACTTAAGGGACCACCAAAAAGCGGTCGTTTGTGGGAATGGTCGCTTAATACGAAATACCATGATAAATGTGACAGTTAACTTGGATAGCATTGATAGATTGTCGGTCAAGTCATACTGAATCCTATGATGTTTAAACCCATTAGAATCGTCTTATTGAGACGATTCTAATGGGTAAAACAACATAAGATTCAACAATAACCATTTTTTCGTTAAGAATGTATTCTTTTTCAGAGATTATGCTTGCGGTGAAGAGATTTTTTATGGTGGTCGCTTAACAAAATTGGTCACTTAATAGACATGGTCGCTCGAGCAATATCTACTGTATTGACAGTTTTCAGATATTTCAACCAGTCAGTGTAAGGTTTTTCTGTGTATGCTAAGATTTACTGCTTTTCTGTTCTGGCTGGTCTTTACGAACACTGCTTACCAAAGCTTTGTGTACAACTGGCATATAGGGTAAAAATTCTAATGAAGCTTGATGCTCTAATCACCATTCCCCTTATCTGAGGTTAAAATGTACCAATTTTGATGTGATTTTACAAACTCTTGAAGCCTCTTATAAAAGCACATGCCCATGAAATCAAGGTCACTAAAAATACAACACAGGTTTATGCACCTTTCCTTAATCAAATTTTAATGTTTTGCATGATATATGTAAATTTTTGGCCATTTTCAATGTCTTTACAAATATTAATGGCTAAGCATGTTACAGTTGTAACTGCCTATAGGTCTGCAAATATTTTGCACTGAGCCATTTATATTTTGTTGTAGTGTCTAATAAAACCCCATCCCTTCTAATGGAAATGTGATGATTCTGATTAACCCCAGGGCTCTATAAGAGCTTTTAAGGTACTATACTGGGCAAAAGTCCTAACCGGCCACTTTAAAAATGACGATAACTTTTTTAAAAGTTCTAACATTTTAATGAAATTTGATGTGTGAATTTTTAAGCATAATGTACATGGATTTCTATTATGATTTACCAAGAGTTATCAAATTTGGATGTGTAATAAAGGAAAAGCTCAAAAAGCTCTAAATCTTAATAGAGCTCGGGATATTACACTTTCAACAAACCAAAGTACGCAAATCGTTAGCTGCAACCCAGACCAAGAAAAAAATCAGAAAACATTGTCAATTTTGTGTGACCTTTGACTACAAGAGAAACAGAAAGAATAGGCGGCATGGTAAAATGGTGTTTAAATTCAACCGGCAAACCATTTTATCTAGCGATTATGCTCAAATATGGTCTGGTGTTGAAAAAACGATGTGTCATACTGATTTTTTTCACATATCCTACATTTTGTAGCTCAATGGGAATTATCAGTCTATATTTTATGCATTTTTGAAAAAAACGTGTTTTAGGTGTTGTTTCTAGGAACCGTTTTTCTGCATACATAAGCTCTATCACTTTCTTCTAGGGTCATAATGCCGCGCACAATTGTCGAACATTTTCAGTTTTTTTCCTATTCTATGTTGCAGCTAACGACCCATGAGACAAAAATCGCTACATTGACAATATTTTGAGCTCTGAGTAAATTTAGAGCTTTTTTAGCTTTTCTCATGTTGCGCTTTAAATTCAATGAAATAACGGTAACTTTTCGCCAAAATCATCTGGAAAGTTGCTTAAAAATTAACATAGCTAATTTCACGAAAATCCACATAGCACAGAAAAAAATTATCTTTGTTTTTAAAGTGGCCGGTTAGAAGTTTTGACTAGTATATAATTGCAATCCAATAAAATAAAGATCTCTGATTGGTTTAAATCGCATCACGTGGGGAAATCCATTGCACTTTATTTCTGTATAAAATGCAATAGGTCTTTCGGGAAACCCCCGAAATTCGATCTGCAAGTCCTGTGTTGTAGGAACTATAATTAACCTAGTTCCCGATCATCAACGCAACATTGCTATTCAATCTATTATGAATTAATATATTTCCAATGAATTTACGATAACAAGCATGCAGTTCTGATTCTGAGCCGACCTAAACTTAGAAAACAGCGAGTCGACGAAGACCTTCAAGCAACCCTCTCAACAAAGACCGACCACGCCGTTTTCATTCAAAAATACAGACTAACTTGGCAGAAACAAGCTTATTTGTCATAAGTACGTCTACAAATTTTAATGTTGTCTTTTGTTTGTGAATCATTTGTTTTACTTTATGACATTTCACTTCGATAGCGAGATAAACAATACACGATCTAAAAATAGATCGTGTAATTTATACGCGCCGAAAGTAGACTTGAAGCTTTAGTGTTTGGCTGAGTATTTTAATAGTTTCTTCAATCTAGATGATTGCAATTATAAGGGACGAGTGTCTTTTTCACTGCGTTTATTGGGGTATAAAGTGCAATTGCCTTAGCACATGGCTTAATCATAACGCCCTACGGGCGTTATTTGCTATGTGCTAAGGCAATTGCACTTTATACCCAAATAAACGCAGTGAAAAAGACACTCATCCCTGTAGTGAATGTAAATATAAGTTCTTATGGTCATATAGTTTCCATTCATAATAGTTAAAACTCACAATTTTCACTTTGATAG
The DNA here is from genome assembly GCA_948146395.1 of Fragum whitleyi. Taxonomy (NCBI): domain Eukaryota; kingdom Metazoa; phylum Mollusca; class Bivalvia; order Cardiida; family Cardiidae; genus Fragum; species Fragum whitleyi. The sequence goes on from OX411553.1 coordinate 1,466,112, forward strand.
AGTGCTCAACAAGGGGCCCACATGGGCACTCTTTCCAACAAACAGCAAATCATATGGTTTGGTGCATGATTTGTTTGAATGGGCTTTTACCCCGCTTTCAACAGTCTTTCAGTTATATTGGGGTGGCTGGAGCAGCTTACAATGGATTCCTGGTATTTCTCTCACATCCTTACCTAGCCTCCAGCTGCTATCTCATATACTTCACGATTATGAAACCATTGGGATTTGGTGCATGAAAATGAAACATAAAATTTATATCTTGATATTGAAATCACTTCTTCTATCTTATGTCTCCTACAGGCAATGCAGTTTCAGTTGAATCCAAAATTTTCTCCTTCAAGAGGCCAAACACTGCCAAATTTAATTTAGATTCCAATATCTAATACTTCTAACAGCACACTTGGGGAATTTGAAGTTTTGGCCGCATCAGATTTAGAGAAATATTTCTCAGATTTTTTTACCTTTTTTGGATAATTTTCCCAATATATCTAGTTCTAAAATAGTATATTTGTTTGAATGGTGTTTTACTCCACTTTGAACAATCTTGCAATAAAGTCACAGCGGCTGGAGCACCTAACAATAGTTTCCTGGTATTTCTCACACAAGCACCAGCCACTCTGATATAACTGAACGATTGTTGAAAGCATCTTAAAACCCAATTCAAACTAACAAAATCTAGAATTAACAAATCCCCTGCTTTAGACACCAATATTGACCCTTTTTGTATGTTTTTCTGAAATCTAAAAGCCTTGAAGCTCAATCCTTTCCAAATTGATGTAATGATGAATTTCAACAGAGGGTAACATTCAATGCCAGAGATTTACAGTTGCCAAGACATGGAAGAATGGCTAAAAATGGAGAAGGATTTTTTGCCACTTTCCACATCTGAACAACTCTAACCTCTAATAGAAACATGATGATTCGAATATCCCCCACCCCTCCTCTGAGTCAGTATTAGAGCTTTTACAGTATATCCATATTGTTAACAAAGCTTTGACGGACTTCACAGGGTTCGACACTAAGAGGAGTCCGAGACTCCTTGTTTACCAGTTGGACTTCTTCCATTTGGAAGTAAGGAGTCCAATGGACTCCAAGGGTAATATTACAGTATTTTGAAAAACAAATGCACAGAGCAGTGTCCTTTCTAACATTTGCCAAAACTGTATATATTTGCACTACAAAAGTTGTTGAAGAAAACAATTGCTTGCATCCTGTAGTGTTTTGAGAAAAAAATCTTCTTTGGTAGAACATTGTGGAAAAGAAGAAATTGCTTATAACAAGCAATTTCTTCTTTTCCAGAATGTTCTACTATTATGAAATTTTGGACTCCTTATTTTTAGCTTGACTCCTTGATTTCAAGTGTTGGGAGTCCAATTCACTCCTTAATCTCAGGAGTAAGTGTCTACCCCTGCTTCAGTCTCAAGTTAGCGTTTACTGCCTGCTTCAGACAGTAAATGCTAAGTTCATCCTGCTCAGATGTGCATTCTGATTCTAGCAAGAGCTGGGACAAGTACTTGAGTGTCCAGGTAACGTAGGATAGCATTTCTAATTGGGTCCTGACAGACAAATTGACAATTCATTATTACATTCGAATTCAGCAGGCCAAAGGTTAATCTTTATAAACAAAATTTAGCCTGACTGGTTAAAATATCCAGAAAAAGGAAATTTTGTTTGTTGTGGTACTGGACCCATAATAATTTTGCAATATTTTGGAACTCATGATCTTTCACAATGCTGACCAAGGTTTCCTAATGAAATCATTAGGAAACCTCAGGTAACACTGTTAAAAGTTTATTACTTCTGAAACGTTATGGAACTATTACCGGACAACTACCATAAGACAGGCTGTCTCTCTGTTAACAGGGTCAAAATTGAAAAGCTAGAATATAACCCCTGTGATATTTATGAAGGGAAAGGCCAGGCTAATATACATCATAAATTATTAATCCAATTTGATAATATTTTCTCAGTGGAAAATTGAATTTGAATGATCAGCAAGCGCACTCATAATGTAGCGAATATCCACTGGGAGGTATACAGTGGTTCAGATAAGAGGGGGGGAAGCCAGTCGTAAATCTTTATTAATCAACAAAACCCTATGTTGTGGGTACTCATCGGAATCGTCTGAACAAGACTATTCCAATGAGTACCAACAAATATTGGTACATATCATCATTAATTAAATACTTTGATCTAAAATCAAAAATTTCCCTTCTATCTGAAGCCATGACATAATACAGTCAATGGATTTCAGTATTTCAAGCAGTCCCGATTACATTTATAGGCAAGATTTTGAATAATTAGCTATCTTTACCTTTCCCTTTTTTAAAAGAAATATTCTGTCATAGACTGGCAGCAAAGATACGATTTTGACACTATTAGTTTTAGTAAATCCCAAGCATCAAAACTTTTTTTTTTGTTGTTGATGGGGGGGGGGGGGGGTCTCTTTAGTTCAAAGCAAGAGAACTTAAAAACTAAAAATGTTCTTTTAGTTAGAATACATTTATTTATTTTCTTTTAAAGTTAACAACCTGATGCACAGACAGACAGATGCATAAGATGCATAATGGACACAGCGCCATGACAATAGCCCAAGTGGCCTTTAGCCAATGGAGCTAAAAATCATACTTCTGCTTTCTTTCAAATTCCAACTATATTTCCATTGACAAGTAGGTTTTAGTGTTGAGCCCCTGCGACAATTAAGGTAGTGGAACAATGATACTTTTGCAAAATTTTTGAACACATTATCTTTCACAATTTTAACCAAGGTTTTCTAATGAAATCATTAGGAAACCTTGGTTAACACTGCTTAAGTTAATGAAATCTGGAAACCTTACAGGTCCACTACCATAATGTTCAGATTGCATTCAAATTCAGATCTACATACAGTAGGAGTAAAATATAGGCTTTATAAATTCATATATTTCAAATTGTGGTGTCCATGGTTTAGAGGTAGAGCATCAGCCTCTTGAGATTCTCCAAAGATCCTGAGTTCAATTCCTTGGAGCGGCTATTGCTCTTGGTTCTTATATTGACTCACACTTTGTGTGAGTACAGGTGTATTTTACAGGAAGCAGAATTAAGAGGGATAAATCTACGTTGTAAGAAATTGTATTCCAATTGATGTAAAATAGATAGGTTTAAACCATATATTTCGATCATGGTATTTGTAGGTATTTAAATCGAAATTTATTTGTTAGACCTATTTATTTTACATCGATTGGATCATCCAAAGATCCTGAGTTCGATTCCTGGGAGAGGCTATTGCTCTTGGTTCTTATTTTCCAGGAAGCAGAATCAAGAGGGATAAAACTATGTTGTAAGAACTTGTTTCCCAATGGATGTAAAATACACTGCAACGCCATTATAATGAAATCTGTTAGAGCGCTGAAATTTTTGGGGGGTGGACCATTATGGGATCCTGTGGCCATGTTACCCGATCCGCCGTTAACGCTGTTTTGATCACGATTTTAGATCGAAGGGTGGAAACACTGAGATACAAATCGATACTGAGCGAAGCCAAGAAAATCAAAACAATAGTTTTTCACACCTCCCGCAGAACAGGCCTGGCAATTAATCCCTCAGGTCAGAGAGAAATGGCTAGTTTGATTGCTGACAGACGTAGGGCCTATAGTTATATCACTACGGCTGGAGTACCAAAATCACGAGTACAATCATCACATCCTTTCCTACCCCCAAACTGCTATCTCACATAGGTCTACGAATATTAACCCATGGGTAAGAGACTTATAGTCAGAAAGAATGAGTGCCGCTGTCGGAGATACATGAAATCCCAATATTGACAGAACGGTGCGCTACCAACTGCGCTTTGCTATTGGCAGGGACGCAATTGGACAATGCAAAGTCTAGCTCGCATGCGATTAAATCCAAGTTAATAAATTTCAGAAGAAGCCGTGTTTTCGCAAAATGAGCTTATCTCGTTTTATATTCTCAAATCTTGAACATTTACCGCTGTTGACAAATGATTCAAAAAGCAACTCGCCCCTTACCCAATTTATTGGTTTAGTACCTCCCTTTGGCAATCCCATTGAATTTCCTTATAAATATTACTTTTTTTTAAATATATGACAAAATTTTGTTTTTTTTTCATTAAACTTATTCATATTATAGTCATATATCACAGGGTTTGAAAATTCAAAGCCCAAATGAATTATTATCGTTGATTCTTATCTCTCACTAAATAGACAACTTCATTAAGTTTTAAACAGGAAGCTATATATAAGCCTACATTTCCCGCTTGAAAGCGTCAAACAAAGAACCTAAAGATGGTGCGAAACTGAAGGTGACCGCTTCCCTTCGCATTCGTTTGGACTATCTTTCCGGACGATCTACTATCTGTTAATCAAAGCCATGAATTAACATCTTGTCAAACCAAGGGTTACGAACGTTTTACTTTTATCGTTTTCGAGAAGAAGCTTTCGATACCCCTTGACTCATGAAGATGATGTATTAAGGTTGTGGACCCGTAATAGTTCTGCAATATTTTGGACCACATTTTCTTTCACAATGTAAACAGAGGTTTCCTAATGAAGATCATTAGGAAACCTCTGTTAACACCGTGAAAGTTCATTACCTCTGAGACGTTGCAAAACTATTACGGTTCCACTACCTTCAATGGATTAGCTTATCTTCGCAAACCGGCGATCCAAATATCATAACTACAGATTAATTTAATTGAATTTACGGCATTTTTTCTCGCTCATCGAGCGGTCCTGCACTCCAAGAGATTTGATTACTTTGGTATAGTTTCGATGGGACGTAGGGGATTGTTTATTTTGATTGCGTAGATAATTAGTTTCTCCTATTTTCCAGAAGACAATATTTAAAATATGAAATTCGTTGATCTTATGAAACTATGGATTTTACTAACTTTACCCTTTTATGTCGTTGTTATCGGTGTTTCTCAGTTGCCAGGCGGGTAGGCCTGAGAAAATGGGATGCAGAAAACTAAGATGAGTCTGCGATTGTTTAACCCTACAAACTAGATTACTTTATCAAAGATAGTTTTGTTTAGCTTAGGGACAACAAAACGATCTTAAAATAAAAAATATCAAAGTAATAAACCGCGTTTGTTCTTCAATTCAATGCCGAGTTTTAAAAATATAAAATACGATGGCCTAAATATGTACATGTATATTAAGATATCCAAAATTGTTATCAATATTGACCCTGTGGTTCTTTACGTTTCCACAGTATGTTTTTGTTCACCGCGGGAGGGGAAGGGGGGTGTGGGGGTGGATCGGCGGCGGCCGGGGGGTACAGCGTTATAGCAGATACATCCACTTCTTCTGCTGTTTCATTTCTTGGACCCCAACCACAGTGTTTTAATGGCGTTGCAGTGTAAATAGGTTTAAACAATATATTTCAATGGTGACATTTGGAGGTATTAAAATCAAATTACCTGGGCAAAAAATTCATCCATATAACCACCGGTATCCATCCCGACTGGAACATCGTCAGCGTCGTCGTCATCGCTCTGGGCCTGTAAATATATATATATACAGTGTCATTTACATCCATCTGGGCATGTAAACATAACAATATAGTGTCATTAACATCACTCTTGGACTGTAAACATATAAATACAGTGTCATCGAGATCCACCTAGGTCTGTAAATAATAAATATATAAATACAGTTGTACAATTTAAAGTGAGGCGTCAAAGATCAATTTTACATTGAAATTGATAGGCAATAACGGTTTCTCGATACTCACATAAACTTGCGGAACTATAGTGTATTTAATATTGCTCTGGGCCTGTAAAAATATAAATACAGTATCATTACCATCACTCTTGACCTGTAAACATATAAAACAGTGTCATTACTATCACTCTAGTTCTGCTAACAAATAGATACAGTCATTTACATGGTAAGTATGTTTAATGTTTGATCGTTATCTGCCAGTTTTTTGTTTCAAACAAATTGCCAATTACTTGGTCATTTCAGCCAGTCTGGCTCAAGCTTTTCCCATAATAATCAATTAGACAGCAGGCAGTGAAGGCTAAGATCAGACTGCACATCTGTGGAGGCTGATACATGAACTATTTAATTATTCTTTACTATCCGCTAAAGCTTTTAGTACAAGAGGAAAATGCCTGCAATAGTAGGAGCTAGGTAAAGTTCCCGCAGATGACCAAATTTCAGCTATGAATAACTATCGTTACAAAATTATTAAATAAAGAAAATATTTATGAGATGTACTTAGCCCATCTTCTGTTCTCTAGACATAAGATAGTAAGGACCATGATGGAGATTGAAAGAATTTGATTCAGTGAGATCAGCATTCATCAATACAGCCACAGAGCTACAGATATAGTTGGTGTTTGGGATTTCAAATTTAATTATTTCAATAATTCTTGCACAAATTTTGTGGGTGCTCATTGGAATCGTCTCGTTGAGACGATTCAAATGAGTACCCACAACATAGGGTTTCAATGAGAAATAAAGGTTTAAGACTGGCTTTACCCCATCTTATCTTTGTGTCTGTTCAGCCTATTTTTTTATTGCACAATGTAAAGTACACTGATGGGTTTCTAATCAAAACACTTTCAGCACAGGAATGATTATAACATTAGAGAAGCATGTTTTCCTTCACATTTTGTTACCCTATTGCAATAAATGAATGTTTTGCCTCTTGGCATAATGTGACCCATCATGCGAAAAGGGACCATCTGGGAACTCTGTAAAATAAACATTTGAAAAAAGATTGGTTCTAGTGCAGGTCAGCAAGAGGTTGCATTTCAGAGATTCTTTCACTGGAAGGAAGATTTATTTTTCTAGATTCAGAAAATTAGAAAAGTGTAAAAAGTTTGACCCTTGTCAGTCAGTCGGACTTTCACACTACCAAGATCATCTCTTCTCGTGTGAAGGGTCACATATTCATTTAATGCAAAAAGGTGATGAGTTGGAAAACAAACTAGATATGAAGATTGAAAGACTTGTGGTCTAAAAGAGTCCAGACCATTGAACTACTCTCTAACATATTCATCAAAGTTTTCAATTTCTAAATTTGAGATGATTCTCAGTTGAGCATGAAAAAAGGTCATAATCTAGGGCCCCGATTGCAATACAATCTATCACAATTTGATTGAAACGACTTGAGTCATAAAATTCTCCATTTATTGATTTGTCCTAACATTGCATGAGATCACATCATTTCCCCTGCATCAGTGTTAATTAATTAAAACAAAGTTCTTATAATTATCACAACACTCAGTTACAGTTTATCAATGAATCCTTACCTGAATTACCTCCTTTTATACAAAACTTTTTTTTCAATAACTGTTCTAGTAATGAAAATGATTTTTCCCAGTGCAACCACATGATTCAGAATAACCAACTCATTCATTTCTAAATTTTTACATTACCTGAACAGTTAAAGTAAACAGATTTAAATCCTATTCTTAAAGACCATTACCTCCCTTAAGTCAGAGAAATGCCTAGACAAGGTATTTTTATGTTAATTGTATTCTTTGTAATAAATACATTTATTTTCAGCTACTGGTAATGCAATGAGCCTAGTTCCTACACTATTAGAGTGACTTTTAAAAATGCTTAAGTTTTAAGAGGGTTTATTATTACAGATTTTATTTTTTTAGTGGTGTAATGTCCCTGCATTTGGACCTATTCGGAACATCACTCGGCCATTTCCGTAAACTACAACATACCTCGGATGTATGTAGGGCGGATGTGTATGTAACGAAATTGTACATTTTGTTAGGCGGAAACAGTGTAAGGAAAACTAGCACTGTAGATATATATTTTACAGTAAAAAACGGCTGAAAAATCTTAATTTTTGAGAATGACGAATCATTCTCAAAAATTAAGATTTTTTCATCCTTTATTAAGAATCTAAAGATATCAATATAAGGATTCGATGAATTCACGTCAGTGACATAAACGAGTGGCGTTGGCGATGTCGAATGTTTTCACTCACAGTTTCCAGGGCTAATGCCATTTTAACTGACGTCATCGAGTTTTTCCAAGGTTTTCCCGTAATTTTCAAAAATAGTCCGTCTATGTACATCCGAGGTTGATCGTGAGATTGGCCAAGTGGTGTTCCAAATGCATTTGGACCTACATCATTAGTAAAATGTTGCCATGACAGGGTTTAAGCATAACTTGACCTAAAAGCCATCCAAAAATTATTGGGATCTTGGTGTCCTATGTTAGGTTTGGGAGTCCCTGCTTATAAGCTTTTAAAGCACTTATTTTGTTTTTCTGATGAATAAAGAGCTTAAGGTTCCACAATATATTGGCTATACCACTATATAACTAGAGCTTGTCACTGAATGTGACTTAATACCCCCGCAAGTGCTTTCAGAGAATGAGATACTTTGACAGAAGCGGCAAAAAATGCTTCAAATATAAAGTTAACTCTTGGATTTGAGACCTCTAAATTGTGTCTTGCAAAACTTAAACATGTGATAAATGTTTTCATGCTATTGAAGGAAAACTGAAGGAGGAGTTTGTAACACAAAATTACTAGTATATGTGAACGAAAAAGAAAAAAATGTAGTAAGTGTAAGGGCAGATATTTCTTAACCCAGGACGAGTTGGGACCTCATAATTGCGTCTTGCAAAACTTCATGTGGTAAATGTTTGTATAAAATTTCAAAGATATTACATGAAAACTGATTAAAGGAAAACTGAAGGAGGAATTTGGGAAACAAAATTACAAGTATATGTGTTCACAAAGAAAAATTGTCTTAAGTTCAAGGGGAGATAATTCAAAAACCTGTGGGAGTTGACACTTGAAATTTGAGTCTTGCAAAACTTCAACATGTGATAAATGCTTGTATACTGTTTCATTACTTTTGAATGAACATTGAAGGAGCAGTTTGCGACACAAAATTATAAGGACATGGTAACAAATAGGAAAAAATGTCAAAGTTCAAGGGGAGATAACACATGAACCTGGGGGAGTTGACACTTGAAATTTGCGTCTTGCAAAACTTCAACATATGATAAATGTTTGTATAATGTTTCAAAACTATTGAATGAAAATTGAAGGAGAAGTTTGCGACACAAAATTATAAGTACATGGTAACAAATAGGAAAAAATGTCTTGAGTTCAAGGGGAGATAATTCATGAACCAGGAGGGTTTGAGACTTGAAATTTGCGTCTTGCAAAACTTCAACTTGTGATCAATATTTGCATAATGTTTCATTACAATTGAATGAATATTGAAAGAGGAGTTTGCGACACAAAATGATAAGTACATGGTAACAAATAGGAAAATTTGTCTGAGTTCAAAGGGGAGATAACACATGAACCTGGGGGATTTGAGACTTGAAATTTGCATCTTGCAAAACTTCAACATGTGATGAATGTTTGTATAATGTTTCATAACTATTGAATAAAAATTGAAGGAGGAGTTTGCGACACAAAATTATAAGTACATGGTAACAAATAGGAAAAAATGTCTTAAGTTCAAAGGGAGATAATTCATAAACCTGGGAGAGTTGACACTTGAAATTTGCATCTTGCAAAACTTCAACTTGTGATCAATATTTGCATAATGTTTCATTACAATTGAATATAAATTGAAGGAGGAGTATGCGACACAAAATTATAAGTATATGGTAACAAATAGGAAAAAATGTCTAAGTTCAAGGGGAGATAAGTCATGAACCAGGGGAAGTTGGGACCTAAAAATTGCGTCTTGCAAAACTTCAACATGTGATGAATGTTTCTATAAAGTTTCAAAGCTTCTGAAGGAAAACTGAAGGAGGAGTTCGCGACACAAATTTACTACTATATGTGTCCACAGACGGACTGACGGACAGACACACGGACAGACAGGCTGATTCCAGTATACCCCCGAAAACATTCGTTTTGGGGGGGTATAATGAAAATGTTGGATATATGTTGACTCTTTGAGGCTCAGCTTCAGGAAGGAAATGAAGACTGGTTTAAACAGTCTTCAATGAATTCTTTTCTGAAGTTGATCCATAGAGGGTCCTAGGGGCCATTTGGTATTTTTGACGGTCTAGGCAACATATTTGTAAATCTCAGGCTTGCAAAACCTTTGTCCCGTAAAACCCTACCATGCCATTAAGCTTTGTGGGAATGAGGCTGATATGGGAAACAAAGTACTCTGGTGACAATAAATAATAGGAAAAACACTTCCACATATTTTAACTATAGTTGTATATATCAATAATTCAGTGACACTATTACATATGGAGAGCACAATTACTTGTGAGGCAATGTTTCAACATTCCATTAGGAATTGTAGTAATTTCTAGCTTACATTAAATCTAATCATTCCTGGCTACGGATCAGGAGTTCCAGTCTAACGGAAAATAAAAGAATAATTGAAAACAAGTTTCCATCTGATATGACTTGTGTCAGACAATGTGACTACAGTCGAATATGACTTTTACCATCTTCCACAAGGCTTCAGCTAGACAGGGAAAAAGACGAGGGGCCAACACTGCCCAAATTCACTGTTTTTATGGGGTAAAGACATAGATTCAGAAAGTTTAAGGGCACAGCCCCATAATATCAAAGGACCAAGGGTGATTGGTCTGCTAGTCCTTTTCCCTGCTAGAAAATTCGAATTTTTCAAATTTTAGTTCAAATTGTTCAATAACTGTTACACAAACCCTCTGTTTAAGGTACTCATTGAATTGTCTTGCTCAGACAACTCAAATGTATACCTACAATATAGGTCTTTAATGACTGCAACACAACAGGACTTCAACCACCTTCCAAAAAGCTAAGAGATAGAGGGAAGGGCGGGAAGATTTGGAATTTTATATTAAAGAAGATTCATTTAAATTGTCTTGCTGGTATGTTGTTGTTGTTTCTCTTTTTTTTTAAAGAAAGTAAGAGGTTAGAAGGGCATTTCCCCTTCCATCTATTTGTTTATGCTTCAACTGTGTTCCTCTAAAGCCACGGGAAACATCTTAAGTTTGATTTGTTAATTTGAGTCGGGTTGAATGCCACTTTCAACATCCATTTCTAGCCTCCATTTGCTATTCAACTAAGGGCTACAAATTCTATTTTAGAAGCGGAAAACTTCATAATATGAGTTTCCTTTAGGACTTTGAATTTTTACCTTTTAAAACCTTTTTAACTGGCACTACCCCATAGCTACTAGAAAGATAATGTGAAAATGGGCATTTTTAATGGGAGTAAATTAAGAGTTGTTTGGTTTGTTTGAATCAGTTTTTATGCTGCTTTCAACAATATTTCAGTTGCGGAAACTGGAAAATCTAACAATGAATAATTGATATTTCTCATACCCTTACTACTATATCACCCTTCCAAGGCCTCAAGTTGCTATCCCACATAGGTCTACAGCCAATTGACCATTTGTGGGAAACAAATATTGGGAAAGGATGAGTAACGCCAAGAGGGATTAAACCAGGGACCTCTAGATTGAAAGACTGATGTGCTACCAACTGTGCTTTAAATTGAAGGTGGCTAAATTAAGAGTTGCAGTTACACAAGTTACCATTGTTTAAAGAACCACTTGTATCTTAAACCACTGAAATAATGGGGCTGAATGCTTGTACAAGAGATCTACACTTTCATCCAAAAATAACCATTAGTAAAGCTGTTACAGAAAATAAATGCACTTTGTTCACAGAGTTTATTATAATTATGTAATTGTGACCCGTCATGCAAAAGGGACCATCAAGGAACTCTGCAAAATATATATTAGAAAAAAGGCTTATATCCAGCATAGGTCAACCAGAAAGTATAATTTGGAAATAATTCAATAGGAAAGTAGAATAATCATTCTAGATTTTGGAAAATTCTGCAAAAATGTGCAGTCTTTATTATGCAATGAAACCTGTGTTGACCTGATATCGCCTATCTGATAACATAACATGATTATCAGGAAGTCTATTGTTATAAACAATTTGCATAAACTTTCACATAAATTTCTTCAATTTTTAAGGGTTTATTATCATTTAGAGCTGAAAAATGATTGCATGATAAATAGAATAACATTTAAGTGTCTTAAAATATCAATGTTATCTGGTTTCGGCTACGAGAAATTATCATGACTCGGCAAAGCCTTGTCCTGATAAATTCTCCCAACCTTGACCAGATAACATTGATATTTTAAGACACTAACATGTTTTTCTCTATGACCAGGGTCAACACTTTTTGCACTTGTCAGATAGTCCCTTTTAGTGGAATGGTTCACAATTAATTAGTAAAATTTTGAGGCCAAATCCAAGCAGAACTTGGCCACTTTGCTTAGGTCACAAGGGTCCAGACTACAGTACACAATAAATAAATCATAGGCACTTTGGAGGTCACAGGGGACCTTTTAGTTTGAATCTAGACATTATTACTCAGGCATTTGCCTTATTCTAGACAGAATATTGCATGAGTTTATCCCCAGACAGTTTTGTGAATAAATGTCCAAGTATAAAGTTGTTTTAATCACTTTTCACTGATAACTTCTTGGCTTCTTTAAATGGCAGATAGCCTATGCAAATCTCTACTATTTTATGATCAATCAATTTAATCTGTCATCAGATCTGCATTTTTTTTTAGATTTGTCCATGTGTAGTTTAAGGGGGAACCAGTGGTTCCTTGCTTCGATTATGCAAGCTGTAGTATTATACAGTAGTAATGACTTTTTCTCATCAAGTTAGGATAACACAAGACAAGAGTCTTAGACTCTATATCCTAAATTTGATTATCAAACCAATTGGTGCAAGATAAGTAGTTCGAAAGAACGAGTGCTGCCATCAAAGATAAAACCATGCACCTCTAGATTTACAGGCTGATACCCTACCAACTGCGCTATGATGACGGCTAAGATACTTTCAAAAACTATATATAATTTCCATTTATCTATCTTTACTACCGTAGCAAATGCCCATATGAGTGACATCCCCATGATATGGTTTGTTTGAGGGTAAAGCAAGTACATGATAAACCACTGCTGAGATCTTTGCCAAAAACAAAGATCTGAATGATAAACAAAATGTGTTTGTGAAACATAAATGGCCCTGTAACAACATATCTTTTTTCAAAATGATGACCTTGACAGATGACCTTGACCATTTAACATCACATTGACCTTGATATCTATAGATGAACATCACAGAGAACTTTGATCATGCCAATTAAGAGAAAGGTGTCTGAAATATGCTTGAATAAACTGAAAATGTTTAAGTTTTTGGTTAAGTTTTTTAGAAGTTTGACCTTTACAGATGATCTTGACCTTGTCACATGACCTTGACTTTTGTATTAGCAGATATGTATCATTGAGTTCTATCCCCATGCCAAATATGAGGCTTGTATCTTGAGAAGGCTTGGAAATATTGGCAATGTTAAGTTTTTTGGTTAAGGGGTCAAAACATCAAAGAGAAAAAATCATTGACAGGAATTTTGATAGGACATTTTTAGATTTCTGAGGGTCAAACAGAAGATCCTCTAAACTTCTAACAGCAGCATTTAAAAGCCTATTCAATGGCGGGACTATTTTAACCTCACAAGTGTCAACCTAAATCTCTATTTTTCTGATTAAATGGAACAGCCTTGTGGATGAAACACTTACAGATTATTCATCTATTAGTGATTATACCATCACCTTAAAAATGGCTCCAATAAGGAGAATTGTTGTTTAAAAGAATATCTTCGAAATTCATTCAGCGAGGTCAGTTTCATATCATCAATGAAGAGTGTTTGTTCAATAGAATCAATAATTTCTGAAACACTTTTTGTACCTTGTATGACCATTATCAATATGTCCAATACCAATATCATTATTCTTTATGCCATTAATTAACAAGTTCTTTTGTTACCTTAAACCTAATTTTCACAATTATATTGGGTGTATGCTCACTTTAAGAGATACAGAAGCTGTTAACCAGGGCTGGATCTAGAGTTTGAAACTAAGGAGTCAATGACTCTTTAATTGTCCCTGGGGTCAAAACTGGTTATAAAGGGGTCAAAAAACAGGCAAATCAAAATGTGAATAGAACTTCAGTTTCGATTGACATTTCTTGTAAAGATATGAAGAAAGAAAATAATTTGTAGGCATCTAAATGATATATTTATAAGATACATTGCTGAAAATTTGAGGGATAAAACCCAGTTTTGATGCTAAGAAATTTCTCAGAATGGAGTCAAAATGATCCTCCTTTGGAGAAAATCTTAGGGACAAAATAAGATATTTTAGATTTTTGTGGATCAAAACCCTAGTTTACAGGTCAAACAAGAGCCCTATTAACCTGTCTGCTGGATTTATGTTCTGACAGAGACATAGCTTATTTTTTATCCTTAAACCAGAGTTTTGACCCTCAAAATTAAAATAATCCTATGTTGACAAATAAAAGTTTCTGTCAAAGTGGTCATTTTAATCTGTAATATTCTGGTGTTGCTACTTGATACAATTTTCAAATGTATAAATGTAATAGAAATGGATTATGTGAAATAGCCCCTTCAAATCTTCAAAATCTTTGAGATTCCTATTTCATATTAATCTCTTTTCAAAAACAACACAAAGCAATAAATTTAAGCAGCATTATCAAGAAATGTAAACAAGAAAATATATAACCAAATTTCCAGTATATCACTTTTGACTCTCCAAATGTTCACTGCTGCAGTTATTGGCCTCTAGAAATTAGTCAATGACTCCTTAATCTGAAAGGCTTTTTTGTTACTTTTTCCTTTAAGTAATTTCAACAGTACTGACACAAACCAGGACTCGTGTTTGACCCTTAAACCAGGGTTTTGACCCCTAAAATCTGATGATATCTTATTTTGACCCTTAGAAATTTCTTCCCTTGAAAGAAATTTCTTAGGGTTAAAACTTTTTAAGGTGCATCGGTGCATCCAATATACATACTATCTCAAATTTTACAAATCAATAGCTTACATCATTTCTTGAAAAGGAAGGGTCAAATGTTTCTTAAACCTATAAAATTCTTACTCATGATTAGCTCTTTCTTGTTTTTTGACCATTGACCCCTTTAAAATCCATTTTGACCCCTAGAATTATTGGTTAAGGGGTC
Source organism: Fragum whitleyi (assembly GCA_948146395.1). NCBI lineage: Eukaryota > Metazoa > Mollusca > Bivalvia > Cardiida > Cardiidae > Fragum > Fragum whitleyi. Next base: position 1,481,129 of record OX411553.1, read on the forward strand.
ACTAACACCAGCCCTGACAAACCCCTTAGTAGAGTGTACTCAATAGATACTTTAGCATTTATTTACATAATCTTAATTCATTTATATAAATTGCACGCGATAAGGTTAACATTTAGACGGTTGTATCGATATTTTCTATAGGTAGTGCAGGTTACTTATCGAATATGTTAACTTCCTGTACAGAACCTGATATAATATAATTAAAATACCGTGACGTATGTAAATGACTGCGATGGCTCAGTGAATACGCATGCTAGACTATCGACTGATTGTTACCAAAACGCTCCCGGTTCGTATCCTGTCATCGGCACATTTTGTTATTGTTGGTTTTATTCGAGAAAATTAAATTTTTTACATCATCAAATACACGCAGATAAATTTCTTTTTTATGTGTTTCTTTATATTTTAGATATGTATCATAGGATTAAACATACAGGATTATACCGTTCGGAGAAACCTTTATCGATTCTATGCGATAAAATATCGAATCATGAAACAATCGCCTTTGGTCTACAATTGTTTTGGCTATTGCATTCGGTTTATCAGCGTGAAATCTTTTTAATTTGGAATCTTCGAATAGTCAAATTGCAGTTTCAAGCTCTATCTAAAGTGGCCTTTATATCCATCCCCACGGTGAAGTAAATATAGTATATATCTATTCAATCCAAAGAATACAAAAGCCTTTGAAGAATTTTCAAAATTAGCACAACATTTAACTTTTTTTAAAAAAAATATGCCATTAAAAAGTTAAAGTTAATTTTTATGTTGCAATGCAGAATTGAACTCGATCCGCTTGGTCAAAATTCTGTCGTCCTTATCCACTCGACTACGCCACTCCGATAAACAACTGCATGTTTTTTTAGTATAATAAACACAGCCAATCGACATGAACACTGTTTTCAATAACATGGATTGATCCAGTGTTTGTATACAATATCGCGCTTATCGCGTAAGCATAATACCAACAAATATCTTCTTTGACATTATTTGGAACACACCCCCCCCCACCCCCCAGAATTTTATACACAATGCATGGGGCAATTACTCCTTAAACTTAAAGGCTAGCACAAGCCCTGTTCTTCATTGTACACACTATTTTCCATATTTGATCTTGTAATTCTTGATGGATAATAATGTGGGAATGGGACAAAACTTTCAAGCTCAGATCAGAACGGATGTTAGATAACCTGTGATACAAGACTTTCTAGAATAAGACTTCAAATACAAAACTTTGATAAGGACTAGTTAATTACTTGTTTAAGAATATTCCTACAGCCAGAAAAATCATTGACCAATCTTCATTTGAAGATAATCCACAAAATATCTCTTTCACAGAATTTAATTACTCTTTCACTCTAACACGCTGTAATTTTACATCAAAATTCTAAAATGCTTCACTTCTTTCGAAAAATTCAGATTACTGTATTATTCAAACTATTTCCTGTTTAATTAACAAAATTATTTGATAATTCAAAAATATGTTATTTTGATTTGCAGAAAAGGATTACTTCCCTGTTAACTTTTTGAATAAATACTTCCTTCTTATCATCAAAAAACGAACAAGGCAATGCAGGAAACAGTAAATACCATTGATTAAAATATAAATGGAAATTGATAACAAATAACAATAGCATCATCTCAACTTAAAATGTGAATATCATTATGATCAGGTATTTTTCTTATTTGTTTGACTAAAATTATCTATGATTGGATAAATGATTATAGGAACAATCATTTGCTTGCTTAAAATGCTTTAAAAAGAAAAAAAGTGCTGATTTTTACCAGAAGAGTAAAAATAGACTGTGTACATTAATTTACCACTAAGTGAATCAGTGCATGATTAAATATTCAATAGTGATTGTATACCCAACAGAAATAAAGGTAATGAATAATTTAGTTTTAATTGATTAATCAATGTGCTTTTTTACAAATTTTTCTCCAACTGTTTAACCAAGAATTATACAAGAATAACAATTACTTACAAAAAGTGATGGCTTTAGATTTTTTTTAACTTATTTGATCATTTACTCGCCATTTACAAGGATCTTACAAGACCAATATAAAGTTACTGTCTAATAAAAGGTGTGATTCTTTAACATTGATTATTTTTTTCTGTACAAACAACTATTGTGATAGTATTGCAATAGGTTTCTGACAATTGCAATACTATTCCAATAGCAACTTTACTATCGCAATACTATCGTGATACTAATTTTGAACTCAATAGTCACCCCTACTCTAACTTCTAAAATCAAGGAGTCCAAGCTCAAACTAAGGATACCGACTTTTCATAATGGGAGAACACTGTAGAAAAGAAGAAATTGCTTATTACAAGCAATTTCTTCTTTTCAACAAGTTACTCCCCCAAAATTAATGATTTTATTTCAAATTCTACTAGATGCAAGCTAATGTTATCTTCAACAACTTATGTAGCAAACAATTTACAGTTTTTACAAGAGATGAAAAGGAAACTGCCATGCACATTTGTTTTTCAAAAAATTCTCAAATGATACTAGGAGTCCATCGTACTCCTTACTTACAAAATGGAGGTGTTCCAACAGATAAAAAAGGAGTCTCAGACTCCCAGACTCTCCTTAGTGTTGAATGCTGGTGACACATGAAGAAAATTGATGTTGCACATATTAAACTTAGTCTTGAATGAATACATCAGGGTTTTCATTAGCATCCAAAAGCCAAGAGTCAATGACCCTTGAGTCAAAATTTCCAAGAGTCAAAATCTCATGCGTCAAACTATGGCAAAATCATGTGTCTACCCCCCCCCCCCCCCAAAAAAAAGAAAAAATAACAAGTTTCAAATTTGTAAAAAATGGGGGGAAATCATTTTAATTGTATTGAAACAAATAAAATTAGGTACAGGTCATTTTTCAAAAGGTGCCTGAAAATAAACAACAAATATATGATTTATCACCGTCATACTTCATCACAAATTCCAGTCATTAAATAATTTCTAAAGAGCTTAATTTCAGACTAAATGCTTGTTTTTTAGTAAGTGCAATGAAGTTGAAAGAGTTTTGAAGTTGCAAATGCTAGTAAAAGGTTCTGAAGATTTTTTTCGATTTTTCGCTTAAAGAAATAGATTCCAACCACGAAAACCCATGACAATTCACAACAGATCCTACTTTTGATGTTTACCGGCTTACTTTTTAGATACTGTTTGAAATATTGTGAAATTATTCAATAATAGGTTGATTTTAGTGTGAACAGAGGTATAGCAAAGGGGGTTTAGCTGATTTTCACAGGTGTCAAAAGACTGTCAATTACGATCGCCAATGCATATCCGATCACTGGAGTGTGTTAATTGCCAATCAAGCTAGGTGTTATTAGACCACCAATTAACTACTTTCCAATAATACGACACACTTCTTTAACCCTTGACGCACAGCTACTATTTTTGAAGAGTCAAAATGACGCACCAGCTCAAATTTCCGAGAGTTATTGACTCTCGTAAATTTGAGCTGGTGCATCATTTTGAATTTCTGCGGGTCAAAACCCGGGGTCTCGGGTCAAACGAAAACCCTGTACATGAATCTATTCATTTTTAATTTTGATTGAAAGATTCCCTTTTTCAATGCAATTTGATAAAACTAGAAAGCCATGAATGGCTTGTGTCGCTCCACAGGCTTGAATTTCTTGTAATAGCAAATCTAAGTTTTGACTAGATTTTTAGATATTTTGGCTTCTACTGATGTTGAAAAGATTTTCAAAGTTTCCACTATTATAACATATATAAAGAAATGACCTCCGCCAATAAAAGACATATTTTTCTTCAAATCACAATAATTTTTGGCTGAAAGATAATGGATCACCTCAGGATCATACTAATGAAGTTTGATTGATATCCATCAATAACATTCTGAGAAAATGATTTTCAAAGTTTCCACTATATAACATATAGAGAAATGACCTCCGCCCATAAAATACATATTTTTCATCCCATCACAATAATCTTTTGTAGACTGATAAAGGGTCACCCAAGGATCATTCATGTAAAATTTGGTTGATATCTATCAGTTAGATTCTGTGAAAATAATTTTCAAAGTTTCCACTATATAACATATAGAGAAATGACCTCCGCCCATAAAATACATATTTTTCATCCGATCTCAATAATTTTTTGTAGACTGATAAAAGGTCACCCAAGGATCATTCATGTAAAATTTGGTTGATATCCATTTGTTAGAACCTGAGAAAAGTCACTTTTTACCATATTTGGAAATTAGCCACGCCCATTTAATCCATGTTTTTCATTGGATCAAAATTTCTTGAACAACTTTGAAAGAGGGTCACCCAAGGATCATTCCCATGAAGTTTGGTTGAAATCCATCCAGTAGTTTCTGAGGAGAAGATTTTTAAAGAAAAAGTTTACGACCGGACGCACAGACGGACGCACGACGGACACAACGCCATGACAATAGCCTCAGTGGCTTTCAGCCAGTGGAGCTAAAAAAACAACATGTGAAATGCTTTTGTGGAATGCGATTTTAAAGCTGCTCTGTAACAGATTGGGAAAATGAGATTTTTGAAAATGTTAGTAAAATTAATCAGAACTTAAGTAACGATCTCATCATGTTGAAGCCTTTAAAATAATAAGATTCGATCTGGTTACACATGAAAAGAAAGACTGATATTCCTGAATTTAGTGAAATTCTTTCTGAAAAATAAAGCAACTACTAACGCCTAAAAATCATTCTTCCAAACAATGTTAATCTATATTTTGTTCATATATCACTATCAATTATCAGCCTTTGGTAAATTTGATGATTTTTAAAGGATTTATTTAGCAGGGCTTGAAAATTCTACTCATCCGCTCGTCCTGCATGATTTTTTCCTTCTTTGTCTTTATAAGCAGGACAAGTGGATTTTGCATTATTTCACTTATGAAATGAATGTATCACTATGTTTTCCTGTATAGCAGGACAAGTAGAAATTTCAAGAATTTTCAAGCCCTGTTTAGATATATCAACCATAGAGGTTTTATCGTGGGTAGCTCACTTAGGAGTCATAATGCAATTGAACTTGTCAATGAGTTTGATGTTTATAAAGAAAAATAAGTGATAACATAGTTTCAAAACTTTCAAAGCTAGTTTAAGGAAAAGGGTACATCAACCAAAACATTCAAGATAGTTTGGTCTTTTATCGGGATAGAAATTAACGTTTGACAGTTAACAGGGGGGGGCTACTTTCTAACTGGACACCGTTTCGGGCAACACCTACCGCTTTCAGGGCCGGCAAGCGATCCTTTGTCATCTTAAAACCGAGCGAAAACACAAACCGTAGATATCCAGTCACTGAATCACCTCACTTATAATCCAGGAAACTACTCGACCGCCATGAGTTATGTTAAAACAGGAAAAATCGATACAATTTTAATATCATCACCATTCCCGTATTTAGATAAGAAATGCGCATGCGTTTGTTTTGACAGTATATTCCGGTTCCGCTTTTTAGAAAAGAGTAAATTTGGTTCCCGTCACCAGTGGAAAGTTAGTGGAAAATTACGCGCGAAATCCGGTTCAAACCGACTTACTCTGGTTGAAGATATTTCGCAAATTTGCGCCATAACATCTTAAGATTTAAAATCAATCGACATCAAAGCCGCGTCTTACGATTAGAGGTAAAGTTATTGTCTTTTGTTGATGTTACTTTATAATCTTTATTTTTTTCTGTTTAGTTATTTCATTAGACATAATCTTTATTGGATAATCTTTTGTTTTTGGAGACGGAAGTTTGAACAAATACCAAAGTTTAAAGATCTGTTAGATGTTACGAATGATTCTGACTGACCTATCATTTTAAATTCAGATATCAGGATCTCTTTATTTTACAGATGGCACAACAAATCCAACAAGAAGATGCCCCCAGATTTAAGGTTAGTAGACAACAATGAATACTTTGACAAGAGTAAGCTTTGTTGTTTGTTTTTTTTTTTAAAAAAAGAGAATCTTTAAAGGTTTTATTTACACTTAGGCCTTCACTTTTGTTTTTCATACAGTTTTGGAGGCCTTATATCAAAGACACAAGCATTGGTGCTTCTTATTGCCCTTTTAGTGCGGTCCACAGGTAGCCAACACGGGTGGGGATAGTGTAAATTTACCAAAACTTAACCACAAAAAACTTTAATACTATTTCTTTTTATCACAATGTATAATATAGACAAGGTCCCGAACTACCCTCTTTTATGCAGAAAATCTAGTCAGTCCAGATCGCGCAACTCAACTTTACACCTATAAACCCAAGTTAAATATGATGCTCTAATTAAATCACTGATTGATTTGACGGGTCTATATTATACATTGTGATAGAAAAAAATAGTATATGGTACCTATGGTGCGGTCTAAAGTGAACACCGAGTGATAATACCTAAGGAATAACAGGGCAGGGAATATTACCTTTTAGTATGTGTCTAATAACACTGGATAAGTCTCGTCAATGTGAATCTGTAAGTTTCTTAAGCCCACGGAAACACTGGAGCGTCCTTACTGTAGGCTGCTATCTTCCACACTGGGATACCCGGATGGCTGGTTCCGCTCATCGACTTTTCCCGCGTTGAGCCAATCCCCGGATGTTATGTGTAGATCTTTTGCACACGACATAGCTTTTGCACACGACACAACATTCCCCCAGACTTTATTTAAGAAGCTTTTTGGAAATCTTTCCTTAATCCGAGTATCCCTTAATTGTGTGAATCCTAATTTAACATAGATCGCGATTTTTAAACAAAACTAGAAGTCTTGTTTCCTAGGCACCGGTGAATTAATCAGAAACCAACAGAACTAGAAGTCCCATTGATCGCATACGTTTTCATGTAAAACTAGAAGTCTCACATGACATCGCGAAATAACTTGGAAAGTATGTTTTACTGTTAATAACTTCACTTATGCATAACTAGAAGTCCTGCACAATCTTGAAGGAAAGTCCTTTTCATAAATCGAAGAAGTTAACTTAAATGTCTCTTAATGACACAAATGTTAATCACTCTGAATTTCTTTGCACTCAGGATATAGTTCGTTATACACGAAATTAATAAAGCGTACACACGCAATTTCCTTAAAAAACCTTAGTAATTTGTAGCGCTAACACGCAAATCTTTTTCCAGAGATGAACTCTTTAGTTAAAGCGTTTTACCACTGAACTTTTCACGGTTCATACGTTAAATTACCAAGCGTTTACACGCAACAATGTAAATGTCCAAGCGTTTACACGCAACAATGTAAATGTCCAAGCGTTTACACGCAACAATTGAAATGTCCAAGCGTTTACACGCAACAATTGAAATGTCCAAGCGTTTACACGCAACAATGGAAATTCTCACGAACTTGACTTAAGCGTTTTCACGCAATACTGTAACTGTCCATAAGGACTAACTTAACTTTAAGCGTTTTCACGCGATACTTTAAATGTCCTTTAAATGACTGACTGGCTTTAAGCGCTTAAACGCAATGCTATAAATGTTCGTGGAACCTTACTTCAGCGCTTACGCGTAAATACTTGAAATGACTTGAAAAAGGAATTAAACCCTAATAATTACTTTATATAACTGATCTTTGATGCAAAACTAGAAGTCTTGCAAATACTTAAATAATGAATTGACTTAGATTGATGGACTGGGTAATCCGACATAACGCGCAGTTGGTAACCTTATTACCTGGGTCTCAAACCAGTTCTCTTGCACAAAAGTTACTGGAGTGAAGCATAACTTAAGGTTAAAACATCACAGTTCTGCCATTAGTTCCAATAAAGTCGTCTGGCGTTTGTAGTAGTTAGTTTAAATACACTCTCAATGGGCAGTCCCTTATGTTGAGCCATGAATTTGGCAGCATGGTAAAGATGACCAGGCGATGAAACGTGGTGTCTTCCCATTGAAAAGTATGGTGCATCTGACTCAAGAAGTAAACGATCATCCCCCAATAACCTCAGAGCTTCCACCTGACTTGGATTGAAAGTCCTCATCTTGTTGGTAAAACCAAAGAAGGTATTAGGAAAGTCCTTTAACCACTGTTGCACTACATAAGAGTTTCCAGTAAAACAATGAAGGTGGATCTTCTGTGACTGTTTAACGTGCTTTCGAACAAATAATAATAGTTGAAGAAAGGCCTCTGTTCCACAGTCTCCTTCCATCCCTCTGCAGTGAAGAACTAAAACATGGTGAGGTTTAATTAATGGCAGAACCCTTTCCAGTAACATTATTTGATTTGACCATTCCTTTACTGGCTCGGTGTGATCAATTCCAACTTCCCCTAGTGCTGTTACTCTTGGATGCTCTAGAAGAGCGCGAAGGTGATTAAGTCCCTCTTCCAATCTGCGAGTGGGGAAAGAAGCATGTCTCGGGTGGAAACCAATGGCTACCATCATATCTCGCTCGAAGTCTAGAAGAGCTTGTCGCGTCGGATATGTCTTTGGATCGCAGAAAACAGCTACACTACCGATAACTGCTGTACGTTCCGGCAAATCAACTTCTGTAGCTGCAAGTAAATCGTTTAAACTAGTGTAATTCATCGTAAGTTTAGCAAGTGTACGATCAAGATGGAAATGGGAATCAATTACTTCTGGATACTGACTAGAAGAAGAAGTGTCCACTAAAAGTTCACTTTCAAAAGATTCTGTGAAGTTGGTTCTCCAAAATTGCCTCTCTTCGGAATTAAGTACAGCAACTATCAACAATATAACTTTCCAATGAACCAAGATCCCAACTGAATTAGCTGTGGCCAAACTGAATGAATCCGGGACGTCTAAATGAAGATGATTACATAGTCCTTTCATCGCTTTTTCCTGAACACCGGATATCTGGCTTGCACTCACTGTGCCTAGAAGGCGCTGGATCCGCAAAAATGCCAACAGTTCATCCAGGGTAGCAGGTTTCCCCAATAACCATCTGCCAGCTTGTTCCAAGGCTTTTACTCTCCTGGCATTCACACCATTGTTATCAGCAGGTAGCTCTTCCTGGAATATTCCTGGAATGTGCTCGTTAAATGCGTGCGGTTTCAGGAACTTTGCTGTGGGCGAGGCACACCCAGGAACACTACACTCTCTACTTTTAGCGACCTTTTCAGCTCGTTTGTCCCTCTCCTGTCTAGCCTGCTGAACCATTTCCTTTGTGAGTCTTTTCTTTGGTGGAGGAGCTGACGTGTCTCTTTCTGTGGCCTTCGGGTTGCTTATTTGTATCTTGATACCCTCCGGTCCTGACGTCTGCGCTGTAACTGTGCGCTGTCAGATACCCGTATAGTCCCCCTACCCTTAATCGCGACACCGGGCCTAGATCTACGCCGCGTAGTGCCCTCGGAACCGGAAGTGCTAGAAGCGCCTTCCGATCATTGGGTCTTCGGATCACGCAAAGTACCCGCAGAACAAGGAGTGCTAGAAGCGCCTCCCAGTCGTTGGGTCGTCTTTACTAACCGCGGTGACCTGCGTGAAATACCCTCGGAACAGGGAGTGCTAGAAGCGCCTCCCAGTCGTTGAGCCTTATTCAACCGCGGTGATCTTCTTGGACTGCCTGCCGTCAGTGGACTAGATTGATTAATTGGCGGCTTATTGCGGACGGGTGACTTAAGTAGTTCTTCCTCCTGTCCGATGGAGATGTCCACTTCTAATATGGAATCGCCGAGGAACGTCAGGCTAGAAGCCTCATCTCCCTCCTTTGGCTCTGGCAGGCCGTCAACACTGTATGTGTTCTGACATTTTTCATCTGACATTCTGAAATACAGAAAAATGGATTAAAAGCTGACCCTGGTTTCCTTTAGTTTACAGTCTTTGCATTTAAATTTATCTATTTGTAAAGAGTCTGATACACAAATGTTAACGCACGACCCATGGTACCACTCATTACAATAGTCACATTGTATCATGAACCTACTATTCCAAGGCTCTTTACAAGAACAGTAAACAGTTTTGTCATTGTCAGGAATCACCAGTTGATCATCTGGTGATTCTAGATGCCTTTTTATCCAGACTGGTAAGTTGCGATCTTTGCATGGCATCATTCGGTCATGATTAACTACAAAGACTGATTTATTGAATTTAACCCTATAAAGATAGGATGACAATTTCTGAACTATCAAAGCTGGGCCTTTCCAGGGTGGACTTAGTTTTTTGCACTTACCCTTTATGACAGCGGTATCTAGAAGATACACAATGTCACCTGTGGCATATGGTCTAAGTAAGATTTTTAAATCATAATTTCTTTTCATTCTTTTGCTGGAGCTTTTAAGAGTTGATCTTGCAGTATCATGAGCAATTTGTATGTTCTTTTCCAAATTAGTCACATATTCACCATAATTTTCTGATTTTGTTTTTGTATTGGGGAACATTAGATGCGCAGGAGTGTTAATTTCTCTCCCCAACATTAATTTGTTTGGAGTGTACCCAGTGCTCCTATTTACAGCCGCCCTTAGTGCCATAGCGATCTGTTGCAGATGCTCGTCCCATTTGTCCTGTTTCTTACCTAGGAAACACCTGACAGCGTCTAACAAAGTTCTGTTAAAACGTTCTACTTGGCCATTTGCAGATGGCCTATAAGGAGTTGTCCTAGCTTTGTGGATTTGAAGACATTTGCAAAGCGATTCAAATAGCTTACCATCGAAATTTCTTCCCTGATCAGAAAAAATCTGAAAAGGGAATCCCATGCGTGAAAAGAAATTATCGACAGCTGCTTTCGCAGTCTCTTCCGCACGTTGTGATGGTAGTGGGATACACTCTACCCATTTGGTGAATTGATCCACCATCATTAGGCAATGTTCATAGCCATTCTTACTTTTAGGTAACGGGCCAATGAAATCAATATGGACCCGCTCCATAGGCATACCAGCTTGATATTCTGTGAGAGGCACTTTGCCGTAGGCTTTATTTTTCTTATTCTTATTACAGACATCACAAGTAAGAACGTATTTTTCGATGTCTCTGCGTAAATGAAACCAGTAGAATTTTTCTTTCAGCTTAGATTTCGTTCTTGCTACCCCTTGGTGACCTGCAGAAGGGATATCATGATGAAGGCACATTGCTGATTCTTTTAAGCTGTCAGGGATTACTAGAAGTGGATCCCCAGCTCCTTCCCTTACATCATGCTTAAACAAGACCCCATTTGTCAGATGAAACATGTCTCTATTCAACCAGTGATTTTTCTCCTCTGCACTTGCTAAGAAGAGATCTTTCTCACTTGGTTGAATACCATTTTCTAGCCATGCTAGAAGCATGACTAGCTTCTGGTCCTGATGTTGTGCCTCCCTTAAATCTTTATGTGAATAGCCCCAGGATTGTGGCCCTTCCGTCTTGTCGGCACTAGAAGTACCGGCCTGAACGTTGCAGCATGTTACCTGAAATTCATTACCCGAAGCCACAATATCAATATGGGCCGCTATCTTGCCCATTTCCTGAATATAACCTTGAACCAAGAGATCTAGAAGACCTGCATGATCCCTCGGACTTGACCCTGGGCTATCTTGAGCTACCTCGACATGACTGATAACTGAACTTGGTTGACCCCTCTGAGCATCTGCTATCTTATGTATTGACCCTTGGAGAGTTGCCTCCGTACCCTGTAAGCGCTTAGCCAACCCTACTGCTTCATCGACGTCCTCTGTAAATTTAGCCCATTGTCGATGTGCCCTGGAGCAGTAGATGCAACCTCCGCATGGCAGATTCTCGGGCTGAATGCAAGCCACGTACTCATTACACGGACTTAAAGGATCTGGGATCCTTGACAGCGCGTCCGCGTTACCGTGCTTAATGCCAGCACGGTGTTTGACAACCATATGGTATTGAGAGAGTTCCTCAATCCATCTCGCAAGCTGACCCTGAGGTTCTTTAAACCTTAATAACCAAGTTAGACTGGAGTGATCAGTTCGAACCATAAATATATTGCCTAGAAGGTAATATCTGAATTGTCGAGTGAACCTAACAATTGCTAGTAGCTCTTTTCTGGTCGTGCAGTAATTTCTTTGTTCGGGTGTTAAAGAGAAACTGCTAAAAGCAATGACCCTTTCTTCCCCGTCCTGAACCTGTATTAGTTCGGCACCGATCGCGACCTTGGATGCATCGACATCCAAGATAAACGGATCTGTAGTGTTAGGCAGGGCTAACACTGGCGGACTGGTTAATGCTGCTTTCAATGCTTCAAAGGATTGTTTTTCCTGTTCCCCCCACTTAAATGGATTTGCCCCTGTCAATTTGTAAAGAGGTTGAGCAAGGTCAGCGAAGTTTTTAACAAATGACCTGTGATAATTGGCCAACCCTAAGAACCTTTCTATATCTTTTTCTGACTTTGGTACTGGCCAATTCTTGACTGTTTCAGTATCTTTTTCAGCCATTGATAGAGAATTTCCACTTACATTTCTACCTAAGAACTCCACTTCTTTTTGGAAAAGAACACATTTCCTCGGCTTCAATTTCATGCCGTGTACTCTGAACCTATCTAGGACCTGACTTAAATTTTGTAAGTGGTCTTCAAAAGTTTTTCCCATAACTAATATGTCATCTAGAAATGCGAGGACAACTTTCCATGTTAAACCCTTTAAAATGAAATTCATGACCCTGGAAAATGTCGCAGGAGCATTAGTTAAACCAAAACCCATCTTTATGTGCTCAAATAAGCCAAATTTTGTGAGGAAAGCCGTTTTCTTTCGATCTTCAGGTTTTACTTTTACTTGCCAATAGGCTGAGTTTGCGTCTAGTTTAGAAAACCACACATTCCCAGCCAGTGTGTCAAGGCAATCCTCAACTAACGGTAATGGAAATGTATCTTTTACCGTGACGTCATTGAGTGCACGGTAATCAATACACCATCTAACTGACCCATCCCGTTTCCTAATTAACACAGGAGATGATGCCCATTCTGAACAAGATTCCTGAATTACACCAGCATCTAACATCTTTTTGAGGTGAGCTTCCTCTTCATTTGCAAAACAAGCTGGTGTTCTACGCATTTTGTGCTTTATTGGTTTAGCATCACCAGTATCAATTGCATGTTCGATTGCAGTAAAGTTTCCTAAATCGAAATCAGTTTCGGCAAAGACATCAGAGTACTCGCGTAGAACGCTCTCTAACTGTCTTGCCTCCTGCGAATTTAAATTACTTTTTGATGCCTCAAAAACGCTGTGCATATGTGCTGGCAAGCTTGTGTTGCTTTCACCTGTAACCGGGCAACTAGAAGTCACCATGGAAACAGATCCCTGGCAGTTAACTTGACTAGAAGTCAAATCTCCCTCACAAGATTTATCAGCAATTGTTTCTACCTCATATGCACTGGCTATTATTTCATTCTTTCTGAAAGACTTGTAATTTTCGGTTGGATTCACGAGGCAAAGAATAGGTTGCTTTTGTGATCTTACTATTCGAGGCATTAAAATACCCTTTTTATAAACAAGTTCTTCTGGTTCAATGCAATAATTTGCCAAAGAGTCAGTCATTTTACCTTGAACACGGACAACAGAATTTGGAGGAACCACAACCTTCCTAGTCAAAGAAACCCTAGCTATTAATGGTTTGCCATCTTTTAAATGAGTGGTAATGGGTATTTTTTCTCCATTGATGATAAGGTTGTCAGAGCACATATCATGAAGAACACCAAGATGGTGCATGATATCATGTCCAAGCAACATTTCATCAGCTATGGGTGCTACATAAAGTCTTTCTTTAAAGATCTGACTGCCCAATCTCAATTGTACGGGTTTGGTAATGAAGCCTTTTAAAACATTTTCTTTGTCGGCCATTTGCATAACGACTTCCTGTACTTTATTGGGCCTCTCTTTAAGCTCATTGTAAATATCCAGGGAAAGAATTGTTATTTCTGCACCTGAGTCGATCCTAGCCTTAACAGTTTTCCCCCCGACTTTAATAAATACAAAAGAAGAGCCTGCACAAACCCTATGTACCTGAACAATTGTTTCTGTATGATTTTCTGAATCGCGTTTATCTGATGGCACTGGAATTTCAGGTACTGAATCTGGTTCAATGTTTTCATTTGAATGACCAAAAGCCTCCATCCTTGACTGTACATTATCAAGGCTAGAAGTTTTTAGATCTGGATGTACATCAGAATTTTCAGATTGACCACTCATAATTTCTTTGACAGGGGACTGAGGAGCGTGGCCCTTAACCTCAGTCCTTAGGCGTTTAAATCCTGCTTTTGTTTATTTTTGTTTTGCCGCTCTTTCCTTTTCAGCCAATATGCGTATTTTCTGCAATTTCTTTTGAAATGACCTGGGGCCTTGCAGAAAAAGCATTCATCGTCAGGATTAGCTGGATTTTCTGAATTTAATTGGCTGGCCTTGAGAGCTTCATCAACTATTTTTCTCACGTCTTCTAAAGTAATTTCATTAATTGACACCTCATCCCTACGACGTGATCTAGATTTTTGCCCATCAACAGCTTGAGAGATGTACTGGTGATGCTTTACTGCATTAAGGGCGTCTGAAATGTTTTTGGGATGCTCAAAACAGGCATGCTTAGCAGCCTCTTTATCTATACAGCCCTGACAAAATTTTGAAACGGCTTCCCTAATGCGATGAGACTCGGGCAGATCTTTGTAGGCAGCAGTTGCCAAGGACATGACTCTATCTGCCCAATCTTCCAGCGTTTCATCAGTACGCTGCATTGCATTTTGGAAATGAATCCTTGTTGTCTCAGTCAATTCGACTGAACCGAACCTATTTTCGAGTTTGCTCAAAATTTCATCAAAGCTGTATTCCTCTCCCATACTTGTGATAATGGAGAGGAACTCAAGTGCTTTGCCCTCTAAACTCCAGGTTAAATAGTCTTTGCACTCTTGATCCCCCCACCCATACACGGAGCGATAACTGTCAAATAAGCTCTTGAAAGAGAACCAATTTATTTTTCCATCAAAACGCAAGTTTTTTGGAACTTGTTTTGGATCTCCCCTTTTTATGCTTACTGATTTTCTGAAATCATGGCCATTATTCATCGTGCCACGACGCCTGTGTCTACGAATATTTGGGGAACGCGACCTAGAGGGAGAGCAATCACTGGAAGTTTCTGAACTGAACTCAGAGACTTGAACCCGGGATGAGCGTCTATTGTGCCTGCTTTTATGTCTTGTGTGATCTGATTTGTGATCTCGTGAACATTCAGCCCTTTGATAAATTACCTGATAACCAGATGGAGCAGTATCTGGTCTAAAAGACCTTAACTCTGGTGCTACATTGCGTTGGGAGTCCAGTCTAGAAGACCGGTAACCTTCTTTTTGCAATTGGCTATCAAGTCTATGCAGTTCATGCGTAGTAGGGGCATCCAGTCTAGAAGACTGAAGCTTAATTCTGTTTGGAGAAGACCCCTGGCTAGAAGCGCAAGAGTCTCCTTTATGTAGCTGAGTGTCCAGTCTAGAAGACTGTAACTCAGATCTGTAGTGCTGGGGTTCCAGTCTAGAAGAGCGTGGAACTCCAGCCTGTAGAATGGGTTTGGTTTCTGTGAAATTGGGAATGTCAAGTCTAGAAGACTGTGACCTGGTTCCCCGCATTTGGGTATCCAGTCTAGAAAACTGTAACCCATCACTAAGGGTTTCCGGTCTAGAAGACCTTGGCCCTTGAACTCTACTTATATGAGTTTTTGGGAGCTCTGGCAGTCGCCTAGAAGGGGTACCCTGTCTCTTGATTGGGGAACTTACCCTTGAAGTTTGAGGCCAGGCATTACTGTCCTTGACCTTTTTCTGTCTTGGTGACAGAACCTCATCTTGATCTGAATGTCTAAAAGACATTGATTCAAGATTTTTGTGCATAACAGACTGTTGTAAGCTTACTTGTAAATTCTGTTGTGTTTGAATCAGAAGTTGCAGCTGACTAATTTGTTCTTGCGTTTTTTCCTGCAAGTTTTGTAAAGCGACCATTTCTGAATTGCGTTGTTGAGATATTGCAATGTCCAACATAGCCAAATAGTCAGAACTAGGTTGAGCTGCATTATTTAAATTTAATTCTTTCAGATCAGGAGACTGGATAGACTGCGGTGAATTAATTGTCATAAAAGGAATTTTCGGTTTTGGTAATGATGACCTTGGTGGAGTCATTTGAGACATGGCTGGAACAGAAATTGCTTGCTTGTGCTGGAATTTCACAGGCGTGATAGGCTGAGCATGGTCTGGTTTTAACTCGACTCGAGACAGAACTTTAGGCAGTTCTGGCTCAACCCGTGACAAAACCTCAGGTGTTCCAGGCAAATTTTGGATTAATTCATCAAAATTTGGGGGAAGAGGGCGGGGTGCAGAGTAATCAAGAAGTCTGCGGATAGATCTCTGGGCATCCTCTATTTCTTGAAGAAGACATGCTTCTTCATTTTCTTCTGACTCTTCCCACGACCTTTAAGAAACAGATAGCCTATTTTGGTTTGGCTGCAGACAATCAGCTTGCCTAGAAGGTTCACTGAAGTCGAGCATATTCCAAGTTTCAGCAGACACCTCCCCCAAGAACATTAATGAAAAGGCTTCTTTTGTGACCTTGCCATACGCTTGCCTGTGTCTCAAAATGGCGGTTGCTTTTTTCTCCCCCACACCAGGTACAAGACGGAGCATTTCAGCCGTAGCTGTATTAATGTTAAGCCTAACCATTTTTAACGGAATTTACTAATAATAAACAATAAATTATGCACTTACCTTGTTGTCACTCCTCTGGAATTTCTCCTTGAATCCAAATCTGCTAGAGCACTGGGAAGTAATTTGGAATTGGCTGTATAATTCAAACACAGTAAATGGGCTGGACAGAACTGTAGTTTGGCACCTTATTATAAGCCACTTTAAATCTTTAGTTAACTATTTAATTACTACCAGGGCTCTACATAACATAATTTGAATTGTATTGACAACTAAATATAACTGTCTCGGGACTTTAACTGAATTGGGATCACCTTGAAGTAATTTCAATTTGACCTCAATGACCTGTCTTGAAACAATAAATAAATTGTTTCAAGTAAATTTAAACACAATACTATTAAATAAATTGACTGAATGAATTGTTATTTTGGACCGGTCATAAATTAGAACAAGTCGCGAAAAGTAACGACAAAATCAGACAATGTGATTTGACCTTGTTAATCCTCGTAGCCAATAAAGTGAACACCGAGTGATAATACCTAAGGAATAACAGGGCAGGGAATATTACCTTTTAGTATGTGTCTAATAACACTGGATAAGTCTCGTCAATGTGAATCTGTAAGTTTCTTAAGCCCACGGAAACACTGGAGCGTCCTTACTGTAGGCTGCTATCTTCCACACTGGGATACCCGGATGGCTGGTTCCGCTCATCGACTTTTCCCGCGTTGAGCCAATCCCCGGATGTTATGTGTAGATCTGTTGCACACGACATAGCTTTTGCACACGACACAACAGGTCCATGGAATACTGATTACCAAATTAAACCAAAGTATTACCAACTTAATCCTTAATTCACAATAACTATTGGGTTAAACAAAGTATAATTTAATTTTTGTTTGAATTAGGAATGCATAATTATCAAATGAACGAACTTTTTTCAGATAATTGTTGAATATTGACAACATATTTGGAAAATCCAGGTATACCAAATTATTGAGAAATCAGGTTGTGGGTTTATTTTCAAGATTGTCATCATCATCATCCGAATATAGGGCTGTATTCCGTTCTTGAAATGTCTAAACCCTGTGTAAAAGTTTTGGCATACGTAATGCCCGAGAAACTGTTTACACTCTAGAAGCAACAAATATGGTCCAATCATCATGAAACTTGGTCAGAATGTTTGTTAGATCACGAGGATGAAGTATTTTTGAAAATGGGAAGGATCCGTGGTGCCATATCATGGCCTTAATGACAATTTTCTTATAAAAGCCCCAGACGCCATAAATATGGTCCAATCTTCACGAAACTTGGTCATAATGTTTGCCAGGTCACAAGAATGAACTCTTGAATATGGGCAGGATTCATGCCATATCACAGGAAAAGGAATCTTAATGATAATTTACTTGAAATAACTCTAATGGTCACAAAATGGCCCAAAATTTGTGAAACTTGGTTTTTTGTAGAAATTATCTTCTTTATGTGTCTGCCTTTTAGCTCACCTGAGCACGAAGTGCTAAAGGTGAGCTATTGTGGTTAGGTGGATGTGCGTCGTGCGATGTCCGTCGTCAACATTTGCCTTGTATGCACTCTAGAGGCCACATTTTTTTGCCAGATCAACCTGAATTTTGGTCAGAATGATTGTCTTGATGAATTCTTGGACAAGTTCGAAATTGGGTCAACTGGGGTCAAAAACTAGGTCACGGGGTCAAATCTAAGAAAAACCTTGTATGCACTCTAGAGACCACATTTTTTACCCGATCAACCTGAATTTTGGTCAGAATGATTGTCTTGATGAAATCTCGGACAAGTTCGAAATTGGGTCAACTGGGGTCAAAAACTAGGTCACGGGGTCAAATCTAAGAAAAACCTTGTATGCACTCTAGAGGCCACATTTTTTGCCAGATCAACCTGAAATTTGGTCAGAATGATTGTCTTGATGAAATCTCGGACGAGTTTGAAATTGGGTTAACTGGAGTCAAAAACTAGGTAATGGGGTCAAATCTAAGAAAAACCTTGTATGCACTCTAGAGGCCACATTGATTGCCTGATTAACCTGAAATTTGGTCAGAATGGTTGTCTTGATGAAATCTGGAACGAGTTCAAAATTGGGTCAACTGGGGTGAAAAACTAGGTCACAGGCAGGGCGTCAACTTCTGTCCTATATCCTATATATGTCCTATATTTTGATGGCTGTCCTATATTGTCCTATATTTCAAAGGTGTCCTATATAGTGATCACATTTGCTATATTTCTAGGAGATAATATAGTCATAAATACACTAGTTACAGCTCCATATTAAAGTGATACATTGTTGAAGTATCTGTGAAATATTGTTCTTTACTGAGAAGATTGTATTTCTATTACTAATTTGTAAAACAATTGCTGGATGAACATTAGCTACCCTAGATCGCAAGTTTTAGATGCAACTTTTTAGCTCACCTGAGGAAGAAGTGCTCAAGGTGAACTATTGTGAATGTCCAATATCCTAAGTCCTTAATGTTTTAATACTTTTGGCTGCGTCGGGTGCAACCCATATTACAAAGAAATAAAGGGGATTTAAACATCTTCTCTGAAACAAGAAGGCATACAGCTTTTGTATTTGGTATGTAGCATCATCTAGTGGACTTCTACCAAGAATATTCATATATATAACCACTGGGGTTAAATCTGGGCTATTCCCTGGGTCATCCCATTTTAAATAGGAGAAAATCTTCTCTGAAACAAGAAGGCAGAAAGCTTTCATATTTGATATGAAAGCATTATCCACTGGACATCTACCGTGCATGTTCATTTAAAAGCCCTGTGGTCAATTCTGTATGTAGCTTCATCAAGTAGTTGACTTGAACCAAGCTGGTTCCCATCATGCTACTATGATTATATATTGGCTCAGTCTGTGTGTATCCCTTTCAATATAAAAAAGTTGGAAAATTATTGAACTATCATCTTCCTTGAAAACAGTCTTGGCATAATAGCACATTGATATTTGGTACAATTAATCTCCTCTAAATCTTGTCCAAGGAGTCAAGGACTCTGGTGAGCAATTTAGGACCATTTTGGTCCTCTTGTTAAAGCTTATTCATTTGGCCTACCTGAGAACAAAGTGCTCAAGTTGAGCTATTATGATCACTCACTGTCTATTGTCCATCCATTGTCTGTCTGTCTTTCAACTATTTCTTTAAATATCTTTTACTGATAACACCACACCAACCAAGCTTAAACTACCAAAGTTGCTACAAGACACAAATTCCATTAAAAAATCTGATTGCCATGGTAACATAACGCCCAAATTTTTCTCCTCCTAAACCACTGGGCCAATTAAACTTAAACTTGGTTGGAATATTTCTTGGGTGGAGCTCTACCAAAGTTGTGTAGACTTTAGTAATTCCATGTAAAACTCTGATTGCCAGGGTAGACGAAATACCAAAAAGTAATAAAAATCTAAGAAAAAATAATCTCCTCCTTAACCACTGATCCAATCAAGCTGTTACTTGGCAGAATATTTTTTGTGAAGGTTTAAAGGTTATGTTTAATTGTATCATAGTGTTCACATCATTTCATCTTAAAACTTATTACTTGTATTAAGAAATAATAATAAAAGGATGATAAGGGATGGCTATTGGAAAAGTGGGGGCCATAAGTATTGTCCTATATTTGTCCTATATTTTTATTCTAAAATGTCCTATATTTCTATATATTTTACAAAATTTTGAGTTGACGCCCTGCGCAGGGTCAAATCTAAGATAAACCTTGTATGCACTCTAGAGGCCACATTTTTTGCTCGATCAACCTGAATTTTGGTCAGAATGATTGTCTTGATGAAATCTTAGACAAGTTTGAAATTGGGTCATCTGGGGTCAAAAACTTGGTCACAGGGTCAAATCTAAGAAAACCTTGTATGCACTCTAGGGGCCACATTTTTGCTCGATCAACCTGAAAAGTTGGTCAAAATGATTGTCTTGATGAAATCTCGCGACAAGTTTGAAATTGGGTCATCTGGGGTCAAAAACTAGGTCACAGGGTCAAATCTAAGAAAAACCTTGTTTGCACTCTAGAGGCCACAATTTTTGGCAAATCAACCTGACATTTGGTCAGAATGATTGTCAAGATGAAATCTCGGATGAGATTGAAATTGGGTCATCTGGGGTTAAAAAATAGGTCACGAAATCAATTATAAAAATCCTTGTTAGTCAACCTTAAAATTGTAAAAAACGGATTCTCAAGTTGTATAGAAGCAACAGCTTTGTTTAGCTCAGTCATTCATCATTCTATTTCTCATTCTTCTTTTGAAAATTTAAGACAGTTCATTCAGGTGAGCGATTAAGGGCCACTATGGCCCTCTTGTTAATTGATGTGAGCGATCTAGGACCATCATGGTCCTCTTGTCTGATAGACCAGGGGTTACGCTTTTTTTCAGGGTTGGCAAATATAACTGGTGTGGTTTAACCGGGCAGTCAATACTCATCAAAATTGTCAATACTGGTCCATTGCAAAAACCAGGTTGTCAATACATGTACTGGTTAATTGAACACTTTCAGTGCAATATCTTTTTTTGTGACTTTTTTAAAAAGGTTACCTTATAATAATAGATATCACTCTAAATTTCCAAAAAGTAGTTGAGGGTGGATAGAATAACCACAAGATGCCCTGTTAGGTCAGTAAAGTGCCACTAATGAGTAATGCCAGAGTCCCTTGTAGGACACACATACAGTGCTCTATATTGGCAGACATCAAAGTTATATACCTCCAGAATTTCCAAAACAGTGTCTGGGAAATTAGTTTAATAACACATCATTTACTTGCAATTGATCAATGTTAAACCATGCTGAATTTAAAAATATGTATTCAACAGTCATGATGTGTAGGTAAGAAATCAAACTAGAAAATATCTTATGGAATAAACTGGGTTCAATCTTAGAAAAAAACTAAACAATGTGAAGGCCATATTTTTTGCTCAATTGACCTGAATGTTGGTTAGAATAATTTCTTAATGAATCTTGATCAAGAACGAAAGGGGTTCAAGGGGAAATGAAGAGGCCAAGAAATAAGATCTTCGACGCTAGTTAACTCGGATAAGCAATTAAGGCCTTCTTGGACCTCTTGTTTTTCCAGTTTTCCCTTCGTCTAAAATTGTCATCCTGGACATGTAAAAAATCATTTTCTACCTGCCCAGGGACAAGTGGAAGAAATCCCTACATCCAAATGCCTGTTTTTAATCCTTTGCTGTTTAATGATAATCCCTGCTTTTTATGTACCTATTATTTTATGATTGAGAAACAATGTGAAAAAAGATGAAATTGCGTCTGACAAGTAATTTCTTCTTTTTCCACACTATTTTCTATCTTACTAGATAGTTATTTTTCAAATTAAATCCATGTTAAATTTGCCTGCAAAACCTTTGAATTTGGACAGGTCCAAGATTAAAACAGGAAAGTTTTAAATCTTTTTCAGCTTGTCCTGGTAGGTGATGGAGGTGTTGGAAAAACAACTTTTGTGAAGAGACATGTAACTGGAGAGTTTGAAAAACGCTATGTCGGTGAGTAATATAGAATAATTATCTCATTTCATTCTGAACTTGGAATATTCCTTCTTTGGCAGGAGCTATAGACAAACATCAGCCTGCACATATGTGCAGTCTGATGCTAGTCTACACCACCTGTTTCTGACTTTCAAACCAGAATTGTAAATAGATTTAGTTTTTCAAATAAAAAAATGACCTACAGTAGGTACTTTCAGTGTTTTGGGCCCTTTGATTTTGATGAAAGTTTTTAGCCAAAATTTATTCAGCATGACAAGGGTTAAGATACAAGGTAGAAATACAATTATTGTAGGGGTTCTGCCAAGTCCACTACTTATAGTCTGTTTGACTCTTATATGGACCAACATTTCGCCAAAAATCTTGGTTTGATGACTTGAAAGGTAGCAAATTCTTCAGCACCATTGATATGAAACCAGGATATCATCAGGTGGAAATCGAAAAAGATCACAAGGAAAGAACTGCTTTTACGGTTGGACCTTTGGGATTCTTTGAGTACATCCGGATGCCCTTTGGTTAAATCCCCAATTAATTGCGGGTTACATTAGTGTATTCTGTATTTGTTTAAAAAACTGTTTGATCAGATAATTGATAATAGTTTTTATCCATTCTGAGATGAACCCCATTTTCCCTGTATTTAGACCATTCTAAAAGGATTATTTTACAAAGTCTTTGGGATTTTCACAAGGAAAATTAGATAAGCAGGCAAGTAATAACAGTACAAATCATGGGATATTTAAGTTTAAGATGTCCTGACTGTCAATATGGTAATTGGCTAAGCTTATGCCAAATATGGAATAATGGACATTTCCTCTGTCAAATATTTAGTTTAAAACCACGTTTTTTTATGCTCCCCGAAGGGAGAGCATATAGCCGCCGCTTCCTCTGTCCGTCCGTCCGTCCGTCCCCACCTATTTCTCCATAACCCTTGAGCCAAATCAAATGAAACTTACCATATGAACTCCCTATGATAAAGTGATGATGCACCTGTGACGGTTTTTGGATTTGAGGCGTCGTCACGGGAAAAGGGGACTTAGGGTAAAAAACAGTTTTTCCCAAAATTCTCCTAGTCTAACTGTCAGAATTTAGTGAAATTTCATATTTGAGTAGCAAATCAGATGCCCTTTACTATAAACAATTTGAAATTGACGTAAAAAAAAAAAATTATCATGGAAAAAGGGGCCTAAATGTTTGTTACCTTTACGTTAGCATGTAAAATAGATATTCCGTCAGTCCGTCCCCAGCTATTTCTCCATAACCCTTGGGCCAAATCAAATGAAACTAACCATGTGAACTTCCTATGATATAGTGTTGATGCATCTCTGACGGTTTTTGGATTTGAGGTCTCGTCACGGGAAAAGGGGACTTAGGGTAAAAAACAGTTTTTCCCAAATTTCTCCTAGTCTAACTGTCAGAATTTAGTGAAATTTCATATTTGAGTAGCAAATCAGATGCCCTTTACTATAAACAATTTAAAATTAACGTAAAAAGAAATATATCATGGAAAAAGGGGGCTAAATGTTTGTTACCTTTATGCTAGCACGTAAAATACAGTTATTCTTTCATTTTTCAGAATTTGATGAAATTTCACATTTCAGTAGCAAATCAGATGCCCTTTACCATAAACTATTTTAAATTTGTGTCTAAAAATATGTCATGTAAAAAGGAGGTTTAATGTTTGTTACCTTTATGTTTGCTGTGTAAGATTACACCTTATTTGAGTCCTTGCAATCTGACCACAGAGCATATCTCCCGAAGTATAATAGCTATCAACTTGAAACTTTATGGGTGGATAGATCTTATGGGGGAGAAGTGCAGTGCACAAGAACTACAACTCTTGCTTGCATAATTTTGGAGTTATTGCCCTTTGTTATTTTTGATACTTAGATTATGTATGGAGCATATCTCCTAAAGTATAACAGCTATCAACTTGAAACTTTATGGGTGGATAGATCTCATGGAGGAGAAGTGCTATGCACAAGAACTACAACTCTTGCTTGCATAATTTTGGAGTTATTGCCCTTTGTTATTTTTGATACTTAGATTTTGTCTGGAGCATATCTCCTAAAGTATAGTAGCTGTTAACTTGAATCTTAAAAGGTGGATAGATCTCATGGAGGAGAAGTGCAATACACCTGAACTACAACTCTTGCTAGCATAATTTTTGAGTTATTGCCCTTTGTTATTTTTATTACTTAGATTTTATAGGAGGCAAATCTTTCACAGTTCAAAAGAATCTTTCATCTATTAGGCTTCAGTTTACTATCAAGCTTTCTTCGCGGGGGATGTCCATGTCCAACATGGCTTTTGTTTTTGTGACAATGCCTTATTCGGGGAGCATAATCCGTCTCTGACGGCTCTTGTTACTATTTGTTTATATTTTCTTATTTATCATTAACTAGATAGACAAAATCATTAATTTAAAATGATTTTCTTTCCAAGAAATATTTTTTGGAATGAAAGACTCAATGGTAATATTTAGCTGAAATTAATATTTTACCACATAGAATTCCTTCATTCAAATGCAATTTTATGTATAGTCCATTTGACTTCTATATGGGCCATCCTTCAATTCTTCTCAGAACTTGATCCCCAGAGAGTCTTTGGGACTTGCATCACATAGTTTTGAGGGTCTTGGCTACTTATTTTTGCATCTCTTTCCCAGATGCGCAAAACCTACATGTCCCTCAGATATTCTGCTGTTATTGAATGTTTTTAACAGATCACATCTTTGATTAAACAAAATATTCATTATGAATACAAAACATTGAAATACAAATTCTCTGAAGTTCGGACTTCCAAGACACCCCCACCCCATCTCCCCCTATCATTTTCAATGAAAATATTTCAAAAGTTTTAGTAGCTGCGAGAAATAAAGTTTAACTTATTAAAACTAGGCCATTTATCTTTTACATCACCTACAAAAGATCGTAAGTTTACTGATTTGTTTACATGTTCCATGTTGACATTGACCTACATTTATGTACAAGTTTGATTCTTATCTATGTTTCACTTCTTAATTGAACGTGAAATTGCCGCCACCATAGCGCAGTTGGTTAGGCATAAGACTTCCAATCTGGAAGTCGTGGGTTCGATCCCCGGTGGCGGCAAATATCCTTTCCGACGTTTGTCTTTCACCAATGGGTAGATAATCGTAAACCTATGTGAAATAGCAGTCGGAGGCTAGGAAAGGATGTAATGGTAGTACTGGCGTGAGAAATACCAGGAATCCATTGTTAGGTGCTCCGGCCGCCGCGATATAACTGAAATAATGTTGAAAGCGGCGTAAAACCCATTCAATCAATCAATCAATGAACGAGAAATTGGTAATTATTCAACTCAAATCAGCTTTAATAATATTTTAATGTTCTTTGATGTGTTTTCAACTCACTTGCAGCTTTTTAAATGACATAGATATTCAAAAGAAAAATTAAATGATAAAAATTACAGGTGTTATAGATTGCCGCTGAAAATCGAATTGGAATACTTTAAAGCTTTAAATCAAGAATTTCTATTGACAGTTTCATTTTATCTTCTGGCTAGAAAGTGTGAAAAATAGAGGATTATCAACAATTGATTAGTTTGTATTGTCATTCTAGTATTTATCAATGATTTTCACTCGTTTATGACAGGTTATGAATTGAGATTTTATCATATGGTCGCTTAATAGACTGTCAAATATAGAAATTGACCCAAAAATGCCAGCGACCGGTCGAATTGGACAATAGTCGCTTAATAGAGCATCAATTTATAGTAAAAACCTACGGGGGGACCTCAAAGAGGTCGCTTAACAGAAAAGGTCGCTGAACACACGTGGTCGCTCAAGCAATATTGACTGTAAATGAAAGGGAAAAGGGCCTTTGGCCGAACGGCGATTTCTATGGCCCACCTTTGAATATTCCAGAAATGTTCCTGTATTTATATGCCTATTTTTCATAGTGATGTCATATGAAAATTCCCCTCTATGTTTTTCCCCTGCAGAAAGGACTTGACACACCAACAGGAAAAGGCATGCTGGCTTAAAATCTGTCGGTTTTCACAAAGGTCCATTTATTCAATATCACATGCTTAAATAAGTAAATTTGCATTAATATTAAATGAGACCAGTCACATGAAAAGGGATCATCTGGGAATTCTGTAAAAATATATTTGAAAAATAGATTGGGTCCAGCATATGTCAACCAGAGGTGGCATTTCAAACATTCTTTCACGGGAAATGAGATTGACCATTCTGGATTCAGAAAATAAGCAAAATGTAGAAAGTTTTGACCCTAGTCTGTCTGTACAATCTGAATCTGCGCAGTCTGACTAGGGTCGATACTTTACATACTACCCAGATGGTCCCTTTTGCGTTACGGGTCACAAATGTTAAACAATTTTTCAGCAACACTTGGTGTAGAAGTCCATCCACTCAACTTTTGTACATCAAGAGGAACAATCGTTTTCAACGTGTGGGACACAGCTGGCCAAGAAAAATTTGGAGGATTGAGAGATGGTTACTACATTCAGGGTGAGTATCACTAGGGGTTTCTTTTATGCATAGGGCAGGGGTGTGGAATTCCCATGCCCGACTTATCCGACTTGGGCTTTTGTATTTGAGGACAAGTAAATTTTTCTAAGCCACTTGTCCAAGGACAAGCAAATACCAGGGTAAATCTTGGAATGTTACTTAAAAGAATTAAGAGAGAAATCATCCTAATGTTCATATCATAGGGTAGAAAACATTGTTTTTAATGAAGAAAATGCTGGATACCAGCATTTCCTTCATCAAAAGGCAATGGGTTTTTTTTCAAATTTTTCTATTTACTCTTTAGCGTACAAGTGCATTTTGATCCTGGACGAGTAGAAAAACCCGCTTTTACTTTTCCAGGGACAAGTGGAGAAAACTCATAGTTCCACACCCCTGACTAGGGGTTTCTTTTATGCATAGGGGAAGAGGCTCATGGCCTCTAATTTTGGGAAAATGTGTTGAATAAGCCATAACAGGGCAAAAATATTCAAATGTATTTTGCTTGTCTTCTGAAAATGCTTGAAAATATTTCAATTACCACAAAGGCAATAGATTATAGATGCAGTTTATATGCTGATAATGGAAACTCTTTGACTATAAACAAATTATACTCTCATGGAAAAACCTTGTACAGGTGGATCATTGATTTAAGAGGAAATAAAATGCAATTTTAGGAGAGATATTTCCAGAGGAAAATGGGTCAATATTTGGCCATGCTTACTGTACTGTATAACTTATAAAAAAAAGAAATATTGAGCACTCGAGGATAACCAATTACTTTGTTAAAGCTTTTCAAATTCAGAAGTCAGTTAACCATTGATAGTGATTTTCTAAAAATCAAAATTCCTGTTGAAGAATTCAAAGTAATAAAAAGAGAAAATTGAACGAGAAGAATTCTGGGCCAAGTTGATTGACTTCTTTAAAAAGTATATTTCTTGATGAGATTTTCAAATGCATCTCTTGCTACGAGATTTTTGAGGGTCAAAACTAGTTATAGCCTTTTATAATCTACCTAAAATGCGAAATGAAAATATTCTGCATAAAGAGATTTTTAGCACACTATTTGTACTTAACAATAAGGATTTAGAGAGGGTATATTAGTTTCACCATTTATTACTGTACTTTAGAGTTCAGACCTTTTTCCTTTCCAGTATCAGGGCCCCTAGTTTGGTTCCTCAAGAACAAAATGTCCTAGAATCATGATCTTTAAATACAATTGTATCCAAAGACCAAAGGAAGTGCCCTTTTGTATTGGGGTTACTAAGGTTAAATTTCAAGGTTATAATTGAACTTTTTCTGAAAATTACAGAACTGGGACAAAGCAATAGTGGTGGTATTAGTCTCCTTAAGGAAGATCTAGTTTACAACAGCCCTGCCGGTCTAGTGCTTTGGGAATGTATGGCATTATTTGTCCACTCATAGATAAATATATAATACATACTTAGTGTATTATATGAAAAAAAATATCTAATGAGGTTGGGAGAATTGATAATTGGCAAGGCTCTGCCAAGACAATTATCAATTCTCACAGCCGAGTTAGATATTTTTTTCATAAAATACACTAAGAACGTATTATATTTCTCTTATAACCTTTTTTTGTCTTCTTTTTGTCTATGTCTCTAGCAGAAATGCAAGTTTCTGAAAATAACCGCATTGTATCATTGTTCTAAAAATAACTATGTGATATCATAGAAAATATCATACGGGATGTTATCACACGGATATTTGTACAGTTATAAGATAAAAAAAACTATCTCGGACTGAACCAAACAATTATCCTTTATATTATTTTACAGGGAAGATCTAGTTTACAACTGGCCTGCCTGTCTAGTGCTTCGGGAATGTTTGGCATTATTTGTCCACTCGAAGATAAAAAAAAAAAAAACTCTCGCACTGAACCAAACAATTATCCGTTATATTATTTTACAGGACAATGCGCTGTGATCATGTTTGATGTGACCTCCAGAGTAACATACAAAAATGTTCCCAATTGGCACAGAGATTTGGTTAGAGTGTGTGAAAACATCCCCATTGTTTTATGTGGAAATAAAGTCGATATCAAGGACAGAAAAGTCAAAGCAAAAGCCATTGTTTTCCACAGAAAAAAGAACTTGCAGGTACAGTCAATCTTGCTCACGCAACCACGTCTTTTAAGCTTCCATTTGTATTAAGCGACCGCTTTAAAAATCCACTTCTTTAGATAAGAGTTTCCTGAAAAGAAGGAATTGTTGTTCGAAAAAATTATGAAAATGAATCCTATGTTGTTAAAACTCACCAGAATCGTCTCAATGAGACGATTCTATTGAGTGATAACAACATGGGATTTTGGGAATCTCGCGATTATATGCATATTCAATCAAAAAGTATTTGTAATCAAAACATGTATTAAGCGGCCATTTTCTTATACAACCGCTTTTTGGTGTTCCCTGTAGTGGTTGCTTAATACAAGTTTGACCGTATATAGAAACTATTTGTACATGTGACTTGTTGGATGGAAAAGGGACCATTTGGGTCAGAGCTACAGATAGGTGTTTTGGATTTAAGATTCAAGGTAGTGGACCAGTAACAGTTCCATAACATTTCAGACCACATATTCTTTCACAATGTTAACCAAGGTTTCCTAATGAAAATCATTAGGAAACCTCGGTTAACACTTTTAAAGTTGATTACAGGTTGCAAAATTATTACAGGTCCACTACCTTAAAAAATTATAGCAAGCGCAAAATGTTTTTGGTCTGCAAGATTGTTGTAAAAGGCGTTAAAGACCTTTCAAACAAACAATTATTTCATCAGGATAGAATTACTGCAGGATGACTTACATTTGTCAATATCCAGTAAATTTTCTAAAAGGTTTTTTTTCCAAGTGCCATGTTTTCACGTTCTACCATTGGCAGAGAATTACATTGATTGATATATTAAAGCCAGTAAAGCAGTACTGGCCCTAATGGACCTCTAACTCAACCTCTAATTCAAAGATCTGCCAAACCTGAAACATACAAATTATTTTTCTTTTCCACAGTACTATGACATCAGCGCCAAATCAAATTACAACTTTGAGAAGCCATTCTTGTGGTTAGCCAGAAAGTTGGTCGGCGATCCAAACCTTGAATTTGTTGCCATGCCCGCCCTGGCTCCACCAGAGGTAGTGATGGACCCAGCACTCAAAGAGAAAAATGAACAAGAACTGGCGGTAAGAATATACATTAATTCAGGGCTCGTGTTTGACCCTTAACTCCGGGGTTTGACCCCCCCCAAAAAAAAAAAATAAAAAATAAAAAAATCTGAAAATATCTTTAAGTGACCCCTAGAAATTTCGGGGTCATTTTGACCCCCTTGATTGATAGGATTTTCTAGGTGTCAAAACATGGTTTTATACCTAAGATTCTCACAAATTACTATATAAAGTGCAACAAATTTATTGTTGTATATCATTACAAGAAATAGTTTAAGTGACTCTAAAAATATGCAAAATTCAACTTTTGAATTGCCTTTTCTCTCGTTTTGATCCCTTTAAATTCAGATTTGACTCCCAGATTTCTTAAGTTGAGGAGTCAATGATTCCCCAATATCAAACACTAACACGAGCCCTGTAATTTATTTATCACATATAAAGACATAAAAGATACAATTCTGTTAATATATACACAGCATTATTTTACCTAAACAGAAAATATTAGGGGTGGAAATGGAAATTTTGATGCCCGTATCAGTAGGAACATGGTCATATTGTTTAACTTTGGTCTGTCTGTCTGCAAATTTTACATTGCCAATTTCTTCAAAGCTTTTCAAGACGCATTGTTTATACTTGGCATGATGGTAGATGTCATGGATACATATTGGGAGATGCCAAGGTCAAATTGCTGTATTGGGGGTGTGTTTTATGAACTAATCTTGAGGGTCAAACCCCAAATAATAGGATAAAACATATGCTTTTGATGTTTCTATTTTGGCTTATGTTGGCCCTGATTGGATATGAAGTGCTTGATTTGTTGCGTGGCTGTTAAAGAAAAAGATGCTGTGATACTGTCATCACCTTGGTGTTGAAAACTTAACCTCCAAACTTAAACTTTGCCTTTTACTTGAAATTTCTTTACCTACTATGTTCATATTTGGCTTGATGGAAGATCTCATGTATGTGTTCGGGTTATTTTCAAGATCAAGCTTTGGAGGAAAAAAGTATTTTTGTGGCATTATTGCTCCTTGAACATATTTTGTTCCTTAACAAAGCTATATTCAAGGGCTCAGTACTAAACAGTTGTGACTGCTTTACATGTCTATAGGCTGCAAAAACAGGTGCTTAAATGGCATATTGATGTTTGATGCAAAGTTGGTATTTTTAGCTCCGCTGTTTGCAAAATAACCCAAGGTAATATGATCACCTTGGCGTCGTTTGCATTGGTGTTGGCATGACAAACTTTAAACCTTGATCATAACTTTTGAATGGTATGTCATAGAGCCTTCATATTTCAAATGATCATTGCTTGGGACAAGACCTTTCTGTAGGTACCAAGTTCAAGGTCACCTCTCAAGGTCAAGTTCATTTTTCATGGTCAAATTCCTTTAAAAAATTTAACCTTGGTCATACTTTTTGAATGGTAAGTCATAGGGCCTTCATATTTCACATGATCATTGCTTTGGACAACCCTTTCTGTAGAGGTCAAGGTCATTTTTCAAGGTCAAATTTCTTGAATTTTTTTTTACCTTGGTCAAAACTTTTGAATGGTATGTCATAGAGCCTTCATATTTCACATGATCATTGCTTGGGACAGGGCCTTTCTGTAGGTACCAAGTTCAAGGTCATCACACAAGGTAAAGGTCATTTTTCAAGGTCAAATTTCTGTAAAAAAATTAACCTTGGTCATAACTTTTGAATGGTATGTCATAGAACCTTCATATTTCACATGATTGTTGCTTGAGACAAGTCCTTTCTGTTGGTACCAAGTTCAAGGTCATCAGTCAAGTTCATTTTTCAGATCAAATTTTTTTAAAAAATTAACCTGGGTCATAACTTTTGAATGGTATGTCATAGAGCCTTCATATTTCACATGATCATTGCATGGTACAAGACCTTTCTGTAGGTACCAAGTTCAAGGTCATCACCCAAGGTAAAGGTCATTTTTCAAGGTCAAATTTCTTTAAAAAAAATTAAACTTGGTCATAACTTTTGAATGGTAAGTCATAGAGCCCACATATTTCACATGATCATTGCTTGTGACAAGACCTTTCTGTAGGTACCAATTTTAAAGGTCAACAGTAAAGGTCATTTTTCAAGTTCAAATTTGTTTGAAAACATTTAACCTTGGTCATAACTTTTGAATGGTAAGTCAAAGTGCTTCATATTTCACATGATCATTGCTTGGTACAAGACCTTTCTGTAGGTACCAAGTTCGTATATTTGCATTTGCCTAAGAAATAATAAACAGTCGAGCATTGGCACCCGCTTGCTTGCTCTTGTTTTCTATCTGTCTATCCAGATGCTTTTTTCCTGATAACACAAATTTAATTTTGGATGGAATTGCATGATACTTTCAAAGAATGTTCCTGAACATATGGCCTCATTCTGTGATACACTGACATGGAAAAATAGGGGTAAATTTTCATGTGGTGGTTTTTATTGTGACAATGTCACTCCTGTTTATATACACTGATGGAAGTTGACACATTGATGGCTAAGTGTGAAACAGTTGTAACTGCCTATATGTTTATGTTCAACTGAAAAAAATGTTGAAAGCGGCGTTAAACTCCATTCAATCAATCAATCCTACAAGTATGGACAAAATTGTATGAAATTTTCACAGAATAATCTGGCATTGTGCATATTGCATCGTTTTTAGCTATTCCTCAGGACAATTATTTGGTAGTGTTTTTTATGACTGAATTTTTACTTGCAGCAAGCTGTCCATTGTGCCCTACCAGATGAAGATGATGAATTATAAACCCAACCTAGAATCTTCGACAAACTTGTTATCTCTAAACAGCACCAGTATACCTTCTAGTATTGGCTATCGGCGGTTGGATGTGCAACAGATTTGTGCGCGCTTGTGACTTTTTATTCGGCAGCATAATATTCTTATATCTTACTGTGGTGTAGTGATAAGTTTGTGAATTCAGGAACAACAATAAAATTATTCATCCTATCCTGTTAAGTGCTTGAAGTAAATGAACCTGTGGTATCATTCTCTGAAATAATTGTGGAAAAGAGAAATTACTTGCAACAAGCTATTTCTTCTTTTTCCACAATAATTTCTATTACTTTTCAGTGTCATCTGTTAGCTCTTTAAAATTGGAGTGGTCTGAAATTATGAGATAATGTAAGGGTTAACAAAATATAGCACTACAATATACATTTCCTTCGTTTTTATGTTGCTTTAGATTATACCAATCATAGCACCAGAAAGATGGGGGAGGGGGGGTGGATATTGCTTTTAAAAATTTGAAGTTTCATTTTCCTTCAATCAAATCCTTTGTTATGGGTACTTATAGGAAGTCTAAAAAACATTCTGATAAGTATTGAATGAGAAACTCCTGTTATGACTCTTTTATCTGGTATCCTGACCTATAAATGTATTGAAGTAAATAGAT
This sequence comes from Fragum whitleyi, assembly GCA_948146395.1. Lineage (NCBI taxonomy): Eukaryota > Metazoa > Mollusca > Bivalvia > Cardiida > Cardiidae > Fragum > Fragum whitleyi. Next base: position 1,514,300 of record OX411553.1, read on the forward strand.
AATTGTATTATCAAATAGAAGCTACTATTTATATTTATGATTTTAGATTGAACATGAATATTTTGAATCAATGGGACTAGGGATATTTTCTGATTTTAGAGGTCAAACCCGAGTAGGTCAAACATGAGCCCTGTAAACATGTTACACACATCCATGGAAAATTTTCCTGTTCGAAGGAAAATGTGACATTTTAAGTAATAAATATGATTTGTTTCCCTATCATCTTTTGCACTTACAGAAATAATAAACTTGCAGTTTGTGTTGATCATTATGTGACAAAGCAAATTCTTGCTCATGATATTGCTTGAATCTTGTACTATATGAATATTGTCTTATTATGATATTTGGTTAGAAATAAAAGAAATGATGTGAATTGTGTTTGGCTCATTTCTGGACACTTTTTTGACTGTTCAAACCAAGAATAGCCTGTATACCTTTGTGCCAAATAGAAGGGGTATTTTGGGTTTAACTGGGTCATGCTGAATAAAAACCTTGGCAAAAATACTGTAAAATCAAAGCATGTCAAAGACTGGATGCACTTGTTGTTAGTCAGTATTTATTCTGAAAATACAATTTTTAGCTTAGCTGGTTTTGAAGAAAACCCTTGTTATTGTTATCACCTTGGTGTGACAAACTTTAACCTTGGTCACATCGAGGGGTCAGTGCAACACAATTGCAAGTGCCTATAAATGTATACACACTTTAGTGTTGCACTTCCCCCTTGATATCTCTTAATGAAGTTATCTTCATAAACTTGGCATGTTCATTATCACAAGAGCCATCCAGTCTAGTAAGGGAACTAACTAAAATAATTTTTGTAAGAATTATGCCCCTTTTACTAATCTTGTTGAAAGAAGGGACATATCTGATCATTGTTGGCAATGGATTGGTGTGTGGGGTCAACTTTTTTTTTCGTAGCGTAATTCTGTCTCTTAAATTCATCTGACTGGAAACATGGCAGTTATGTTCGTCTCATAACTATTTCCCTATGTTGTTTTTAGCTCCACTGGCCGAAGGCCACTGGGGATATTTTCATGGCGAAGTGTCTGCCGTGATTCCGTCTGTCTGTGTGTCCGGTTGTAAACTTTTTCTTTAAAAATCTTCTCCTCAGAAACTACTGGATGAATTTCAACCAAACTTCACAAGAATGATCCTTAGCTGACCCTCTTTCAAAGTTGTTCAGGAAATTTTGATCAAATGAAAAACATGGATTTAATGGGCATGGCGAATTTCCAAATATGGATAGATGGATACCAATTAAATTTTACATGAATCCTTGGGTGATCCTTTATCAGTCTACCAAAAATTATTGAGATCGGATGAAAAACATGTATTTAATGGGTGGAGGTCATTTTTCTAAATGTAATATAGTGGAAACTTTGAAAATCATTTACTCAGAATGTAAGTGTTGGATATCAATCAAACTTCATTTGTATTATCCTTGAGTGACCCATTATCACGCAGCCAAAAGTTATTGTCATTGGATGGTCTTTTACGGGCATTTCTCTATATGTTTTATAGTGGAAAATTTGAAAATCATTTTCAACATCAGTAGAACCAAAAAAATCTAAAAATCTAGTCATAACTTTGATTTGCTATTACAAGAATCTCAAGCCTGTGAGGGACTCAAGCTCGGTCTCAAAAGGCTCTTTTGAAACAATTTCCATTTATTTTGTCAACATGCATATCAAATCGGTTTGGTCTGTTTTTAACTTAGATGTTAGGTATAGGTAGATTTTGTCTGAAATAGATAACACCGGTTTAAATAGCACATTAAGAAAGTTTACAATTTACCTGTAAACCAATGCTATTGCTTGTCTTAAAACGTAAGGTTCACTCAAACATGTACTTTCATAATTGAAAAGGTTAAATTCCTATCATTTGCCTTTTAATTATACCTGATTTACCTATGATAATGGACTCAGCACCTACGTCAGAGCTCAGTTTACAAAATACACCTATATGGTGCAACATCACACCATAATATTGTGAAACATTTCTGTGATTTAGTGGTTGTAGTACCAAGGTAGTACTTTAGACTGTACTTTGTTAAAATATGAGTCAATTTTATCCATCAGTCATGCAATTGCTTTTCTGTACAAAATGACCCTTTTCCACAATGTTTTGGCTAAACAGCTATAGCTATTGCAGTCCTATGTTGCTTAACTGATTGTACTCATATATAGCTTCATTTTGATATATACTTAGCAAAAAAAGAAACTTTACATGACTTACTGAGGGCTGTAGTATCACTATGAAACCATAAAGAATACAGATGTTACTATTACATGAAACTTGAAGGCAATATCCGTCGGTTTATGGAAGGGTCAGCACCGGATGTTTGTAAAATGAGGTTTTTATTGGTGGTCAAAGGACAAAGGGGTCGATTTCAAAAATCACAGAAATGTAATCAAGATTGTTGGTGATGTTTTGAGTAAAGGTCCTTGATGTTTCGTGATTAGACTCGATCCAATATCATGATAGACCAACGTCTTAGATAAATACGCAAACTTGTCTTGCAGTTATCCTTCCTTTGATGAAATGAATTGAAAAATATACAATGGTAACAGGGCCTCTACATGACGTCAAAAGTGGCCTATCTCATCTCGGCCGACACTTCATGTGGTTGTAACTGATTTTTTTTGTTAATTAATATGGGTCTAAAGGTCACTTTTGATAGTTTTACATTTAAAACCGCTGGTGCACCTATCCATAGTTTCTTGTCGTTTATCACAGTACAGCTAGAGCTTTCATCTGAGGCACCAGTTGTCACTCTCCTAGGCGTATCACTTGCCAATTGTGTGGGAGAGCAATAACACTTATCACAATGCTTTTTGTCAAATATGGGATGAGGTGGTCCTAGATCGCTCACCTGAGTCTCTTTGACCCCTGGGACATAACATTAATTAGATAGGCAATTTTGACATCTGCCTAAGATCAATACCAGCGAAGAGCAAGACAGATATGCCTTTTTGCTCTTTGATTCTGCCATCTGGTTTCAGAGAAGAAGATTTTGAAAGATTTTCATATTTTCACCCTTTTTGCTAAGGGTAAAGGGAAAGTTAAGGGTGGATTTCATTTATTTGAACAACTTTGGTAGAGCTTGACCCAAGGAACATCCCTGCCAAGTTTCATCAAGATTGGCCCACTGGTTTAGGAGGAGAAGATGTTTAAAGAAATTGTGGACGACGCACAACTGACGACGGACATTCTACGATCACAATAGCTCACCTTGAGCACTTCGTGCTCAGGTGAGCTAAAAAGGCATAAAAGATAAATGCATGAAAAAAACTAATTAAATTTGATGTTATATAAGTTAAAGGACAAATCGCCTGTAAAAAATTTCTTTTCGGGTGCATACAAGACCCCACAAGCCGTTGAGACGTTTTTCAATAACAGTGAAAAACGCATATAACAATTTTTATGAATGTAACTGAGACACATAAATAATCTGGCCTGGGTAAAGGTTGTGTTCTTTTTCAAACTAATCTTCTAAAATAAACTTTTATCATAAGGAAACATGAACAATTATCAAATTTGTCAATACGTCATTTTTGAACTTCACTTTTCGACCACTTCCGGTGCGAATATGACGTTTCTTACAAGTCCATGAAGTTTTTTGGGGGGATACGATTAGCTATCAGGTCCAGCATCTTCGCAAAAGACGTGGGAATATCATATGTGTGCGAAAACGCAATAAAAGAAAAAATGGAAATTGGCCTATACATCCTTGTAGAACAGAGCCGACTATATGAAAGCTGTCTGCCTACTGGTTTCATAGAAGAAGTTTTTTGAAGATTTTCATTATTTTACCCTTTGTGCTCATAAGAGATAAAGGGATGCACCCGTGCAAAGCCCAAATATGACCCAAGGGTCTTGATATGAACAAACTTGGTAATGGCCTACTAGATGATGCTACATACCAAATATGAAAGCTGTCTGCCTTCTGGTTTCAGAGAAGAAGATTTTTAAAGATTTTCGCTCTTTGATTCCTTGTAAAAAGGGTTGTGCCCTTGCAAGGCCCAAATATGACCCAAGGGTCTTGATATGAACAAACTTGGTAGAGGTCCACTAGATCATGCTACATACCAAATATGAAAGCTGTCTGGTTTCAGAGAAGATTTTTGAAAATGTTCATATTTTCACCCTTTTTGTTAAGGGTAAAGAGAAAGTTAAGGGTGGATTTCATTTATTTGAACAACTTTGGTAGAGCTTGACCCAAGGAACATCCCTGCCTAGTTTCATCAAGATTGGTCCACTGGTTTAGGAGGAGAAATTGTGGACGACGCACGACTGACGACGGACATTATACGATCACAATAGCTCACCTTGAGCACTTTGTGCACAGGTGAGCTAAAAACTAGAGCAGCTGATTTGCTTCACCGGCCTGAATCTACTGATATGATTAGACGAGAATTGAAGTGAATGGATGAGTGAATGTTTATTATAAGTGTTTTTAAGTGTCATATACAGGAATATTTCTGCAAAGTAAAATCCAGGATCAATGAGTGACATTGAAAACTGACCTCTGATGTTATAAACATATTTTTCATTCAATCACAAATTGTGCATTCAGAAAATGGGTCACCCAAGGATCATTCCAGTGAAATTCAGTTGAAATCCAAGAATTCAACTCTTAACAGAATGTTACTTCACAATATACTGGTACATTTTACTTTGTCCACAAAATTTTGATTGTAGATTTTTAAATCAGCTCCTGTAGGACAGCGAAAAGGTTTGGTGCTTAGCAAACTTTGAGTAGTATATTTTACCTAATGTTTCTACACATTTGGATTTCAACAAAGGTTTTGTTCCTTCTAATCTACAATCTTTACACCTATACTACTCAAAGTTTACGCATGGACACACAACTGATACACTGCCATGACAATAGCTTGCTGACCATGTACCAGTGTGGCTTAAAATTGGCACTATTGCATCATATGCTGTAAAAGTAATAGCTGTGCTTTCTCAAGACCAAGGGTATGAAGAGAAGAGTGGATGCTGAAACTGCCGGTGTTTGCTGATAAACAAGATATTGGCTGAAAGGTTGAAAGGCTGAAAGGATAACCAATATGAGATTAATTGAAAATATGTTCTTGTTTCTTAACCCTTTCCTGTTTTACAAAATTTTAGATCTGTCCAAATTCAAAGGTTTTGAAGACGAAAATTTAAAGTGGATTTAATTTGAAAAATAAGCATTCAGTAGGGTAGAAAATTTTGTAGAAAAAGAAGAAATTGTTTGTCACAAACAATTCCCCCTTTTTCTACAATATTTTCTCAATTACAAAATCTTAGGGACGTAAAAACTAGGGATTGAACAGGAAAGGGTTAAATGCACCAAGCTTTGACATTTCACTTTTGTTGAGAACTACTTTGTTGAAAATTGAATGTTACAATACTCTTTTCTTTGTGTGTATATATCAAAGATACAACTCTGAGTGTTGTTTTTACAGACACACAATGATAGTGTGCAATGCATATGAATCTCGGCAGGTTTTGCCTGGTGAGTCATTTCAAAAAGATAATAAGCATTTATTTGGGTATAAATACAGATAGTGTTAGTAAAGCATGGTCTAATGCTCGTGTCAATTTGCATATACCATGGCACTCATTTTCTATCTTGTACATAGCAATGTTCCTTATTACACTACAAATATTTTCAACAGACAAGAAAAAGTTTGCTAAAATTGTGCATAAATCAGGAAAAAGGAAGTCATTATCAAGGCCAGTTTTCCTTTGGTTTGAATGTTGGCAAGACTGAAATCTTGCATGAACAAAAGCAACAAAAATTTTTTGTATCCATTGAGCTCCACCGAGGGCTAGCATATAACAATTTTGTCTTGTCTGATTTCTTCACAACCATAACATGATGGTAAGGTTGCTCTATTGATGGTGAACATGTGTATCAAGTTTCAAGTGAATGCCTTCAGTAGAACTAGACACTGCCCCATCTAACGCCAAGAGACTGTAACATTTGGGACCACTGTTCAATTGACCAGAAACTTGATTTAACAGAAAATGATAGGTGATTAACCCCAAGAAGTCCATTACCCAAGCAGTTTTGACCATTGCATTTGTTTACTCAGCTGGAACGAGGAGAAATCACTGGCCAGTTCTCAGAAATAGTTAAATCTTAATCTAAGCATCTGATCTAGAAATAATAAATGTATTACTTTGAAATAGCGAGTTGTGAACTATTTTGATTCCTAATGTAAGATAGTTGTGTTACTATTTTAACATTTAGTTTAAAAGTTAAATAAATACAATAAATCTGCTTTCACTTGACCAATCTTGCCTGGTCAGTCTGTGTTTAATACAAGAACAGTTCACTGCATAACTCAACTGTAACAGGCTGCATGATGCATTTAATAGTCCCATGGAAGTAATTATCAGATAATCATGGAACCATATAACTGTCCAGCAAAATTTGGGGAAATTTTGGCCAAGCTGGCGTCAGATTGTGGACTGCAGAGATATTAAATTTCAAAGATGACGACACCAAGGCTATAGTAATACCTCCCGTTTTCTCTGAAAACAGCAGAGCTTAAAATATTCCACAGGGTTATTTCACTTGTGGGACATAGGTCATATTATAATGCCTTTTTTAAAATGCTTCATCATCACTGAACAGATTTAATTTTATATATCATTTAATGAATAAAATATAACAACATAGATATCAGAACATGTGAGATTTCCGTTTTCTTCCTGTATATTTGGTATCTGGCCTTGTGTCTCTGGAAATAGAAGTAAAGGTTAAAATGAGAGACAACCACCTTGTCAAAATGACCTTGGGTGTAGAAAATGAGCCAAAACAAATCAAATGATCCTAGTTAGCTGTTCATATTCAATCATTATCCGGTTCGATCCCCGACGGCGGCACTCATTCTTTCCGACTATTTGTCTCTCACCAATGGGTTGATAATCGTAGACCTATGTGAGATAGTAGCTGGAGACTAGGGAAGAATGTGATGGTTGTACTGGTAAGAGAAATACCAGGAATCCATTGTTAGGTGCTCCAGCCGCCGCGATATAACTGAAATAATGTTGAAAGCGGCGTTAAACTCCATTCAATCAATCAATCATTATCCACGATTTTTCCCCTGGCAGGGCAGAGCCTAAGTAAGGGATCAATCCACTTAAGGTTAAGGTAAATCAGCTTTTATTCGTTATTATTAACTTCTACAGATAGTTGACATTATTCACTTGAGACCATAAAGCGTAGGTTGGTAACCAAACCCTCGTAACTTCTGCTTGTCCAAGCTGAAGTTACAGGGCTTCGGTAACCCAACGATAAAATGTGTTCACTTGCTCTAAGCTTGTGAATCCTTTTGGTTTTAGGATACAGTTATTTGCACACATTCACGATTATTGCCGACTAACTTTTATTGAATCCAAAATATTTAAAAGTTAACTCGCCAAATTAAGTCACGGCTAAGCCCCGCCCTGCCAGTTCATTTATATCGCAGAATACTCATTAAAAAAATTCCAGACTGATTGAAAAAACAATGAGTAATGAAACTTGTGTGACCAAAACCACCCAAATTTCTATAAAGGTATTCAGTGTACATGGGAACATTTTTGTTTTGTTTAAATGGAGTTTTATGCCACTTTTAACATAACTTCAGTTAAATCTTGGCAGCTGGAGCCACTAACAAAGGATTCCTGGTATTTCTCGAACCAGTACTACCATCACATCCTTTCTTAGCCTCCAGCTGCTATCCCACATAGGTCTATGATTATCAACCTATTTGTGGTCGACAAAGAGTCAGAAAGGATGAGTGTTGCTGCCAGGGATCGAACCCGGGACCTCGTGATTGACAGTCTGACACACTATGACAGTGGCTACATGAGAACTTGTAAGCAGATTTGTTTTATTGTTTATTTTCACAAGAAGGGTAAACATACTGACCTTGATAATATGAAACTTACTACCAAAAACTTGAAAGAAAGCTAGAATGATTTTTTTTCCCTATTCTGCTGAATATGAAGGTTAGAACAAATTGTCAATTTTTAGTGTTAAGTCAATTTTGCTCAAGCTACCATTTCTATTTAGCAACCAATTTTATTCTGCAACCATAATAAAAAGTCTCTTGAACGTAAGCAAAATCTCTGATAAAGTGGAGATTCTTAAATGACAACTTGATTATCATCAGATCTTATGTTGTTGGAACCCATTAGAATCGTCTCAAAGAGACGTTTCTAATGGGTTCAAACATTATAGGATTTTGTTAGACTTTTCGGACAATCTATATATGCAATCAAAAAGACTTGTTTTAATTATCATGAAATATTGTTTTAAGCAACCATTCTCATAAGCAAGCCACTTTTGGTGGTCCCCTGAGAGGTCTCTAAACAAAAGTTTTACTGTATTTCAACAAATCTGGCTTCAGTTTTTCTCTCAGTAGAAAGCAGGCAGTGACGGCTTAGATCACACTGATCTCTGTGAGAATCTCTTGTCTATGATAATCATTTTTTCCTTTTTCAATTGTACTTTGGAAATGTTGGGATGACCTCAAATAGGACCAATCTCTTTTTTTAATGTTTAAGTTCCCAGATTTAAATGTTAAGTTCCCAGATTTAAATGTGAAGTTCTCAGATTTCTTCTTTTTGAATGAAATACACATAATATATGAGCCTGTGTGAGACATTTCCAACAATTTAATATATGTGCAACATTGAGACTGATCAGTCTGTGCGATAGCACAGTCTGAACAGAGTCTTAACTATGTGCTAAATAGATGGCTACGGACCTTAAATTGCTATTGACAATCCAAAATTAATTAATTGCACTGCATGAGTGTCCAGGCTACTCAACGTCTTTCTAACACACACAAATGAGATTGTTGGAAATGTAACATACAGGCTCATATCATACACTTACTTCCCCTGTTTTCTGCTTCTTTCTTTCTTGGCCAAAATCCAATCTCGACTCTTCTTTAATGGTTTACCTCTTGCGTTCTTTATTCTTTCCCTGGTCAAATAAAAATAAGCATCAATAAAAACACACATTTATGACAGGTTCATTCTATGATATCAAAATCCATTTCTTGCTGTTAACATAGCTTTAGCAGACAGTATGGACTATTGAATGATTGAATGGAGTTTTATGCCGCTTTCAACATTTTACCAATTATATTGCTGCAGCTGGAACACCTAACGAGGGTTTCCTGGTATTTCTCTCACCAGTACAGCCACCACATCCTTTCCTAGCCTCCAGCTGCTATTTGACATAGGTCTACGATTATCAACCCATTGGTGAGAGACAAATAGTCAGAAAGAATGAGTGCTGCCATCAGGGACTGTATGGACTAAGATCAGCTTGCACAAAACTGCAGTCTGATTTTCAGTAAAATAAGGGTTAATAAATCATTTATCGAACTTGAGTGCACACATATCTAGTACATATCAAAATAATTTGGATAATATTTTCAGAACAATCATTCAATAATTATCTGAAATTCTATTTAAATACGTAGGAAGAAAATTCAAAAGTTTTTTAATAATATACATGAGACAACCTTTTACCAATTTTATATCAAGGGGGTCAATCTGAGGCATACATCATTTATCAAGGAAAGTATGGGAAACAATTCTAAAACTAAGGTTAAATGTGAAAAATTTACCTTTTATTAGCAAAAGCTATCTGATTAGGATGTGAGGGGGCATCATCTGTACCCAGACCCTTGGGTAATTGTTGAGGTGCACCACCCGCAAATAAACATAAAAACATCCTGAAAACATGAAAAATAATTGTTTGTTTCAGTGTAAAATCAATTTATAAAGACTAGAAGTTAAGATTTGCCCTGCTGGTAATACATCAGGCTTCAAATCCTTGGGCTGTGGGACTAACCCATGGCCTGGTCGTCCTTTAACTGACATTTGAAAAAATTCATTCAGGGGTGTGGAAATACAGTTTCTCCACTTGTCCCCGGACAAGTAAATGCTGATTCCTTACTTGTCCAGGGTCAAAATGAACTTGTCCACAAAACAGTAGGTAGATAAATATAAAGAAAATATTGATTTTAATGAAGAAAATGCTGTAACCCAGCATTTTCTTCATTAAAGACAATGTTTTCTTCCCTTTGATACAAAAAAAAGGATTACTTTTCTCCTAGATCTTTTTAGTACTGTATCAAGATTTGCTCTGGTATTTACTTGTCCACTGAGAAGTGGCCTAGAAAAATGTACTTGCCCACAAGTAGAAAAGCCTGTGTTGGACTGGTCGGGCAAGGCAATATTCCACACCCCTGTCATTATGACACATATCATTTGTTTGCCACAAATGATGATTGACAAGTACTATACTTTGGATAGGTAGCTGTTGGCTTGCATGAAATGTTGTGGTTAAAATATACTTGAAATTACAGGGAACAATGAGACGGCTCAACATCAACCTGGCACCAAAATATAACTGCTATCATGCTGAAAGCGAAGTTTAACCCATAAAAAGAGTGCAAAGTCACAATTTACACTGCTACTGAAAAATTTTCAACAAAGGCCCCTTGTCCATGATACATAAGTATCACAAAATGGGGATTATATGCTCATGGTCACATGATTGGGAACATTCTGTGAAAGTATCATTGAATTCTGTACATAATTGAAGTAGGAGCTGTGCTAACAAGAAATTAACAAACAGATGGCACAAAAGATGGACAGAGATGATGATACCATTCTTTAGTGCTTTTCAGTGGTTTAACTAGAAATAACAGAAGATTATCACTTGATAATCTCACCACAAAAGCAGTGAAATTATCAAAAACTTCTACCCTGCTTTTGCGCATTTCATCTTATCTGACTTCATCTATGCGGGGCGAAATAAGTGACGTCACAATGAACGTTGCATAGCAATCACGTGCAAAATAACACACTTTATGAAAATATGTCCTAGAAATTTCACATTTGTTTCATTTTTGCAATAAAGAATTAAAATAATTGTTTATTTTTCGAGTAAGATTGATTAATGTTTCATTTTGTGAACAACAAAAGCTATATTTTCACTCATGGCTCCACCAAGTGTGAAAATATAGCTTTTGTTGTTCACTCAACGAATATAAATCCATCTTACACTGAAACAAAAAATTATCCTCTATATAATACCAAAACATTTGGTGGCAACTTGTTTCAATGAAATGAAACTAAATACTCTAAGTAAAACATTTTTTTTTCTTCAAGGCACAAAAAACGAAAAAAACAAATGTCTCTAATAACACAAAACTGACATTCAGATCAATAAAAGCTTTAGCGCATGACAAACATGCAATATGGGGATATCATGCAACAATAAACTTACTTCTTAGCTTTTGTACTGTTAGGATAATCCACCACTAGACCACCTGTGAAACCCGCTCTCATTGACTGTTGGGTTATCAATTCTAACTGAAACAGAACCAAAATGTGTTTGTCAGTGTGTATTAGGGTGTTGTCAGGTGAGTAACAGGTGGTTAATCGTCAACTTCTGTTATGATGGTAGTATGTCACAAGGCAAATTTCCTGATAAAAGGGGATTTGGGTCAAATTATACACCTTAATGCATTGTTGTTCATGTAATTATGTTATTTATAAGAACTGCTATGATCATCTTTTCAATTACAATAATAATTTTTTCAAAAGCAGATGAGATAACAAGAGCACCACCTACACTCGACTGATAAGCGCTGGATAATGAACAAGAGGACCATGATGGTCCTATAGCGCTCACCTGAGTAAGTCAACTCATAACTTGTTAACCGTGTTATAAATACAAGAGATTGTCTGATGTACATTTAGGGTGGATTTAAAAGAAAAACTTTAATTTCCTCCTACTGCAATTTGATTTTCTTTTTAATTGCAAACAAAGTTATTGATGGAATTGAATTCTTTTAACAAGTTTAGTAGACCTAAATCCTTAAGAATATCCCTGCCAAGTTTAAGATATGCCCAATAGTTTAGGCAAAGATTAACCTTCTCTGAGATTTTTGGCAATATTTTGACATATCCAATACCATGGAAACCAGAGATTTTGATTGAATAAAATTATTTTTACAATTATGGTAGAGCTTCACCCAAAGAACATCCCTACCAAGTTTCAGCTTAATCAGCCAAGCAGTTTAGGAAAAGAAGTTTTTCTAAAATTTCCAGCAATTTTCGGCCATTTTTCAGCCTTTCTGTTACCATGCAATCCAGAGTTTTTGACAAAATTAAATTCTATCAACAACTTTTGAAGAACTTCACCAAAGGAACATCCCTACCAAGTTTCAGCTTTATTGGCCAAGTGGTTTAGGAGGAGAAGAATTTTTTCTAAGATTTTCGCCCATTTTCGGCCATTTTTTAACCTTTCCGTTTCCATGAAAACCTGAGTTTTTGATGAAATTAAATTCTTTTAACAACTTTTGATAAGCTTCACCCAAAGAACATCTCTGCAAAGTTTCAGCTTGATTGGTCCAGTGGTTTAGGAGGAGAAGATTTTTTTCTAAGTTTTTCGCAATTTTCAGCCTTTCTGTTACCATGGCAACCAGAGTTACTTATAGAATTTAATTCTTTTAACAACTTTTGAAGAGCTTCACCCAAGGAACATCTCTGCCAAGTTTCAGCTTGATTGGCCCAGTGGTTTAGGAGGAGAAATTGGAATTGGTACAAACATTGCCTTGTCCCAGGCAATCATCATGTGAAATATGAAGGCCCTATCACTAACCATCCAAAAGTAATGGCCAATGTTAAAAGGGTTTTTTCTTTTTGGTTTTAAAAATTTGACCTTGAAAAATGTCCTTGACAAAGTTATAAAATGTCAAAGTGTTTGCAAGACAACAACAACGACTCCAAGGCTATAGCAATGCATGTACCTTGGGTTTTCTTCGAAAACAGCCTAGCTAAAAATGGCTGACAAATGGATTTAACAGTTCTTTAAGGCGGTTAGAAATTCCAATTTTTTCTAGTCCTTCTGATAAGATTGATATGTCAATACTAGATATAGAGTCTATATAACGTAATGTTATATTCCATGTTTCACTAGGCTATCATGTTTTTTATCTAAGCTGAGTACGGTATCATAAAGTAGCCAAAGTTTATCAAAATTTAATAAAAACTTTTGATTGAAAAACTGTAACAAATCTGTAAGTAGGTAAAGGGAGAGTCTCCCTGTGGCTGTTTATAGATTTTTCCTTTAAGGTAGTGGACCTTGAATAGTTCTGCAACATTGAGGTACTCATGATCTTACACAATGTTGACCAAGGTTTCCTAATGATTTACATTAGGAAACCTCGGTCAACATTGCTAACGATCATAAGTGCCAAACTAATTCGAGGTCAACTACCTTAATGTTTGGTTTGACATCCCACTGTAATATAGTAACAAGATGTGTTTGTGAAACACCAATGCCCCTGACACTGCCATTGGAAATTCTTGTATTTATCGCAAAAATTCAAGTCACATTTAAAAAAAGAATATCAAATTTGTGCTCATAACATACCAAATGCATTTAACTTGTCATGGCACCTATAAGCCAAGGTGACTTATAAGTCACAGTTTATAGCTTAGCAAGAATTCTAGGACATTATTTACCTTTTCAATTATCCCTAGAAATTCTAATGATTTCTACAACTCTTGTCAAATGACCATTTATTAAATTCTAGATTATCCAACATAGCACAGTTAGTAGTATCCTGTTTGCTTGATATGCAATTGCAATTCATATCATTGTACAATTTGTTTTGTACTTTAGTGAAATAAAGTATATGTTTTGTTATGAAATTGACATTTATCTTAATTGGAACCATTCTTAAAGTCCCTAGTTTGAATCCCTATGGAGGTGAAATTTCTTTTGCAGACTAATGTTGCATTAGTAATTGTTTCAGGTTTAATTTGATAGTTTATACTATTTTCGTAACACATACATCTTTCGACACAAGATAATTTTGTTATTGCTAGAATCATGATTAAGTAGATAATCAAAGTACCTGTTCACTACTTTCTGGATATAGCTGGAATATAGCTCTAGATCCTCTGGCCTGAAATATACACGAATAAAGGATATTTGTTGGTTTGTGTTTTAGATTGCTTGATCTTTCATTTGATGAACAATGTCAAAAGCCAGGCCATGGTTATAGCCCTGCTGGACTTTGGCCAGTGGAGCTAAAAACCTAATCACATTGGTGTATGAATAAACTCTTTGAATTCATACAAAGTGAAAAGGTTTTTAGCTTCATACCTCCATTTAATCAACAAATATCCTCTTCATCTATTAATTATTGAAATATCTTAATCTTATTTCATTGTATCCCATCTACCGTATCTGTAGTTTTTAACCATCAGAAAAAAACTATGTTGTGGTAACTAATTTTGATTCTCTCTGCAAGATAATTCAGATTAGTTCCAAAAACATTTAGTTTGATTAAATTATATTATAATTTTTTTTTTCATCTTATATCATAATAATAGATTCTAATTTCTGATCTCTTATAATTGTTCTGAAATTTCGCTGATAATGGAATCAAAATATTTCAATGTGTCTAACTGATGTTAATTGAGGGACAAACACTGCAGACATAGATCAAACTGCTCCTCAATCTGGGTGCCGCTGTCATAGCGCAGTTGGTAGCAAGTCGGACTGTCAATCTAGCGGTCCCAAGTTGGATCCCCAATGGCAGCACTCATTCCTTCCGACTATTTGTCTCTCACCAATGGGTTGATAATCATAGACCTATGTGAGATAGCAGCTGGAGGCTAGGAAAGTTTGTGATAGTTGTACTGTTGAGAGATACCAGGAAACCATTGTTAGGTGATCCAGCCGCCACGATATAACTGAAACTAGAAAGCCATGAATGGCTTGAGTCGCTCCACAGGCTTGAAATTCTTGTAAAAGCAATAAAAGTTTTTACTAGATTTTTACATATTTTGGGTTCTACTTATTTTGAAAATGATTTTCAAAGTTTCAACTACATAACAAAAAGAGAAGTGACCTCTGCCAATAAAAGGCATATTTTTCATCAAATGATCATAATTTTTGGCTGCATGATGATGGGTCACCCTAGGATCACACTAATAATGTTTGATTGATATCCATCAGTTACATTCTGAGAGAATGATTTTCACAGTTTCCACTATATAACATTATAGAGAAATGACCTCTGCCCATAAAATACATTTTTTTCATCCTATCACAATAATTTTTTGTAGACTGATAAAGGGCTACTCTAGGATATTTCAAGTTAAATTTAATTGGTATCCATTGATTAGAATCTGAGAAAACTCACTTTTTATCCATATTTGGAAATAAGCCACGCCCATTTAATCCATGTTTTTCATTGGATCAAAATTTCTTGAACAACTTTGAAAGAGGGTAGCTCAAGGATCATTCCTGTGAAGTTTGGATGAAATTCATTCAGTAGTTTCTGAGGAGAAGATTTTAAAGAAAAAGTTTACGACCACAGACACATGTACAAAAGGACTGACACACGACGGACACCACCAAGACAAGAGCCCAAGTGGCTTTCAGCCAGTGGAGCTAAAAATGTTGAAAGCGACATTTAACTCCATTCAATCAATCAATCCTCAATCTGGGTCATCAATGTTTGTTTAGACTTGTCTCTCCAAATACAAAATGATAATTTGACTACAATATAGAGGGGTTTCAAGGGTTTGGCATTTACTTTTTATTGCCACCAGCCTGAAGGACCTATAAGCCACAAATCTAACAGGTCCTCCCTGTTATCTGGTCTTCCATGAAAACTATATTAAGTAAATTGTACAGAAAACAGTGTGGTAAAGAAAACAAGAGGACCCTGAGGGCCCTAAATCGCTCACCTGATATTTCAAGTAAATTATCATTAAGACTCCATTTCCTATGATATGGCATGAATTTCCCATTTTCAACAGAGTTCATTCTTGTGACCTGGCAGACTTTTGATCAAGTTTCATGAAAATTGGACTATATTTGTGGCGTTTGGAGCTCTTACGAGAAAATTGTCATTAAGGCCCCTTTTCCTGTGATATGGCATGGATACTTCCCATTTTCAAATGAGTTCATCCTCATGACCTAACAAACATTCTGACAAAGTTTCATGATGATTGGACCATATTTGTGGCTTCTAGAGAGTAAACAAAAAAATTGTCATTAAGACGCCTTTTCCCGTGATATGGCATGGATCCTTCCCATTTTCAATAGACTTCATCCTCATGACCTAACAAACATTCTGACCAAGTTTCATGAAGATTGGACCATATTTGTGGCTTCTAGAGTGAAAACATGAAATTTGTCATTAAGGCCCCTTTACCCGTGATATGGCACGGATCCTTTTCATTTGAGCAATTTTCATAAGGGACCACCCAAGGAATATTTCTGCCAAGTTTAGTTGATTTTGACCCATAAGTTTAGGAGGAGATGTCGTTTAAAGATATTGTTGACAAAATTGTCATAAAGGCCCCTTTTTCTGTGATATGGCACGGATCCTTCCGATTTTCAATAGCCTTCATCCTCATGACCTAACAAACATTCTGGCAAAGTTTCATGAAGATTGGACCATATTTGTGGCTTCTAGAGAGAAAACAAGAAATTTAACATTAAAGCCCCTTTTCCTGTGATATGGCACAGATCCTTCCCATTTGAGCAATTTTCATAAGGGACCATCCAAGGAATATTTCTGCCAAATTTGGTTGATTTTGACCCATAAGTTTAGGAGGAGATGTCGTTTAAAGAGATTTTTGACAAAATTGTCATCAAGGCCCCTTTTTCCGTGATATGACGCGGATCCTTCTCATGATGATTGGACCATATTTGTGGCTTCTAGAGTGTAAACAAGAAATTTGTCATTAAGGTCCCTTTTCCCGTGATATGGCACGGATCCTTTCCATTTGAGCAATTTTCATAAGGGACCACCCAAGGAATATTTCTGCTAAGTTTGGTTGATTTTGACCCATAAGTTTAGGAGATGTTGTTTAAAGAGATTTTTGACAAAATTGTCATTAAGGCCCCTTTTTCCATGATATGACACGAATCCTTCTCATTTTCAATAGACTTTATCCTCATGACCTAACAAACATTCTGACCTAGTTTCATGAAGATTGGACCATATTTGTGGCTTCTAGAGTGAAAACAAGAAATTTGTCATTAAGGCCCCTTTTCCCGTGATATGGCATGGATCCTTTCCATTTGAGCAATTTTCATAAGGGACCACCCAAGGAATATTTCTGCCAAATTTGGTTGATTTTGGCCCATAAGTTTAGGAGGAGATGTTGTTTAAAGAAAAAGTTGATGCAGTGACGGACAGACGGATGCCGGACAACGATCGATCACAATAGCTCCCTTGAGCACTTCGTGCTCAGGTGAGCTAAAAATGGTTGTCAAGCAATTTCTTCTTTTTCCACAATGTTTTTATATAGTAAATGGTAATGTAAAAAAAGTATTGGAAAGGCAACTTGTTTTTAAAACTGCATAGTCTAGGAAATAATTTGGCCTTTACTACAGGCCTGAAGGACCTGCAACAACATGGTAGCTTCTACCAGTCCCCTAGAAAATCCTCGAGTCATGTGCATAAGGACAAGTATTAGTGTCAATCCCTGGTTTCAGAATACTTACCATACATGAATACAGTGTGGAAAAAAATTTCAACAATCGTTTTGGTGGATGATGATATTTTTTGTCTGCATTGCACAACCACTGTAATGCTGAAATACTGAGGATAAAAAGAGTAAAAATAAAATGAAATGACAAATTAATGAGCCTGTATGTGACATTTCCAACAATTTGGAATGTGCATGAGCCGCAAACATTGAGCAGCGTAGACAGCAACAAACTGTAAATGTAAAATTACCCGATTGACTTCAGATACTTTTAAGACCTTATCTATCTACAAAATGCACAGTAAAGACTCTGGTCTGGCTGGTCAGAGTCTTTGTTTTACACATATATGAAAATGTTGGAAATGTCATGCACAGGCTCATATTCTTTCTGAGTTATTGTATTAATGATATTCTGCATGGACTTTGGAAAGCTTTGTAAACAAAGCACTTGCCTGTAGACAAAATTCTTATTTGTGTAAAACTTTCAATGTTATAGAATAAAGCTTTCTCTCAAACAAGTTAAGAAGATGCACTCCATTTTTTAAGATCAATTCCAATTCATCATATAAACCAGAACCACTTTGACCTGAATGTTTTTGATTTTGACAATTTCATAAAATTTAACAAGAGATGTTTGTAAAACGTTTTATGCCCCCCATAAAAGTAGGTCAATAGCCTATTCTTTGAAAATCAACAAAGGCAATAGCTCACAAAATATGATATGTAGAAGTATGGTTCTTGTGCAATCCACTTCTCTTCAATTAGATCTATCCAGCTGTAAAGTTTCATGATTAAGCTTGCATACTTTTTTAGATATGCTCCAGACAGAAAACAGTCTACAGACAATCAACCAAACGACTGACTGACAAGTGCAAAGTGATATATCCCTCTTCTTTGAAGGGGGGCATAATAAGCAAATCCTTATCATGATTACATAACATAACTATTTACCTGATAACACCATTAAAAGCTTTTACAACACAACTATTTACCTGATAATACCATCAAAAGCTTTAAACATCATAAATAATTACCTGATTACACCATCAAAAGCTCCAGCTCTAAAAGGAATCTGTTCCCAAATATAACCTAGTAATAAATCCCCCTCTGTCTCCTTTTATATTGTGTTGTTAACAACATTATCTATTACCTGATAATTCTTTTAAAAGTCTTAAACAACATTACTTATTACCTTATAACACCATCAAAAGCTCCAGCTCTACATGTCTTCCCCCATATCACCTAGTAATAAATCACCCTCTGTCTCCTTTTATATTGTGTTGTAAGCAACAACAGGTCCTTCCCTCTATGTTCAAAACTGGGGGGTCATTTCGTCATATTAGACCCCCTTTAAACAAGATAAAAAATGTTTCTTTGACAATTTTGGGGGTCATTTCAAAAAAAGGTGCGTCCAAATTCAAAGAAGCAGGGGATCATGGAAAACCCTGCAACAAAATGTATCACCTGATAACACCATCAAAAGCTTAAACAACATAACTAATTACCTGATAACACCATCAAAAGCTCCAGCTCTAAAAGGCATCCCTTCCCCCATATCACCTAGTAATAAATCACCCTCTGTCTCTTTTATAATGTGTTTTTAACAACATAACTAATTACCTGATAACATCATCAAAATCTTTTAACAACATAACTATTTACCTGATAACACCATCAAAAACTCCAACTCTAAAAGGCATCGACCCTTCCCCCATATCACCTAGTAATAAATCACCCTCTGTCTCTCTTTTTGATGTGCTATTAACAACATAATTCTTTACCTGATAACACCATCAAAATCTTTAAACAACATCAATAATAACCTGATAACACCATCAAAATCTTTAAACAACATCACTAATTACCTGAAAAAACCATCAAAAGCTTTAAACAACATAACTAATTACCTGATAACACCATCAAAAGCTTTAAACAACATAACTAATTACCTGATAACACCATCAAAAGCTCCAGCTCTAAAAGGCATCCCTTCCCCCATATCACCTAGTAATAAATCACCCTCTGTCTCTCTTTCTACTGCCACATCTATCAAAAGATACAAAGATCAATATTGTTATTGCATTATACATTTGAATAGCCCTAAAATTAATCTGAGCCTGTGCGTGACATTTCCAACAAGTTCACATGTGTGCAATGTTAAGACTAGGATCAGACAGTGCAGCTGCAAAGTCTGATCAGAGTCTTAATTATGTGTTCAATATATGACTACAAACCTCTGTCTCTTTTCAAAATCAATAACAATTTAAATTCATACCGTAATTTTTTGTAATAAATGCTCCCGGGAGCTATACATAACATGGTAAGGGAGCTTTTATATAGTATGCATTTTCTGAATTAAAATTGATGTCTTTTAGGCCCTTTTCCCTTTAATTTGAGGTGAATTTTCTCTAAACAATCATATAAATGATTGTTTAGAGGAAACTCATCTCAAACTAGAGAAGAAGTCTCAAAAAGTTCCTTAAATTTAGACACTTGAAGTGGGTTTTTCTGAGTGAAAAATGTAGGGGTGTTGCTATTAGGGAGGGTGCTATTATTAGAGGAAATATGATAAAGTGGTTGTTTAAGCTGCTCAATATCTGTCCATTACGCACACCTGAAATTGTTGGAAATGTCATATACAGGCTCATTTATATTTTTCAAAATAGGGAGACACATTGTCTGTCTACTCCATGTGTGGTTGTCTCTGCCCTGCTGTCCATCAGGATTCATGAAGCTTTTCTATATCGTACAATACTCCTACATTTTTGGATGAATTATAAAATACCTTGGCACAAAGGAGTGTGCCATTTGAAAGGAATTGTTGGATTACTCCTAGGTCAAGGTCACAGGTCAAGGTCTACTGTTGAAATTTTGCTTGGATAGGGGGTACATGTCTAACTGTACAGTATAAACCATTTCTTACATGCATGTTCTCTTTCACTGTTTCTCTTATGAAGTTTTTAATCAATGGATAAAAAGTGGGACAGGAAAATAATAGGTATCAAGACAGCAGTTTGTTTCTTTTTTGTGGGCTAGTAAAGACTATATCCACTGTTTAGTAAATCATTACTTGCTTCTGATATATGGATAATCAAAGCTATTTCTCTTCTTATCTACTTTTCTATCTATGATAAAACATAGAGTAAAAATTCTGATAGAGCCACAAGCTCTAAACCCTATCCCTCTTTTCAGAGGTTGAAATAGACCAATTTTTACAAAATCTTGAAGCCTCCAATAAGATCAATGTCAGAAACAATTTAACAGAGGATTTATGCACTTTTTAACCAATCAAATGATAACATTTTTTGACAGACTATGTTTATTGTAGATAAAAGTGATTGAATTTTTTCATTTTTTCAACATTAGTTTGGTGGTGACTAGGTACTTGTATATATCTAAAGCATTTATAGCTATTTTCCATCGTCTTCATAAAGTTAATAGCTTAGTGCAAAACAGCTATAACTGTTTTCAAACTGAGCTATCAATTTGTAGTGTAGCCTCTGATAAAAGCCCACCCTTTCTAATGGAATGTGATGATTCCTATAGAACCCCAGGGTTCTTTTAGAGCGTTTACTGTACTTTTTGAGTAACGTAAGCAACTCACCTAACATGCTTAATCTTACACCAATTTCAAACCAATTATGACCCTTGTCTTATAAACATGGAATATTGTGATGAACTTACCCAACATGTGTGGACTTATGTCTATTCCAACCCAATAATGACCCTGGTCTGTTAAGCATTCACCACTCAGCCCTGATCCACACCTGTCAAAAGAGATTTCAACATACAAAATATATACTTCAAACATATCCTTCTTTGTCTATAATTGAAATATTTGAACCCAATCCAACAAACAAGATTTATTTCAAACATATCCTTCTTTGCCTATAATTGAAATATTTGAACCCAAATCAACACAAAGATATATTTCAAAAATATCCTTCTTTTCCTATCATTGGAATATTTGAACCCAAATCTTGTACTTAAGGCATGGACACTTAACCCTTGCAATGCTGATCCCGGAATATTCCAGCTTTGGCAGGAGGTATAGACAAAGACCAGACTGCAAATATGTGCAGTCTGATCTTTGTCTTTACCACCTAGTCCTTATTTTATTTTTCAATTCAAAAAAGTTGCAAAATTGTATTATCAAAATCAAATGCTGACTCACAACAACAAAATACTGAGCTTTCAGAGCTTTGAATTTAATATAATTTTACCAAGGTTTTTATTCAGCATGACAAGGGTTAAAGAGGTAAATAGAACATCATCTAAACGGTAGCATGGACACTTACTCAATATCTAAAAGATAGCATAGAACATCATCTGAAAGATAGCATGGACACTTACCCAATATCTAAAAGATAGCATGGAACATCATCTGAAAGATAGCATGGAACTTACCCAATATCTAAAAGATAGCATGGAACATCATCTGAAAGATAGCATGGACACTTACCCAATATCTAAAAGATAGCATGGAACATCATCTGAAAGATAGCATGGAACTTACCCAATATCTAAAAGATAGCATAGAACATCATCTGAACGGTAGAATGGACACTTACCCAATATCTAAAAGATAGCATGGAACATCATCTGAAAGATAGCATGGACACTTACCCAATACCTAAAAGATAGCATGGAACATCGTCTGAAAGATAGCATGGACACTTACCCAATATCTAAAAGATAGCATAGAACATCATCTGAAAGATAGCATGGACACTTACCCAATATCTAAAAGATAGCATAGAACGTCATCTTAAAGATGGCATGGACACTTTCCCAATATCTAAAAGATAGCATAGAACATCATCTGAAAGGTAGCATGGAACTTACCCAATATCTAGAAGATAGCATGGAACATCATCTGAAAGATAGCATGGACACTTACCCAATATCTAGAAGATAGCATGGAACATCATCTGGTAAGGCTAATAGTTCTATGGCTCTTTCTGACAGTTGACTTTGAATTTCTATCATGCGTGAACTGAAAATAAAAATATTATAGCTATAAGTACAACTCAAGACAAGCTCATATAGATATGCATTACTGCCATCAAAGGTAATGGATTTTTTCAATCTAAAGAAACAAGGTATGAAGTAAGATTATTTCATCTTTAGGCAGATTTTCTTAGTAAGGAATGTTAATTTTAATTCACACATTTCTTTTTTCAAATAAACACTCTCATTTATGCCTTCAATTCCTTTTTGTTTGAAGGCATTTTACTCAAACACAAAAAATAACTAGAGCTGCTTGAGCAGCTGATTCGTCCATAGGCCTGAAACTACTGATATGATTAGTTTGTTTGTTTGTATGGGTTTAATGCTGATTCACTGAAATCTTTCAGTTATATTGCGGGGGCTGGAGCACCTAACAATGGATTCCTGGTATTTCTCACGCCAGTACTACCATCACACCCTTTTCTAGCCTCTAGCTGCAATCCCACATAGGTCTACAATTATCAATACATTGGTGGGAGACAAATAGCTGGAAAGGATAAGTCCGTCATTGGGGATCTAACCCAGGACCTTTCTGATACGATTAGACATTAATTTAAGTGCATGAATGAACAGATGCTTATTTCAAGTAAATTGTAAGTGTTTTTAAGTGTCAAATGCTTAAAATTAATTCTACAAAAAAACAAAGATTAATGAATAACACTAATTAGAAAATTGACCTCTGCCTGTAAAATACATATTTTTCATCAAAACATAATAATGATAAAGGGTCACCAAAGTAACATTGCAGTGAAATTTGGTAGAGATCCATCAATTAATTCTGAGAAAATTATTTTTTAAAGTTTCAACTATTATA
The DNA here is from genome assembly GCA_948146395.1 of Fragum whitleyi. Taxonomy (NCBI): domain Eukaryota; kingdom Metazoa; phylum Mollusca; class Bivalvia; order Cardiida; family Cardiidae; genus Fragum; species Fragum whitleyi. Next base: position 1,537,665 of record OX411553.1, read on the forward strand.
ATATGTAGAGAAATGACCTCTACCCATAAAAGACATATTTTTCATCTGATTACAATAATTGTTTGTAGACTGATAAAGGGTCACTAAAGGAATATTCCAAAGAAATTTGGTTGAAATAAATGGATAAGGTTCAAGGAAAATTATTTTCAAAGTTTCCTCTATGTTACATATAACATATAGAGAAATGACCTCCACTAATTAAAGACAAATTTTCATCCGATCACAACGTTTTTTGTAGACTGATAAAGGGTCACTAAAGGATAATTCTGGTGAAATTTGGTTGATATCAATCACTTAGATTCTGAAAAAATGAGTTTCACATGGGTTTACATGACGGCACAATCATCAAAATGACTTTAAACAAAGATCAATGAATTCTAGATAAAAACTTGACATATTTTGATTTAATAACAAAACATGTTTTACTGTGTTGGGTCATCAAATTATTTTATGCAATTATTTCTACAAACAAATGGAGAGCATTAAAGAAATTTGCTTTTCTTCAAGCTAATTGAGAGAGGAACAGCCAGAAGCCAAATAACCTACAAGATGGCCAAAAATTACTACACTTATGTACGAAGCACTTTCAAGTTTAGGGAAAAGTATGAGCACATGTTCTGAATTGGTAATGCAGTTAGAGATGTGTAAATAAAAGGATTTAATACAACTGTGCTGTTACAGTTATTTGAGTGTTGGGGCAACTTTAGTCCGTAGAATAATCAATGTCTTTTATTGGCAAAGATATCCGCAGGATAAACTTGTCAGGAAAAGAGTAGTCGTCCATTTTGAAACTTTCTCCAAATTTCTTCAAAGATTGAGCTAGAAAGCAGAGATGTGGTTCCCCACAGTGTAAGAAAAGCAAGAGAATTGCACATTTTATTATTATTGATAATTTTGTGAACTGTCATTTTTGGATTTTTGAGATTTAGGCTGAAATTTCATGAAATGTGAGGTCACGTGTGAACGTAGCATGCTGCAGAAGTGTGCAGCCTGATCTGAATTTACCTTGCATGTTTTTTGATATAAGGAAATTAAGGCATTTTAGGCTAAATATGAAACCGAAAGTAGAAATTTAAGAATTCTTAGAAACGTCCTAGGTTACACAGAGAGTTGTTTACTTTCACTTATACTTTAGAAATGTCTTTATAGAAGATTTATTGAGAGTTTAATCTTACTCAAGATTACTTTTTAGAGAATTTAGGCTTTTGTTAGAGCATGTGTGGTAACAAGCTGATAATATTTCTATTTTCAGCTTTTTACCTCCCGACCCACTATTAGACCCATACAGGGAGTTTGTGATGAAAATATAGATAGAATAAACATACAAAAACATAGAGACTTAGTCATTACAGTAAAAAGACTGCGAAAACGAACACAATGTCAGTCTCAGACAATGAAGAAGATTCAAGGCCTCGACGGCTTAGAGTACTAACAGAAAAGGGCCAGGCACAGTATGAAGAGCGAGTTATACAGTTTAACTCCCAGTTAGGAACAATACGTAAAGCACTTGATGGCTGTGTAAAACATATAGAAACAAATTCCAAAAATCGGACAGTTCTGTTGGAATTAAAGTCAATGATTCAAGAGGAGCTAACCAAGTATCATAAACTTTCTGATGATTTCGAGAATTATCTAGAATACATGAATACAGCAGAAAGCCAATCAGAACTTTGTGGCCATGACTTAATCAGAAAGGCTCTGCAAGAAAGATGTGAGATATCAACAAAACACATTGATCAACTAGTACTAGAATTGAATTCCAAACATGAAAGCTATGATAAAGATCAGACAAATCTGTTTAAAAATGAGCAGGCAGATCTTGTTGAAACCAACAGGAGAGCGGAATCAGTTGTATCGTCACGTTCAAAAAAGTCCAGGGGATCGAGTTCAAGTAATACTATACATGAACTCTTAGCTCTGAAATCATCAAAGGCAGCAGCTGCGAAAATTAGGCTTCAGTTCGTTGAAAAGGAAGAAAAGCTAAAAAGAGATTTGGCCCTGCTCCAGTGTGAAAAAGAACTACAGGAAGCTGAGGCAGAGGTTTCCATCATCAAAGAGATAATGGATGACAGTTCAGATTCACAAATCATTTCAGTGCCTCAAGTAGACAAACGGCAGTTGGTAAAAGAATACCTATCAAGCACAGACTATAACAGTACCGAACAGGAAATAGAGATACAACCAACTCAAACAAAGACAGTCAAAGATGAGTCACAAGTTCACTCACAACAACACATTCAGAGTATGACCCCTAAATTTGACCCAAACCACATCTTAATGAAGAGGGATCTGTTACTTGCCAGTCTTTCCAATTTTGACGACAGCCCAGAATCATACATTAATTGGAAGGCCAAATTCCAGCGTCTAGTAAAGGAAATAGACGCAAGTATCTCTGATGAACTGGACCTACTTACGAAGTGGCTCGGGCCAAATTCAAGAAAACAGGCTATCCGCCTAAGAATGGCAAATTCTCATAGTGAAGAGGCGGCTAAAGAGAAGATATGGCAAAGACTGGAAGAAAGATATGGTGCTCCGGAGTACGTAACAGAATCCTTAAGAATGAGACTAGACAAATTTCCTAAATTGAAAATTGAAGATAAGGACAAATTTTTTGAATTAGCTGACTTAGTAGGAGAAATTAAGTCTGTTAGGGAAAATGAGAAATACAGGGTTGCTTTGGCTTATCTGGATTCCTCGTATGGGGTTAATATAATAGTCAGTAAACTACCATTATTCATACAAAATAAATGGTTTGATTGTGCCAGTAACTATAAGTCTCAATTTGATGTGATGTATCCGCCGTTTAGTTTTTTATCAGACTTTATAGAAAAAATGGCTTCGAGAATTAACGATCCAAGTTTCAAGTTAGTTTCAACCAAAAATGAAGCTTCACTTAATTCAAAAAGTCAAAGACATGACAAGAATCAAAATTCATGTTCTCCACAGGCATATATCAAAAAGACCAATATTCAGTCAGATACTGAGGCCAAGTGTCCCTTACATGGTGACACCTCCAAACATACATTAATGAAATGTAGATCCTTTGAAATTTTGCCCCTGTTAGATAAAAGGGAATTTGTACAGAAACTAGGACTTTGTTTTAAGTGCTTAAAGGGTAATCACTTAGCTAAAGATTGTAAGGATAGGATTAAATGTGATGTTTGTGATAGTTCACGGCACTCTACTCCTTTTCATATTAGCAATCCCAATAGTTCGGGACAGCATGGCGGGGAAAGTAAGGACCAATTAAACATAAATAATACATGCACTGAAGTTTGTGGTAAAGGGTTTTATAAGGGAAAGTCATGTGCTAAGACTTTATTGGTCAAGGTCTATCCTAAGGGAAACCCTGAAAAGGCATTGAAAACATATGCAATTATTGATGACCAAAGCAACAAATCTCTTGCTATGCCTGCTTTATTAGATTATTTTCAGGTCAATTCAGAGACAATAGAGTATACTCTCTCATCCTGCTCTGGGAGAGTCCCGAAAATAGGTAGGCGTGTACAGGGGTTTGTAGTAGAATCCTTGGATGGATCTTGTCATTTAGATTGCCCTCCCCTATTAGAGTGCAATGAGATTCCTAACAACAAACAAGAAGTTGCCACCCCTTCTGTTGCTAGACAATTTAGCCATTTGAGAGACATAGAGAGTTTTATCCCAGAAATAGATGAACACTCTGGGGTTTTACTTTTGATAGGTAGGGATCTATTAAAGGCACATCATGTTCTTGACCAAAGAATTGGGAAGGAGAATGAACCCTATGCACAAAAGTTGAGATTAGGATGGGTTATAGTAGGGGAGGCGTGTTTAGGCCTTGTGCATAAGTCTGACTATGTCAATGTAAAGAAAACAAACATCCTGTACAACGGACGAGAGTCCATATTTGAACCTTGTCAAAATATTTTCGAGGTTAGTGATAGCATCTTTTACAAATCGACTGAAGACGATATGATAGGACTTTCTCGGGATGATAGACAGTTCTTTAAACAAATTGAGTCAGAAATGACAATGTCAACTACAGGCAAATTAAGCTGTCCTTTACCATTAAAGGAAAGTAGACAAACACTTCCAAATAATTTTGCTCAAGCCAAACAAAGGGCTGATAATTTGATTTCAAGTTTGAAACGTGATAAAGTCAAGCAAAAACATTTTCTTGAGTTCATGGAAAATATGTTCATGAATAATCATGTTGAAATAGCACCACCAGTGCAAGAAGGTCAAGAAATTTGGTATTTGCCTATTTTTGGTGTCTATCACCCCAAGAAACCTTCAAAACTCAGAGTGGTTTTTGATTCATCAGCCAAATTTAACAATATTTGTTTGAATGATGTTCTTTTGAAGGGCCCAGATTTGACAAATAATTTAATGGGGGTCCTGACAAAATTTAGGAAAGAGAAATTTGCTGCAATGGCTGACATTGAGCAAATGTTCTTTAATTTTGAAGTAGATGAAAGACATCGCGATCTTTTGCGTTTCTTATGGTACAAAGATAACGACACCTCAAAACCCATTATTGAATACCGCATGAGAGTCCATGTTTTTGGGAACTCGCCTTCCCCAGCTATAGCTACATATGGGATTAGAAAGGCAGTTTGTTTTCATAAGAATGACAATTTTTTAACTTGTGATGAAGTGTGCCATTTTGTGAACAACAATTTTTATGTTGACGATGCATTGGTCTCTCGACAAAAAGAAAGAGATTTGGTAGACATTATTCGACACACCCAAGACAGACTGCAAAGTGGGGGGAAGATTCGTTTACATAAGATTATATCAAATAGTCCCCTAGTTTTGAACAGTTTTCCACCAGAGGACTTGGCTCAAAATGTGACTGAGATTGATTTTTGTGCAGACACGCCATTTATTCAAAAAAGTTTAGGTCTATGTTGGGATGTAGTGAACGACTGTTTTACTTACCAGGTTCAAGTTGAGCAAAAGCCCTATACCAAAAGAGGTCTCTTGTCTGTCATTAATGGGTTATTTGATCCTCTTGGGTTTGTAGCCCCTGTAGTATTAGGTGGACGCCTGATTTTAAGACAGGCTATTCATGATAACGACATAGACTGGGATGACCCTCTCCCTCCTGATATTTTGAGCGACTGGGAAAATTGGGTACAGTCACTGTCTCTTTTGGGGAAAACAAAAATTTCGCGACCATTTGTAGACTTACCATACAGCGACAGCCCAAATCTTGAGCTTCATGTCTTTTCAGATGCTTCAAAGGAAGCAATTTCAGCTGTTGCATATCTTAAAGTGTATGATGTGAACAATAAAGCTCAAATACTTCTGCGTATAAATGATAGAAATCCCTTATTCTAAGGTGTTACTAATTTTAGAACCTATTTACCTAACTGATAACTCTTTCTGTAACAAAATACCACTGGTCATAAATAAAATAAACACAGGGTCAAAGCTGCCGGCTTATCAGACTTTGTTTCAGATTACATGTGATTTTCATGGTACAGCAAGAGGATTATTTTGCCTCTATAGCTTTTCGGGTTTGATAAATGAAAAAAATAATCACTCAACTAGCTTTAACTTCTCTAGACTTTCATTAACCAAAGCCTACACTGACTGAAAACAACACTTTGAAATCTCTTTGAAAACTATTTTATAATGATTTCCCCACATATATGGGCCCATCAAAATTTCACGAGGGCTATTTCCCAGTATAAGTGCTTTCAGTACATGATCTATTTGCAGCATGAAAACAATAATTGGGTAAAATTTAGAAGTTCAAGGGAGATAATTTGGCAACTACTGTGTGCATTTCTGTAGGTAAAATTCTCCAGATAACTAAAATAATGTACGAATCGACACATTCAAGGGGAAACAAGAGCCATGTCGGACATGGCCATCCCCCGCCGTAAAAGCTTGATAGTAAACTGAAGCGTAATAGATGAGGGTTTTTATGTACTTAAAAAATTGACCCCCTACAAAATCTAGGTCTTTGAAATAAAAAAGGGCAAGAACTGGAAAATTATGCAAGCAAGAGTATAGTTAAAGTTTCAAGTTGATAGCTATTATACTTTAGGAGATATGCTCCGGACATTATCTAAGTATAAAAATATAAAGGGCAATAACTCCAAAAACTAGAAAGCCATGAATGGCTTTAGTCGCTCCACAGGCTTGAAATTCTTGAAATCAAAGTTTTGACTAGATTTTTTAGATATTTTGGGTTCTATTTATGTTTAAATGAATTTCAAAGTTTCCACTATTATAACAAATAGAGAATTGACCTCCACCAATAAAAGACATAATTTTCATCCGATCACGATAATTTTTGGCTGCATGATAATGGATCACCCAAGGATCATACTAATGAAGTTTGATTGATATCCATCGATTACATTCTGAGAAAATGATTTTCAAAGTGTTTTCACTATATAACATAGAAAGAAATGACCTCCGCCCATAAAATACATTTTTTTCCTTTGAGCACAAAAATTTTAGATAGACTGATAAAGAATCACTCAAGGACCATTCCTGTGAAATTTGGTTGATATCCATCACTTACATTCTGAGAAAATGATTTTCAAAGTTTCCACTATATAACAAATAGAGAAATGACCTCCGCTCATAAAATACACATTTTTCATTCGATCACAATGATTTTTGGTAGACTGATAAAGGGTCATCCAAGGCTCATTCATGTAAAATGTGGTTGATATCTATCGATTAGTTTTTGAGAAAATGATTTTCAAAGTTTCCACTATATAATATATGGAGAAATGACCTCCGCCCATTATATACATATTTTTCATTTGATCACTTTAATTTTTGGTAGACTGATAAAGGGTCATCCAAGGATCAATCATGTAAAATTTGGTTGATATCTATCAGTTAGTTTCTGAGAAAATGAATTTCAAAGTTTCCACTATATAACATATAGAGAAATGACCTCCGCCCATAAAATGCATATTTTTCATCTGATCAAAATAATTTTTGGTAGAATGATAAAGGGTCACCCAAGGATCAGTCATGTAAAATTTTATTGGTATCCATCAATTAGAACCTGAGAAAAGTCACTTTTTACCATATTTGGAAATTAGCCACGCCCATTAAATCCATGTTTTTCATTGGATCAAAATTTCTTGAACAACTTTGAAAGAGGGTCACCCAAGGATCATTCCTGTGAAGTTTGGTTGAAATCCATCCAGTAGTTTCTGAGGAGAAGATTTTTAAAGAAAAAGTTTACGACCGGACGCACGGACGCACGGTCGCACGGACGGACGGACGCACGACGGACACAACGCCATGACAATAGCCCCAGTGGCTTTCAGCCAGTGGAGCTAATTATGCAAGCAAGAGTTGTAGTCCTTGTGCACTGAGCTTCTCCTCCATGAGATCTATTCACCCATACAGTTTCAAGTTGATAGCTATTATACTTTAGGAGATATGCTCCGGACAAAATCTGAGTAATATAAATAACAAAGGGCAATAACTCCAAAATTACGCAAGCAAGAGTTGTAGTTCTTGTGCAATGCACTTCCCCTCTTTGAGATCTATCCACCCATAAAGTTTCAAGTTGCTAGCCAGGGCTTTTTCTTCTATCTTTCAGGGGCCCAATAAAGGCCCCATTCCCCATTGAAAAGGCCCCAAAATTTTTCCCAATTCAGAGAAAAATTCCCAATTTAATGAAATATATTTAACCAAACAACTTATTTTTACATATTTGTAAGTTGGGAGTATGAATATGTGTTTTGTTAGCTTTAAAATTTTTAAGAACAAGCTTTTTTTAAGAAAGTTTATACATTACAAGCAAGAATTAACCCGAACAGTTATACATGAAAAAATCCTCAAATTGCATTTTGTCGATATTTTTTTCCCAAATGAATGCTAGGGGCCTTTTCCCAAAGATCTTGGAAATAGCCTTGCTAGCTATTATACTTTAGAAGATATGCTCCGGACAAAATCTTAGTATTTAAAAAAACAAAGGGCAATAACTCCAAAATAATGCAAGCAAGAGTTATGTTCTTGTGCACTGCACTTCCCCTCCATGAGATCTATCCACCCATGAAGTTTCAAGTTGATATCTATTTTACTTTAGGAGATATGCTCCGGACAAGTTTAGTGACGGAGCCTGGGAACATCGGAATGACGGACGGACGTTCAGGGGGGAGATGATTCAGTGATCTTTAAGGTTATCTATCACGGTCTTTTTCAATGCAGAATGAATAAAAAATATAGATTTCATCATTTTTTGTGAAAGCGTTCAATTAAAAAAGATAAATTTATCCCAAATGTTTGGCATGTTACAATATATTTCTCCTAGTACAAATGTAAGCAAATAAGCCTGGTTTGATGGTCACAGTTGTTTTAACTGAGTTAAATACTTACTTTAATTATTTGTAATATCTTTTATTGTAATGAAATTGTGTTCTTATATTCGAAATATTTTTTGCTTGCAAAAAACCTTTGCGCCTCATTATTATCACTATCATCGAGGTCAAGTTCAGTTTTACCTCAGCTGTTTTTGGAGAAAAGCACAGAAAACACTATAGCCCTAGAGTAGTTATGTCATAGCTGATGTAATTATCTAAAATCAGAGCTGAAAACTTTAACATTTTATGAAACCTTTTGTATCATTTACTTAAAACCTGGCTAAATTTCACCGAATCTCAATAATATGCACAAGGTCAGGGAAATATGAACAATTTGTCAAAGTTTCATCCCAATCGGTCCATAAATGAAGGAGGAGTTGACATTAATCCCTCTTTTTCCATGATGCGGCTGAATTTCACAAAACCTGTTTAATATGAGAATGGCCATGTGACTAGGAACAGTTCGTGAAAGATTCATCCAAGTCGGTCAATAACTAAAGGAGGAGTAGTGTTCACAAAAAACTTTGACATAAAGGCCCTTTTTTCCATGATGCGGGATGAATCTCCCCAAACCAATGTATGACCTAGTCAGTCGGCTATAAAAAAACTGAAACAAGAGGACCAAGATGGTCCTAGATCGCTCACCTGAGTTTCTATGACCCCCTGGGACATCACATTAATTAGATAGGCAGATGTCAAAAAGAAGATAATTGCCTAAGATCAATACCATGGAACGTTATCAGCAAAGAGCAAGACAGATATGCATTTTTGCTCTTTGATTCTATGTAAAAAGGGATGCACCCGGGTGGACCCCAAAAGTGACCCCAGGGTCTTGATATGAACAAACTTGGAAGAGGTCCATAAGATGATGCTACATTCTAAATATGAAAGCTGTCTGCCTTCTGGTTTCAGAGAAGAAGATTTTTGAAGGTTTTTCCCATTTTCACCCATTGTGCTCAGATTAGCTAAAAGGGATGCGCTCGGGTGGAGCCCAAATATGACCCAAGGGTCTTGATATGAACAAACTTGGAATGCCCACAAGATGATGCTACATACCAAAAATGAAAGCAGTGTGCCCTCTGGTTTCGATTAAAGAAGATTTTAAAAGATTTTCGCTCTTTCAATCTATGTAAAAAGGGTTGCGCCCGGGTGGAGCCCAAATATGATCCTAGGGTCTTGATATGAACAATCTTGGTAGAGGTCCACTAGATGATGCTACATACCAAATATGAAAGCAGTCTGCCTTCTGGTTTCATAGAAGAAGATTTTTAAAGATTTTCATTTTTTTACCCTTTGTGCTCATAAGAGATAAAGGGATGCACCCCTGCAAATGCCCAATTATGACCCAAGGGTCTTGATATGAACAAACTTGGAAGATGCCCACTAGGTGATGCTACACACAAAATATTAAAGCTGTCTGCCATCTGGTTACAGAGAAGAAGATTTTTAAAGATTTTCGCTCTTTGATTCTATGTAAAAAGGGTTGGGCCCGGGCAAAGCCCAAACATGACCCCAGGGTCTTGACATGAACAAACTTGGTAGAGGTCAACTAGATGATGCTACATACCAAATATGAAAGCTGTCTGCCTTCTGGTTTCAGAAAAGAAGATTATTGAAGATTTTCATTTTTTTACCCTTCATGCTCATAAGAGATAAAGGGATGCACCCGTGCAAAGCCCAAATATGCCCCAAGTGTCTTGTTATGAACAAACTTGGTAGAGGCCCACTAGGTGATGCTACATACAAAATATTTAAACTGTCTGCCATCTGGTTACAGAGAAGAAGATTTTTAAAGATTTTCGCTCTTTGATTCTATGTAAAAAGGGTTGGGCCGGGGCAAAGCCCAAATATAACCCAAGGGTCTTGATATGAACAAACTTGGTAGAGGTCCACTAGATGATGCTACATACCAAATATGAAAGCTGTCTGCCTTCTGGTTTCAGAGAAGAAGATTTTTAAAGATTTTCATATTTTCACCCTTTTTGTTAAGGGTAAAGGGAAAGTTAAGGGTGGATTTCATTCATTTGAACAACTTTGGTAGAGCTTGACCCAAGGAACATCCCTGCCAAGTTTCATCAAGATTGGCCCACTGGTTTAGGAGGAGAAGATGTTTAAAGAAATTGTGGACGACGCACGACGGACGACGGACATTCTACGATCCCAAAAGCTCACCTTGAGCACTTCGTGCTCAGGTGAGCTAAAAATAAGAAAAACAGGTTGGCATCTTAAGCTTATAATTTGAAGTGATAACTTGGTCAAAAGGTCGTTCATTTTAAAACAACGTGAAAAAGACTAGGTCTGCAAAACCATTCAATATCACTCACTCAACACTTCATCCATTCAAAACACTCATTCTGAACGATCAAAAAGTATCCAAAGTTATTGGAAAACATTTCAAAATCGTTCAAATCGATCAACATTAAATTGAAATATATATTTCATTAAAGGGAGGTAAATCATATCGCCAATTTTGTTCATCCTGAAAAAAATTAGCATTTTTGGATTACACCCCTTGAATTTCACTCAAAATTCGATCCACAGACATATTCATTTTCATCCCATAATCATTCCAAAATCATTCATCTTATTAATTTCACGATACCTAACAGTATATTTCGGCATCTCTGCTAATGGTAAAGAGGGCCTTCATTTAAAAATCTTGTAATCGAAACTACTCCTTATTTATGGATTTATTCTAATGAAATTACTATGAAATTTTCATTGTTACCTGAATTTGTGCATGTTGTTGCAGTTAAGTCAATTTCAGCCGCGATATGGAAAATGGGGCCTTCATGTCAAATTCTCATCATTATTATTATTAGTTGCAGTTTAAAGAGGCATTAAACTCTATTCAGTCAATCAATCATAACAAACAGTTTAAACTTGACACTTTATAAAAGGTAGTCTGCAAATGTTTTGAATTTGGTTCTGTCAAAATAAGTAGTGTCTACAATTATTTTCGTGAAACAGCAGCAAAGTTGCTGTGTATATTGTGACTATGGCACCCTTGTTAAGAGTACCTTATATATTGCATTTCTTTTGTGGAAGCTGGTGCACCTATCCATTGCTTCAAGTTGTTCTTCACACAGGCATATGTTTTGACATGTAAATAACACTGATGATAGGCCTTTAATTCTAACAATATCAATTTAACAGTAGTAGAAATGTGGAAATGATTAATTTTAACACTGAAAATGAGAGGAGATTCTAGTGGATAAAAGACCACTGAAAAGCCAAGTTATCTCTCCACAGTAAAACTTCTTGGTGAAAGTTTATGTATGTAACTGTTAATATCTAATCAGCAGTCAAGTGTTGGCTATCAAGTTACCGTGGTGAAAATACTGGGAGGGGGAGGAGGATGCCACTTGTTCCTATAAGTACAAATAGGTTTTGTCTTGGGAAAATCTAAGTTGACCCCAAGACATGGACATACAATCCCTAGACTAGAGTTGTGTGCAGCTGTTTTAAGTACAGAACTTGCAGCATTCATTCAGAGACACCTTGAAATATTGCCGTCTTCAGTATTTTATTACACTGACAGTCAAGTAGTATTAGGGTATATAAATAATACCTCAAGACGTTTTTACGTTTATGTGGCAAATAGAGTTGACAAAATTCTTAGACTTTACACACCGTGTCAATGGCACTATGTGCCTACTAATATAAATCCAGCTGATCAAGGAACTCGACCTTTGAGGGCTGGTGAAATTAATGACTCGTTATGGTTGACTGGACCCCAGTCATTCTTGCATGAACAAGACATTCAGAAAACTTCTTTTGACTTGATCGACCCAGACTTAGACAAGGAAGTGTACCCTGAGGTTAAGGTAAAAAAGACCCAAATAAGTCCAAGCAGCCTCGGTTCTTCAAGATTTGAAAGATTTTCATCATGGTCAAAACTTGTTAACGCGATAAGTTTTTTGAAACGCAGAGCTTTATTGTGTCAAAGTAATCATACAGACAAAATCTATCTATCAGACTGTGAAATGCAGAAAATAGCAGAAAATTTTGTTATAAGGGAAATCCAAAGAGAAAAGTTTACTACAGAAATTTACTGTATTCAAAACGGCAAACCAATTCCTAGAAATAGTAAGCTAAAAACATTATCACCAGTGTTAGATGCAAATGGTTTATTGAGAATTAGTGGTAGACTTAGTCATGCTTACTTAGAAACTGGCGAGAAGAACCCTATCATCATACCAGGTGACAGTCATGTTGCAACTCTACTAGTCAGACATTATCATGAGTTGATTCGACATCAAGGTCGTCACTTCACTGAAGGATCAATTAGGTCAGCAGGGTATTGGTTAACTAGAGGGAAAAGACTCATAAGTCAGATATTGCGTAAATGTGTGATATGTCGAAGGCTCCGAGCACCAATATTAACACAGGAAATGTCAGACTTACCAAGTTGCCATGTGAAGCCAAGTCCACCTTTCACCTATGTTGGGGTAGACATATTTGGACCATGGTCCATAATAACTAGGAAAACTAGAGGAGGTGCTGCTAGTGCCAAAAGATGGGCTGTGATGTTTTCATGTCTTAATTCACGAGCTGTGCACATAGAGGTTATCGAAGACATGAGTGCGTCGTGCTTTATTAACGCGTTGCGTAGATTTGTATCTGTGCGAGGGCATGCAAAGGAATATTATTCAGATAGAGGTACTAATTTTGTAGGAGCGGTTTCGGAGTTGGGTATCAACAAAGTAAATGTCGAAGATGATATTGTGAAAAAAGTGTTGAAAAGTCAAGGATCAACTTGGTTTTTTAATGCTCCACATGCATCAAATATGGGCGGTGCTTGGGAGCGAATGATTGGGTTGACACGCCGAATTCTAGATTCCATGTTATGTAGTGCAAGCTCTAAAAGTTTGACACACGAAGTGTTGTGTACTTTCATGGCAGAGGTTATGTGTATTATCAACAGTAGACCAATTACACCGGTATCAACAGATCCAAGTTCTCCTTTTGTGCTTTCTCCAAATACTTTACTAACACAGAAGGTGAATTCTGAAGTTGAACCGTTTCAACATTTGGATTTGAAAGACATGTATAAATCGCAGTGGCGTTATGTTCAGGTTTTAGCCAATCAGTTTTGGAAAACTTGGAAAAATCAGTATCTACAAAGCCTACAAACTAGAAAGAAGTGGTATGAAAGACTTCCCAATTTGAAAGAGGGTGATGTAGTTGTGATGATGGACAATTGTTTACCAAGAATCCAATGGCCCTTGGGAGTAGTGGACAGAGTATTTCCTAGTACAGACAATTTAGTACGAAAAGTATCGGTCCGTGTTATAAATGAGGGAAAGACAGTATATTACACAAGGCCAATAACTCAATTAATACATTTGATTTAAGACATTTTCATGCTAATTGCTATGAGTTTATGAGTGGAAAAAAGGTGTACAAAGAAGGAAAAAGTTTTTTACTAATGTTTATTCATCAGTGCTTAGTTTGTGAAGAATTTCTCAATACATAGAAATTCTTTTCAATCTATGCAATGTTTGAACAATGAGAATACATGTTTACATTGATATTGCACCTGAATTTTATACAAGTAAAATTTGGAAGTGTAATAGTTCATTACTATTTTGGTAAATTTGCTAAATTATAGCTTGAAATTAATGAAGATAATTTTTGAATTTGATCTTTTTATGAGATTTTTGAAGTAAGTAATTTTGATCTAATCAAAATTAGACGGGGAATGTGCTGTTACAGTTATTTGAGTGTTGGGGCAACTTTAGTCCGTAGAATAATCAATGTCTTTTATTGGCAAAGATATCCGCAGGATAAACTTGTCAGGAAAAGAGTAGTCGTCCATTTTGAAACTTTCTCCAAATTTCTTCAAAGATTGAGCTAGAAAGCAGAGATGTGGTTCCCCACAGTGTAAGAAAAGCAAGAGAATTGCACATTTTATTATTATTGATAATTTTGTGAACTGTCATTTTTGGATTTTTGAGATTTAGGCTGAAATTTCATGAAATGTGAGGTCACGTGTGAACGTAAGAAATTCGTTTCGATCAAGTTAAGTTCCAAATTGAGTATTTAGGATAATTATTGCTTTTGATGCAATGCATTTGCAGAGCATGCTGCAGAAGTGTGCAGCCTGATCTGAATTTACCTTGCATGTTTTTTGATATAAGGAAATTAAGGCATTTTAGGCTAAATATGAAACCGAAAGTAGAAATTTAAGAATTCTTAGAAACGTCCTAGGTTACACAGAGAGTTGTTTACTTTCACTTATACTTTAGAAATGTCTTTATAGAAGATTTATTGAGAGTTTAATCTTACTCAAGATTACTTTTTAGAGAATTTAGGCTTTTGTTAGAGCATGTGTGGTAACAAGCTGATAATATTTCTATTTTCAGCTTTTTACCTCCCGACCCACTATTAGACCCATACAGGGAGTTTGTGATGAAAATATAGATAGAATAAACATACAAAAACATAGAGACTTAGTCATTACAACAACTCATAAGTCTTTATTTTTCTACAATTTTTTACCCTAGTGTGGCATAGGAGTTGTCCAGCATAGATTCTCAGGTTTAAATACAATGTATAGGAACTGCTTTAGAGTTTAACTCAGGGGCACAGTTTATTTTCAGCCATGCTCAGTTACAGATACAGATTTAAAGTCCTTGAGGGGGTGGGGGTGGTAATTAATATATTACTTGTCTTCTTGGGTTTGACCCTGCCTGCAATAGTTTATTTTCACCTTTGCTTATGGTAGTGGACCCAAAATAGTTCTACAACATTTGGGAACAGATGACTTTCACAATGTACCTGGACCTGTTTTACTAAAATCTTACGCACATTTTGCGTAGGTCAAATATTAAAGTTGCTTCTACAGTATAAACTAAATATGGAATTCTGTCATGCATCATCTCATTGGAATTGTCTTTTAAAGACAATTCAAATGAGATATTGCAAGACAGACTCTAACAATTAAAGGGAAATCTTGGTCATCATTGTGAAATATCATGAGTTCCGAAATGTTGCGGAATTATTATGGATCCACTTATGTTAAGTCTGTAAGAGTATGTGTTCTTTGATTATCTACATCACAGGTACTCCATGGTTTTCAAAGTTGAACAAGAGATGTTGGTATAACGTTCATGCCCCCCATCAAAGCAGTTCAATGGCATATTCTTTGTCAATCAACAAAGGGTAATAACTCACAAAATATGATAAGTAGAGTTATGGTTCTTAAGCACTACACTTCTCCTCAATGAGAGCTATCCATTTGTGAAGTTATGTGATTCTAGCTTGCATACTTTTTGAGATATGCTCCAGGCAAAAAACAGTCTACCGATGGACAGACCGACAAGTGCAAAGCTTAGATATTTAAATTAAAATTCCATAAAAATCCGTTAATTGTAGCTTGGCGTAAATTTACTTAACAATAAATACATACCTTGAAGTATATTTTCTTGCCTCTTCTTCATTGTAGAACTAAAATAGAAAATTTGAATTATACATATGTATATTGTACATGGAATTTTTTATGGGCGGGTCAAAAACGCAGACAATAAAGAATATATAGCAAAGCAGACAATATATAACAAAGAATGATATGAACTGGGTTCTAAAACGCAGACAATATAGATTAAGAAGGATCATATTGCTACGCAGACGATATAGACAAAGAGTTGAATATAAAATAACAGGGGAACGGTTACATTAATTAGATTTTAATGCTTTTTTGTCTTACTTTTTTTGGTTTTCTGAGTATATTAAGGGATATTGACTTGATCAAAATTATGACCAAAATATTTCAACTTATGATTTCCAAAAAATCATGATATTTTCAACAATATTCATCTTTTTTTCGAATAGAATTTCCGGATATATCATTATAAAGTTTGTATCTGATTCGCCTTGTATCTGACTCCCCAAACAAGAAATAGTTATACATTTTATTCTCTTAACCCTTTGCTGTTTAATCCCTGCTTTTACGAGCCTGTGATTTTATGATTGAGAAAACGTTGTGAAAAAAGAAGAAATTGCTTCTGAAAAGCAATTTCTTCTTTTTCCACACTATTTTCTCCCCTACTGAATGGTTTTTTTTCAAATTTAATCCACTTTAAATTTTCGTCTGCAAAACCTTTGAATTAGGTCAGGTCCAAAATTTTGTAAAACAGGAAAGTGTTAATGGCATGGTTAAAATAACTTGCATCTACATTTCATTTTTTGAAAAAAAAATTGAACTAAAACTGGATATGTAGTTTGATCAGACTTACTTCAAGACTGAATATGAAATTAAAATGATTAAATTTACTGATTAAACATTTATGCCCTTCCAAAAGAAAAATCGTAAATGCAATTGAAAAACTGAAGTGTGTTTCAAAATTACTGAACATGCAATGGCGTGCTAATCTGCATTCATCTTTATTGTAAAAATCACATATATCCGATAGAGTAAAACGCACTACACGATATTTGGTTTGACAATACCCCAACAGACGACCAAAATATCGTTATAATGTATTTAGCCTATTAAGCTGACTGAAATTCTGTTTTTTGGCTCCAACCTTGATTGATCATGTATTTCATGTATCAAATATTTTTCATTGCTGCATTTTCGATGATCGCCTAGTTCTGTAAACTGGCATGTAGTATGTCGTAAATTATCCCCTGGCACATAGTATGAGCAAGATCAATTCTGGCATGTGTGACAAAAGGTAAAAGTAATTGATCGCACATCAGAACAAACAATTGTTTGGCACCACTACCGACAATGCAATAACCGGCTACGTTTAAGTCGACTATGATTGCAGTCCTACCAGACGGACGCCAATATTGAACATTCCAAAATATGGTATAGATGTATAAGTTTGAGTGCGTGATCAAATGTCAATTTTTTTTATACTTGTATGGAAAAACTGACTATCGATAATTCACTTAACTTTCTGTACAACTACCATAGTATGAAGATATAGAGGATAATCGTTTGTTTCAGTGTAAGATCGATTTATATTTCATTGAGTGAACAACAAAAGCTATATTTTCATGAGTGGCAGAGCCACGAGTGAAAATATAGCTTTTGTTTTTCACGAAATGAAATATTTATCGATCTTGCACGAAAAACAAACGATTATTCTATTTCTTTAATGCAAAAATGAGACAAAATGTGACATTTCTAGGACATATTTTCATTAAGCGTGTCATTTTGCGCTTGATTGCTATGCAACGTTCATTGTGACGTCACTTATTTCGCCCTGCATAGTAACGTCAGATAGGATGAAATTCTCAAAAGCAGGGTATAAGTTTTTGATAATCTCAATGCTTTTGCAATGAGTTTATCAAGTGATAATCTACCGTTATTTCTCGATAAACCACTGAAAAGCGTTAAAGAAATAATTTTATGTCTCTATAAACCAAGAAAGGGATCGGAAAATGACCATCAGTAAATATGACCAAACGCACAATTGTCAAAAGTTGTAAATCAAGTCCAAATTAAAGATGCAAATCATATATAAATATTTGTATTGTTGAATTATTCGAGTGCATCTGAGGGTTGTCGTATGCTGATAGCGCCAGGAGAAGATACAACAACATAATCAACAAAAGGCGAGAAATCGATAACATAAGGTGTCGACACACTTTATTTTGCCACATTTTACCTTAACTAAAGCAACGCACCGGGTACATGTGACACCTTCGCCAATCACTGAAAACTGCTCTTCCTTGGATCATTTTTTCTCTTATACCCTTTAGATGACTTATTTCTTTTTTTCTTTGAAAACATATCAACAAGTAAAATCCTCTTCCTATAACGGAGGAATGTATTATGTACAATAAAACCGGTGCAAGCTAATAATTTTTACGGACTCTCAATACACACTGACCGAAAAAAGCTGTACAAGATGCATTTTCATGCACATGACAAAAACGTATATTGAGAGTCCCTATTGAAATTTATCTAGCATGACAAATTTGTTTGTTCAAGAACGATGAAATTTATAATTTCGACTTAATTTTTTTCCAAGTTAAATAAAATAAGATGCCTTCTAGGCGTGACTATAAAATTCATTGCTTCCAGTTATTTTTTCTTGGTTGACCTGCCCGAAGTATTCTTAACAATTCTGTAGTTTTCAGTTTTAATTTCAATAATAATTTACAAAATAAGAATACGTAATCTGTTCAAAATGAGCTTTAATTCTTTATTGGTATTGTCAGAAATACATGGTGTACTGCAGAAAAAAATTATTTCAAGGTGTTTATGTTTACCCTTTCCTGTTTTACAAAATTTTGGACCAGTCCAAATTCAAATGTTTTGCAGACGAAAATTTAAAGTGGATTTAATTTGAAAAATAACCGTTCAGTAGGGTAGAAAATAGTGTGGAAAAGAAGAAATTGCTTGTCAGAAGCAATTTCTTCTTTTTCACAATGTTTTGCTCAATCATAAAATCACAGGCACGTAAAAAACAGGGACTAAACAGCAAAGGGTTAAGCTATTTCTTGCACTAAGTCAAATAAATTTAGTATTACAAAACACATTATTTCTATGCTGTAACAAATTTCAACGTCTGTCTATTTACGATTGGTCAAATACTCTGGTCTTGGTTGCATTCTATCAACTTGAAATTCAAGAACTATAGTATCAATTTTTTTTATCAAATGATAGAATTGAAGAATACTTCAAATCAAGGAATATTATAATAAGGTTTGAAACCTTAAAAACAATAAAGTTTGAAAAAGAAATACTGTTCTAAAATCAATATTTGAGATACGTATTCAATTAATTTCTTTCTCTTTTTTTTCAGATTTTTTTTTTCCAAAGCTCATGACTAAAATCTTCTCAATATCAAAGTTCTACTAGTTATCGAAAGGAAATATAAAATAGTTAGGACTAACATCATCAGGATTTACCATCATCAGTAACCATTCACCTGTCATTACAAGGGCGTAGCTCCCATTACACACGTTACGCAATTGCGTAAAACAAATAAATCCTCTTTTGAAAAACGTCGTTGATGAATGATCATAACATCGAAACTACAGCTTATTCAAGCTGTAGTTACGATGTTTTGATTATTCACCACCACTCAAATCATAGAAAAGGGGAACAGACGGAGTACTTACTCGTTTGTCACAGTCCTTATGTCGCCTTTATCCTATATATTCTATGTTGGTCGCCTACTTAGACTTAAAGTGCGTATAAATTTTAAAGTCCTAGTTACGCCTATGCATTATACAGACTTTAACTGCTCTTTGTCTATATCCTATTGTCTACCCTATAAATCTCAATTCTAGAAAGTAGGACAAAGTCAGAGGCAAGGGTTCAAAAAGATAACAGAATCAAAGACAATCCACAAACACTTGTAAAGAGCATAATATAGATCTAAACCTAATAATTGAATATTTAAGAAAGTAGATCAATGGTCACAGATTAGAGTAAAACATTCAACAAGACCCCTAGTGTTCTCACTGCTTCTTCAAATTGGGGGTAAAAATGGTTATTTTGCAGCATGCCTGTACCCCCTCTTTATGAGACAAAGAAGGTTGTCTGCAATGATTAGGGGGTACAGGATTACATTACGGGGTAAATCTGCCCCATATGGGGGGTTTGGGGAACCCTGATCCCAGAATCAAAACAATCATTTACCAACCTTGATTATTGACTTAATACAGTCCAAGAACTAATAATCCAATATTTAAGTAAGTAGGTCAAGGTCAAGGGTCAAGGGGTCAATATAATGCCAGAATCTAAGACAGTCATCCCAAAAATTTAATAGTAACATAATAGTTTTTAGATATTTTAGAAAGTAGGTCAAAGATCAAGGTCTGGGTCAGGGGTCAAGCATGATGCCAGAACCAACTAGAACTGAGGCAAAGCAGACAAATACCCTGCACCAGGCCTTTGTTCTACCAGGGCATTTCCTAGTATTATTACTGATTAGTGTTAGAATATCATGTGATTGCAATTTAGTAAAATTTATAATATAGTGCCAGTACCTAAGACAATCATCTTACAACCTTTATTTTTAACTTAACTTAATACAGTCCTAGTTTTAATAATTCAATATTTAAGAAAGTAGGTCAAGGATCAAGGCTAGGGTCAAGGGATCATTCCTATACTAGAATCAAAGATAATCATCTACCAACCTTTATTTTTGACTTAATGCAGCCTTTTACAAAATTATTCATATCATATCGATGGCTCAGCGCGAAACAGTTATAACTCCCTATATGTTTATCGGGAGTTACAACCGTTTAGCGCTGAGCCATCGATATGGCGTTCAAGTAAATCGGAAAATATTAATTGTTGACTTAATTGTGAAAAAAAATTGATAAGAGACAGACAGACATCAGAGCCTACCTCATCTCATCCCCACTTCAGTGGTTCCAAGCCAAATTTTTAGTTTGTTTACATTGCATTTAACATTTAACATTAATTTCAATGGTTTGCATTTACATTGTAGCGGCTGACGCAACAACCAATGGGTTTCCTCTTGCATTTTCACACCAGTGAGCTATTATTTCATCTGAATTTGGAATATCTGTGTAAAGTTGCTAAATCATGTTACTTGTAAAGTTTGCGTATAATTGTGTCAAATAAGTAAAACTTTCTAACACTCTATCTCAAGATTCAAAAATGCTTCCTTTTGCGTGTATACATGTTAGGGATGGGCACCGGTACTTTGGTATCGGTTACTCCCGGTACCATGACGTCCCGAGTAATTGGTATCGGTTCATTTTGAGAGAACCGGTTCCTACTTCCGGGACTTATGCAGTTTAAGAAAATTTCATAACAGCTTTGTAATATTTGTTACAAAGTTATTTACTCACAAAATACCAATGTAAAAATGCCGACGATCTTACTGATTTGTTCGTGTTTGAGCTCTGTGCAATATAGAAGGAAGTTTATACCAGACAATCGTGTAATGTCAATTATAATAATTGATATTGATTTTTTTTTCATTTTACCAAACGCAGATTTAGGATGAAGAATGAAATTATTTGATTAATAATTGTAAAATAAATGTTTCCTGAGTATCAGAAAATTGCATTATTTTATGTTTTCAAAGATTTTAAAGTATTGCATGTCGCCGCTTTGTCGCAAAATGATTGAAACTAGTGCCGATCTAAGCTCCTGTTACGACTTTATCGCAATCAATCGATGAGTAATGAAGACGGAAACTGACGAGAAATTCAAGCTCTAATCGTAAATTATAATCATGGTACCAAGAATTCATACTTGCATACCCCGCTCGATCGGAAAGGGTGAAAAAGATTATTTTACATTGTCTTCAATTTTCTTAGATAAAGTCCTACCTGCCCTGAAATTATAAAATAATCGCATTTACCCATATTAAATCCACAACAGAGTCAAATAAAGCAAATAAATATCTCCTCGTGAAAGAAAGGGTTTGATATCTCACGAGAATTTACAAGCGTGCGCCGCGTGTCAAGTCTAGATGCAGCCCCCAAAATAGCCGAACACCTGTTGTCGGCACCTTTGATGACCCGTTCTCCCTCCTCGAAAAATAAACTGTTCTGGACGCTTTACTCGATTACAAAAAGTTTTGTAGATTCGCCAGATAGCCTCGTGGACTTAATGTAGGATTATTGGAACAAAAAATAAATACCGGTAATTTCTTCCTTTCGTTATAATTGCACAACTTCTGTATTTTTGGATAAAAAAATATAATCGTATTTCAGACAAAATTTAGATCATGATTCTGTCGCCGCTGTTACACAAAACAACTTAATCACAATAAGCGCCTCGCTTTACGTTTATTGTTTCATCATTGTGGAAAGTTGTTTCCGTCGCCTACGGTATTTTAAAGTCCGAGTTTATTCACGATGTTTGACATGCCAAAGCTACTGTTTTGAAGATAAGGCCCAATATAGCTGCTGAGGGTTATGTTATCACAAGTAGGCCAAATAATGATTTAGCTTTGAATTGACAGGTGTTTCCTACATTAGAAAGAGCTCAAAACGGTACCTGACAGGGTACTTATTGCTTATTATCGGTCAGACTGTTCACACATAAGAGTGCTACGCCGTGTGAAGTAATTGGTATTGGATTCGTTGGGAATAGGTATCGTTTAAAAAGTATCGAGTAGGTATCGGAATCGGTTAAATTCTAACGGTGCCCATCCCTAATACATGTATAATGCACAATCGTAAAAGAGGTATAGATTTTCTTGTTTACACACACAAGTCCATATGAATAAAGATTATTTGCCTACAAACATGAAATCTCAATTTATCTTATAACTATAAAAATATCTGTGTGATAACACCATGTATGATATTTTTTATGATATCACATAGTTATTTTTAGAACAATGATATAATGCGGTTATTTTTAGAAACTTGCATTTCATTTCTCCCAACCTCGTTAGATATTTTTTTCTCATACAAAACACTAAGTATGTAATATATATTTATATATATTAATCTTCTCTGCAGAACTCTATCAAATCATGCAAATGGGTAATATGGGCAGTGATTGGGAAAGAATTTTTAGCAAAGGGACAATGTCCCTTTCTCTAAGAAAACAATGTGACATTATGAAAACGAATGTGACAGTTATAGTGTAGGATTGCTCTAATCCTAACTATGAAAAAATTGAATAAGACAGGGTCCCACTCCCAGTCACTGTATGAGCTTGTATTCATTTTGAAAGAAGTATTAGTGTGTTAATTGGGAAAAAAGTATTAGTGTGTTAATCGGAAAATCTTATAGTTCACAAAGACGAAGTTAGTAGGATATTCCCACAGTATGACTGTCTGCAGAAACAAATTAATTGAAAAACCTTTTGCCGTTTGTGCAAATGAAATATATATGCAGAATGTCCAGCACTCCGTAATGGGATCAAATATTACCTGCACCAGTACAAGAATGCTTTCCATCTGAATTAACAACATCCAATCCACTTAGGCTTATTTGCTCATTGGTGGGAGATGAATAAGTTTGGATGACAGTTGGGCCAGGTTGAGAACTCAGTACCCCCTAATAGGTAGCCAGATAACCGAGCTGACAGGGATTCGTTGTTCTACAATTTGTTGTTGAACTATGAATTGTTGTGTAATTCCACCAAGAAAACTTTCGAAGAGTTTGAAGAATTGACCTCTAAGTGCCCAGGTGATTTACTCAGGGAGTTAAAATAAAGACCAAGGAAAAAGACAAACAGGTGCCCAATTGCCTATGGCCCCTAATATGGGAAAAGCAAAGCAAAGCGCCCAAAAGGCGCTTTGCTGCCTTTCCCGCTTCTAGATAACACGTGTGCAACATTTAAATAATCAAAAGCAAAATGAAATACATTATCATACACCATCAAAGTTTAAATTTGTGTTGTAATGGCGGTCTACATGGATGATGATGATCTCGCGAGATTTCGCCATTTAGTTTTATCATTCATTTTGATTTATCTACTTTTTTCTTTGATTTTATTCCTGTCAATCATTATCAAAATTTAGATTGTTGTCGTAAATTAAGGATAAGAATCAGCCTTACAAGTAAAAAGTTACACATTTTTGCTTAGAATCTCTTCTGGATGATGTTTTCTTTTTTCCCTCTGCAAATCACATCTCTCTACACTTTGAGGAAATAAGACGCTACTTTTTCCCGCTAAAACAATGTCATTGTTGTTGCACTTTTATGTCAGGGTAAAAAGCAGGATAAGACTTGAAAGAGATTAAATCTATAGCAATATTCCCGGTTAAGACTTGAAAAAGATGAAATTTATAACAAAATTCATAGTTTGATTTTTTTTAAAAAATGTAAATACAGCTATTTTAGCTAAAGCTATGCCGGCCAACATCTTGTCGGAATCGCATTCTTTAGAATTAAGACCTGACGCAGTTTCTATAATATGTGCGCCCATATTCAAAGTTACATTTTTTATGAAGAAAATCCAATAAGAATTGTATTGAGTATCTTTTACTCATATTGTGTTAATTTCTTCCAATGTGAGCACTTATCAATTCTAAATGACTGTAACCAGGGTTTTCCATGACACAAAAAAATAAGCGTCTTTGTCGCAATTTCAAAACAAATGACCCGCAAAAAAATTACCTGCACGTCATTTGTGACGCAAGTTTGAAAATACAGCTCTGTGCTATGAATATGTATGATTGGAGATCTTTTATCTTAGATTGTCGGGTTAAAAATTGACATAACTCGCCTGTTAACAAGTTTCAGATACAATATTTCTGTGACCTCTGTCGATAGCCAGGGTTTCCAATATTGATAAAATGAGTGCACTATATTATCTTTAGGTAGCTATAGGTGCCCAATAAAAATATACAGACATGTTATTGTGATTTAAGCATCCTCTGACCCGATTTCCGGTCATAAGATTAACTGTAAACCAGATACCGAAACTTACATAATGCCGCAACAAACAAAAGACAAAATAGAGCTGTTTTAGCGATATTTGATGGTGATGACTGGGGTCCATCTATTAAATGAGACATTAGTCATTAAATCTGAATCTTTTTATTAACTAGCTTGAATTCACCGAGGGTTAAAATGTTCTTGACCTGTTCCATAATAGGAGGAATGAACAACCAAACCCCCAAAAATATGAAATGTATGTTGTGGCTCTTAAGACATTACAGTCTACTTTATTTTGTTTCTATGTGTTCCCTAGGTGTCTTTAAAATTGTCCCCCAAAATTGGGGAAATGACCCCCAATTCTTAAGGTATGGGGGTCACAATGACCCCCAAATTCTTAGGCCCAGGGAAAACCCTGTGTGACTGTGGAAATCAATCTAGCAATAAATGAGAAAATTCGAGTAGTCATTGATTTGATAAATAGCCTATTTTGGTCTTCTGAAAATAAGTTATCATGTGCATGTTTTGTACGGCACCTGGGGAAGTTTATTGCATATTTTAACTGCACTTATTTTTTCCAGTGACAATATCTTCAGAGTAGAAAAAGACCAAAAAAGGATTCTATTTTCTTTGTTTTGTTTGCATATGACTTGAAAATGACAAAAAGCAGCCTTTAAACCCCATTCAAGCGAAAAACAGAAAGAGTAGTTGGAACTTCGTCGGTAAATAGCAATACATCGCTAATGTTGATCTTGTTATATATGAAACCGACTTTAAATAAAATTTTTGTATGTGTATTTGTTTAACAGACAGACACAATACATTGAATTTGATTCATCATTCATACGTGTCGATACAGCAAAAGGTTGGGGTGCAGGAGCCTTATTGTTAAATTCGGTAGTTCAAGTTGAGTAAATTAGTAAATCAAGAATGGTTCTTTCTTCAAATTACTTTTCCTGTCCATAGGTTAAACCTTTTATTACATTAACAGGCTGAGTCCCTGGATTTTTGTAGAAAATGCCTTTACCCCAAATGCTAAATTTCGGTAGTCTGTTGTTGATGTATGTCTCTTTCTACGGCACTATATGCTGCCAATGGCCACAACGTGCTATCGATTCAAAGTGTTATCACGAAGTACTTAGTCACAGGTATCCCAGACTACTCAGTTCTCAATAGACTTTGGTTATCTTCCTTACATTTCAGCGGAGGGAGCGAGCATATGACTTTTTATAATTTCATTGTTTACTTTAAACATTAAGCAACAAAATATAACATAAAAAGTATCAATGTGTCATTTTTTGCTATTAAAATTAAACATTTGCGAAACTTACGTGAAAAGTAAATACTAAATGGCACATACCTCTATTCTCGATAGTAAATATAAATTACGTAATTGAGCAAGTGTTTGATTGGATGAAAACTTCATCCATTGTGCCGCTGTTGGGAATGATCATAGTTGAAAATTTATTTAAACAATTAATATAAAAGAAGCATTAAAGTAATTTATTTTTTGCCATTTTTAAGTATCGAGGAAAAACCCATATCAAAACAAGATTCTTACAAAAAATGGCATGCCCATGATAAAACGTAGTTTAGTCTTTCATGTAGGCATAGGGATTTTTTTTTCTATCAATGATTGTATTTTTGTATTTCAATTGACCAATTAAAAAAATAATAATAATTTAATAAAAAAATAATTAATATTATTATTTAAATATCATAATTTTTCTATTTGGTTTCATCGGTAAAAAATAAAATCTACACCTGGAGGAATTAGCGCAGATAACACATATTCCCCTTTAGGGCCCCAACAAATTTTACTTTCGGCGGGAATTTTCTGCAGAGCTTGTTGACCTCATTTTGGTAAAAGGTGTCTTAACCGATGTTGACGTGTAGTTTTAAATTTTGGATGAAGGATGAAATAGATAAAGGATTTCTAGCACAGAGGTAAAAAAGGGAATAGTGAAAAACTTACAGTAAAGGGGTACCATTTAAAATGCGTAGTATTATCATTCATTTATTGCATATTTTTCGTGCAAAAAAGGCCAATTCAGATGGGATAAATGCAGTCAACACATGTTTGTTGATATCTAGTGCCAGTGACGTCAAAACTTCACAGAAGTCTCGCGTGAAAATAAACTATCGTGAATGTGGGTATGTCGAGAACTCAATACGCGACGATAGTCAGGGCTCTAACTTGATTTAAAATTGTTAAGTCATTTTCCTTGTAGAATAAAGAGGGACAGTGTCAAACCCTCCCACATCACACTATCAATGAAGGGTTAGATGGGTCATCAGAGGTACAGATAAGAGGGGGTAACTTAAGTCTAAAATCTTCATTTCTCAATGAAACCCTATGAACAAGGGTAATCATTTGAATTGTCTCAATGAGATAATTCAATTGAGTACCAACAAGATAGGGTTTGAGCAAGGACCAGTGAAATAAATCAATTTGAAATCCAAAATACCCCCTCTATCTGTAGCTTTGAGTCATTACTATCTCTGGTGGGGCTTGTCTTTCAGGTCTTCCTCCACTAGCCATGCTTTTCTAAATTTTCGTCTGTAACAGGAAGTTTACATTTTGAGTTAAGCTAGAACAATAATGGTTCCGAATAAAATGAAAAGAAACGTTAAAGAGAGAAACAGAGTATAATGGTTAAATTTACAATCAGTATAAAAAAAAGGAAATTACATTCTCTTTTTTACGTGTATTTATTTGTTACAGAAGACTTCTTTATTAAAAATTTCGGAAACCCGAGTATTCGGCTCTGCAGCTAGAAGGCAATCTCAAGCGACCGATGAAAGATGAAGATTTCGCCTATTTCGCTCTCAATGATAAATATCCCACATCGTGATCAATTACAATCAATTAGTACACTATCATCATTAGTTAGCTTTTATTCAAGCGTGCAAAATAAACAATTACCTCCACACAAATCGTTTCAAAACGAAGGTCATTCGGGTTGCATAACAAGTGAACTAGTATTCGGGTGGTCTAATCGGCGACTATATTCAACAGAAGTCACGAGTAACACAGAGAAAAACTATTACAAAATACTTGGTGTAACGCCAAACTGCTCTAAGTCAAGAATCAAGGTTGCTTATTACAAACTTTCAAAGAAGTACCACCCTGATGTAAATAAAACAGAAGAAGCAAAGCAGAAGTTCCAAGACATATCTGAAGCATATGACATTTTAAGTAATGCTTTAACACGCCAGCAGTATGACAAAGCAAGAGCTTCCCATTCACCACATTACAGAGGAAATGTAACATATGGTCAGGAAAAATTCAAAAGTAGAAACATTTACCCCATGGGACGGTCCACTACTTACAACTTTGATGAGTGGCATGACCAACATTACAAATCATCACTAGGTGAGGCTTTAAGGCAGAAACGGGTTAAAGAGAGCGAAGAAGCTACAGCCAAAAGGGACTATGTACATGAAAATATGAATCAAGATGTCAGAGAACCATCTGTGGTACCTATTTTGGCAATGGCTACTGTCATAACAATGTTTGGATTTGTTTACATGTTAATGAAGCAGAAAATAGAAAAACTTCAAAATAATGTGAAAGGAAAATCTTGATGATGATTTATATTAGGATATTTATTTAAATAAGTCACTAATGGGGGATACTATGGGCTATATATCTTGCAAATATACCTCACCAGAGCTACAGATAGAGGGGGTATTTGGACCCTTATTTCAAAATATTTCAATTAATAATATTACCAACCCTATGATGCTGGTGCTTATGAGTACCAACAACATGGGATTTCATTGAAAAACAAAGATTTTAGACTGGCTTTACCCCCTCTTATCTGGACCTCTGCCTTAAAAAGCGGTTGTATATGTTTATGCTGCATATCCTAGATTCAATAAAACAGATCTGTGATAGCTAGTTGTGATTACTTCAAAAGCTAATTTGAAATTTCTACCTGTAAGAAGATGACTTAATCTAGTCAGTGTTTCAATGGACACAGGTTTTGTGAGTCAAAAACTCTTAAATAATTAAAATAAGTGGCCAGGACTCTAAAACCTTTCTGAAGGGTTTCTTAGGACCCTCTAGTGATCAACTTCAGAGATGAATTGATGAATGATGACTGTTTTAAAACATTCTTTAATTCTTCTCTGAAGTTGATACTAAAAATTTTGTATCTATACAATACCTTGTGTGGGTTAATTATCTGGAGAAAATATAACATTCTTACAAAATCATGAGGAAAGCTCAAAAGAAAAAAGTCCACATTTAAAGCAGGGACTACCAAAACTTAAGCAAGGACACCCATGAGCCTAACTTTTGAGTCCTTGGAACCCCATTTTGTTAATTTAACCCTATAAAATTCAGTTCATTATTTCAAGCCTTTTTGTATGAAACAATATCATAAAATACATTTCACTGGCCTTTTCTAGCAGGATTTTACACACGCCTTAATCAAAATCTCAAAAACAACTTAGCAAAGTGGAAAGAGTGAAGTCATAGCTAGAGGGATGTCAACCATATCTAAGCTTTAGTTGGAAGCTCACCAATTACCTGATGGTGAGTCAGGGTTCAACATTTACCCCTTTTTGCTATCATACTGCAGGACCTATACAGGGATCGACACTAACACCAGTCCTCGGGCCCGAGACCTGTGGATTTTAGGGAGGACTGGTAGATATTACCATCTTGCAGGTCCTTCAGGCCTGTTGTAAATTGCAGATCTAAGTATTTTAAATCTGTTCATCATGAAAAATAACTGCCTTTCCAATACTAAAATTGGTATTGCCATATGGAAAACAATGTAGAAAAAGAAGAAATTGCTTGTCAAAAGAAATTTCTTCATTTCTAACAATGTTTTCCTTGTACTTTATCCCTTACATTACAAAATATCAAACATGGTTTACATGCAGGACCTCTTATTATCAGGAAGGACTTGTTATATTTTGGGCTAACAGGTCCTTTATGCTGGTGTCAAAAAGGAGTTAGTGTCAAACCTTGCCTATAAGTCCTAACCGTTAAGGGTCATTCTTTATAATACCAGGTCCTTCAAGGAAAATATATATACTGAGGTTTTTCACAAATAATCTATTCAAATGAAGACATTAATGGGGAAAGAAGAAATTTATTTTTTCCCATAATTTATTCATTTGGGTAATTAAAAAATTTAAAAGGAAATGAAGTCACAATTGTTTAAATAGCAAAGTTTTGAAAAATGATGGCCAGCAACTATTGGCCTGAAGGACCTGCAATATGGTATCTTCTATTAGTCCTCTAGGTCCAAAGGACTGGTGTTAGTGTTGATCACTGTAAGATATGGACCTCATGTCACTGGCCACAATCGTAGAATGTTTTAAATGCAGCATGTGCCTGTCAAAACCTCTCTATGTCAGTCATGCACATGTGGAATTGTTGGAAATGTCACATATAGAATCATTTAAGGATAAGGGTTCAAAGAGTTCATTTTTGGCAAATATATAAGGCATTGAACATTCAATGTGTACATGTACTGAGAGTATAGATAGGTATTTCAAAACCAATTTACCTGTATACCTTGGTTTATTTGACCTGAATTTGACCTCCATGGAATAAATGCTTAATTAACAATTACTGACATATTTAATATATTAACAAAATATATATTACATTCAATACCATGTGTTATTCAATCCTATGAAAGAACATGCAAAGCTGAGTAGGAATAATCAGATTTGTATTCATCTAAATAGCAGGGGACAGATTTGGGTTAAAAATGCGCTATAACAAAAGGATAGTTGCTATAATTCATATTATGCTTCTTAATATACCCCCCCTAAACTATGTTTGGGAGGTATATAGGAATCAGTTTGTTGTCGGTCCATCTGTAGCATTTCCTTTTGTTAGGAACAATTTGCTGAGAAATTGAGTACAAAAGGAAATCAAGATATTGTCATTACTTTATCATTTTTTGACATTGGCTTAGGTGTTCACATGACAAAATTTAACCTCGGTCATATCTCTGTTGTTATCAAAGATATCTTCTTGAAATTTAACACATGTGTTAACCCATTTCAAGAGTTACCCAGATTCTAAGAGATCATAACTCATTTTTAGCTTGGCTGTTTTCAGAGAAAACCTGAGGTATTGCTAAAGCCTTGATGTTGTCATAAATTTTTTCATTATCCAATGTGAAATCCTTGACAAGTATTACTGTTTACAATCATGCATACTATCAAAAGAGCAACCTATACTATCAATGGGTATATCTCTAGATGCCTTTAATCCCCCCCTTTTAGAATGTTTTTGTCTAGAGCATATCTCAAAAAGTATGCTAGCTAGAATCATGAAACTTCACAGGTGGATAAATCTCATTAAGGAGAAATCCACTGTACAATAGCCATAACTCTACTCATCATATTTTGAAAGTTATTGCCCTTTGTTGATTGACAAGGAATAGTCCATTGACCTGAATTTTTATACGCCCAAAGGGTCATTTTATGTTATTGTCTGCATCGTCTGTCTGTCCGTCTGTCTGTTCGTTAGCAAATTCGTGTCCGGTCCATAACTTCAAACTATAAGGCTTATGGTCTTGAAACTTCACAGGTGTATAGATCTCGGAGCTAGGATGTGCAGAGCGCAATAACCCTAACTCTACCATTTATATTTTTTGAGTTATTGCCCTTTGTTTGATTCAGTTTGCAAATTCATGTCCGGTCCATGACTTTCCAAATACAAGGACTAGGATGTTGAAACTTCACATGTATGTAGAACTCATAGCTAGGGTGTTTGATAACATTATCTCAATCTGATTGAATTGATGAATATTTTATATAAACGTTCAAAACATCACCCATTTATTTCTGAGATTCGGGCGTATAATTCCACGCCCTTCGTTGCTCTTGTTTTGGTGGGGCGAGGTGGGTGGGGGCATTAATGTTTTACAAACATCCTTTGTTTTTGTGTGAATTATTTGTTCTTAAACTTTGAGCTTTAGAATCTTCTCCACAAAATCTACTGGATGAATATCAACCAAAATTTCATAGATATGATCCTTGGGTGATATAACCGTTTGTTATTCTTATATCTCAACTGGTCACATTCCAGCAGGGCTATAGTGTTGACTGGTGTTTGTCCGTCCGTGAACAGTTTTAGCTTAACTGAGCACATTGTGCGCTTATGTATCAATGGAATGTCCGTCCCCTGTCAACAGTTATTAGATCGTCAGCACCCAAAGGCACAATTTTGGCTCAATCTTCATGAAATTTGATCAGAATGGTTCTTTGTCACTAGGATAAACCCATTATCGGATTTGAACTCATCGCCAAAATCATGAAAATGGCTCTTCATTACAATATAATTGTTCGTGGTCACAAATTTGGCTCAGTCTTCATGAAACTTAGACGTAATGAATGTCAATTCACTAGGATGAAGTTTATCGAAAACGGGAATCATTCAATTGAAAACTGCAAAGGGGACCTTAATGATTTTAATCTAGAGGCCCAACAATTTTTGTCCAATCTCCATGAAACTTGGCCAGACCAATCTTGATCGGATGAAAAACGCTGGTGCTACGTACTATGAGTCACCAAAGAATGTCTAAACATGGTGAAATATTGAATAATCTCTGAAACATTTATGCAGAGTTCAACTTCATTGCAAGGAATGATCCAATATTCTTCGTCTAATATTAATCAGGCTGTAAACATAGATGCTAGGGTCTTTGTCCGAGGGTCCGAAAACAGTCTTACATTGTGAAATACTAGGAAAGATTTTTTTCTTGTAATATTGTGCTAAATTCACCCAGGACTCAATGTATTTTGCAGCAAATCGACAGCTTCTGTGGCAATATCAACGTTTTCCACCAATTTAGTCACGGAGTTTGGTATGGCTATCCACAAAATTGGTTTGCAATCAGCCCTGCTTCCAGGATGATACATATCAAACAGTTAGCAAATTGACGACGTCTGAACTACGTAAATGATAATAAATTTTATTCAATCTGATTTAGCTTTTGACAATCTTGCAGTCATATTGCCACGGCTGCGGCTGCTAACATTGATTAATGCTATGTCTACCATTACATTCTTTTCTAGTCCAAACGTCAAGTGCTATCATTACTGAAGGTTTAGCTGCGCAAAACAAAACAAAACAAAGAAACGGTTAAAATCGGGCATATTATAATTTGTTTTTGAATTATAAAAGTACCGCCGGAAGCCTGTAACAAAATCGAAAATCACTACACTTACATCCGATGTACTTCTGTATCTGTGCGTTCCCAAAACCTAAATTTCGGAGAAGCGGTGGCTGCCTGATCTGCTGACAGTCTTGGCCGAGGGCAGTTTTGATTGCCTCGACTGTTTTGCACTGTGTCCTCACTAAGTTTTAGTTAATCACAGTGGCAACAAATGATTGCTGATGTCGTTTGCTTTTTGCATGGGGAATTTACAAAGATTTTGGTATTTTAAGTTTGTTTGACATTTTTTTGTCATAGTTTTGGAACGATCTTCGTTCAATTCTCCGTTTTTTGATTTGCAGGCTTACAAAGTTTTCAGGCGGTAGTCCAGGGACCAACCCCTCAACCAGCTTATACATGTACATCATTATCAGTCGAAGGCTTTGTCTTCTTGATATAAGTGTTGTGGCCTAATTTCAGATGCTGTTTTAGTGATGAAGCCTGTGCTTCATGTTTTTTTGTCACTTTTGTGACCGAAGAAAACTGGGATGTCTATTTCCGTTTGCTGATGTTAGTCCCAGATTATTGAAACTTGGTCAGAATGTTTGCCTCCATCAAATCTCAGTCAAGTTCCAAATTTGGTCAAGTGGGGTCAAAAATGGGGTCGTAGGGTCAAATCGTAGGGAAATAGTGTGTGCAAACTAGGACCCACATTTTTGTCCAAATATCTTGAGACTTGGTCTTTATATCTGTCTCCATGAAAACTCGGTCAAGTTCGAAATTGGGTCAAGAAGGGTCAAAATGAGGTCAAGGGTTCAGATCTTAGAAAAACCTTGTGTGCGTTCAAGAGACCAGATTTTTTTAGCCCAAAGGTCTCGAAACTTGGTCAGATTGTTTGTCTGCATCAAATCTCTGTCAAGCTCCAAATTGGGTCAAGTGGACTCATAAATATGGACAAGGGATCAAATCTTAGAAAAACCTGTGTGCAATCTAATTGCCACATTTTTTGCCATATTGTCTTGAAACTTGGTCTTTATGTCTGTCTCGGCCAAGTCCAAATTGGGTACAGCAGGGTCAAAAATGAGATCAAGGGTTCAAATCTTAGAAAAAAAATACAACTTTGTGTGCATTCTAGAGACACAATTCTTAGCCCAAATGTCTTGAAACTTGGTCAGAATTTTGTCTCCATCAAATCTTGGTCAGGATCGAAATTGTGTGAAGCGGGGTCAAAAATAGGGTCAAGGGGGTCAAACCTTTGTGTACTCTAGAGGCCACAGTTTTGGCAATTTGAGGCAACATTTTTGATATGTCGTGATATCTCGGACTTAACTGAGCCAGTAATGAATTTAAAATAAGTAGTTTTGATGCTTTGCCACCTTTGTAAACTAAATGCCTCAGGTGAGCGCTTAAGGGCAAACGGTCCTCTTGTTTTCCATACGTTTCAAATGTGTCTGCAAATAATGTATTCTAGAACTTTGCACTTAGAGATATTGGCCTGTAGTTTTCCGGTGAGTGTTGTCCGCCTTCTTAGCTCACCTGAGCACAACGTGCTTAAGGGGAGCTTTTAGGAGAATTCCCTGAGTGACCCTCTAAAAATTGTTCGCGAAATTCTGATTGGCGAATAATTATGTGCATAACAGGGTGGGAATTATTTTGAGCTCGAAATTTTTGAACGCCTTCTCCTTCGGAACCACTGGGTTCATTTCGATTTAGCTTGACCGGAATGTTCATTGGGTGACCCTTTTTCAAAAAATGGTACCCGAAATGAGGATTGACTTAAAATATGGGCGTTGCAGGACGATGCTTGTTTTGAGCCCGAAATCTTTGAACGATATCTCCTCCTGAACCACTGGGTTGATTTCAATGAAACTCTACCAGAATGTTCCTTGGGTGACCCTCTTCATTAGTATTTGGAACAATCTGATTGGCCCATATATATGGGCGTGACAGGACTGGGCTTATTTTGACCCCAGAATTTTTGAACATCTACTCCTAAGTAGCCAATGGGCTGATTTCAACTCAAATTTGCTGGAATGTTCCTGGCCAATTTCAAAATTTGTTTGTTGAATTTTGATTGAACCCAAAATACGGGCGTGGCAGTGCAGCGCTTATTTTGAGCCCGAAATCTTTAAACGTCTCCTCCTCTGTTACCAATGAGTAGATTTAAACCAGGGGCTTCTTTCAAGAAAAATATCATACGATTAATCTTATAATCATCGTACGATTATATTTAAGACGGTCGTAAACGGCTTTCACAAAAATATCGTTGAAAATCGCAGACTATAGGACCTCATAAAGTTATCGTAAACTTGATCTTTCACATCTGCATGTGCTGATCATATTATATAAATTTCCGCGTAAGTGGGTAAATTGTCCGCTTTTTCAATACCAAAATGCGTAAATCAGCCAACCGACCGAAGAATAGCCATTTAATCGCATATGGATTCATATTTATCGAGTGTTTTGAAACTAAATTCGTCGAACTACACAATTTTCATCAGTATGAATATCTATGTCAAGGTATAGTTAATTTAGCTTACATCGTCGATTTCCTTACCAATGAGAGTACACCGGCTAATGAATGTGGAGCAATCGAACATTGGACTGCATGGTAAATGCTCATCTGCGCCAAGTTTACGGTGCATGACTATTTATTATCATTTTAATTTATTACGCTGTTTGGTTGGTTGCCTGTTTTCTGGTGAAGTATTTGCATGTAAAAGAATACAAAATTGTTAAAAAGGTGATGAGATCAAAAAGAAAAAGAAAAACTCACCAATTTTTCTAATTTGTATTTTTGTATGTAATTCTTCCAATCTGTAAAATTTTCTGTCTATATGTAAGGTATTGAAACGAACAAAAGATGAATATCATCTTCCATTGCTTACAGACAATATTACTGATAACTCTAACCAACGATTCTATTGCAGTTTTCGTTGTCGTTTTCGTGCAATAGTTGCATGTAGCTTAGACATGTTTCATCTGTCTAGGTATGGCTGTTCAATTATTACATTTGGTTTATTACTTGCTTTATTACGAATAGAGAAAAAATAAGATTTTAGCGGGGCAGCGTTTTTGTTTTTATTGTTGTTGTTTTTATAAGGAATACCCCTATTCATTAAGTTCGCATCTTTAAAGAATTTTATGGTTTTGACCGTAGGCTGCGGAATTTTCCTTTCGCTTTCAATTAATTAAGTACATGCACTTGAAGCATGAAACACACGAATCTATATTGCTTAATGTGAGAGTAGTTTGGTTCTACAAAAGCGATTTATATATTAGTAAAACATCTATTGTTTTGGCATCTCCCACTTTCTTGTTCTTTCTATATATGTGTCACTAGGAAGGGTAAGCAAGCTTTCCAGGCGTGATCATAAAAGGGTCGATTCTTACGGTAAAAACAACAATCTTATGACACTATGAAAACATTCTGCGACAATCGTACGATTATCGCAGAGAAAAATCAAACATCGAAATGATGGTGCACCAATTGTTTTCAATATATCTGGGGCCTCTTTCAAGAAAAATATTGTACGATTTATCTTATAATTATCGTACGATTATATTTAAGACGGTCGTAAACGGCTTTCACAAAAATATCGTTGAAAATCGCAGACAATACGACCTCATAAGATTATCGTAAATTTGATCTTTCACATCTGCACGTGCTGATCATAATGATATAAACTTCCGCGTTAGTGGGTAAATTGTCCGCTTTTTACAATACCAAACAGGGTAAATCAGCAAACTGACCGTAGAAAGGCCATTTGCTTGTATATCAATGCATATTTAACGAGGTTTTTTAAACAAAATTCGTAGAACTATACACTTCTCATCGATATCTAAATATCTATGCCAAAATGATTATACAAGTGCTCATAATTTCATAGTTAATTTTGCTTACCGATCGCCCTATTTTTTCCTCCAATGAGAGGTCGCTATTTCATTTGAAATTCAAAAAATATATCCCATAACCTGACGATCTGATCGAATAAGTCAGCTACGTGACTTTAGGTCATAAAGGGCGGGGACTACATTCAAAACCAGACAGTGACGTCATAATCTTGTCTGATGAAATGTCCCGAAAGACCCTTAACTTAAAATCGAGTATTTATTAAAAAATGTTTTGTGAATGTTTTTAGAATTATGCTTATACACAATTACTCAATAAAAGGAGGAGAAAAATTTTCAATAATTTGTCTGTATGTTAATCAAGAGAAGATTTAGCTGATAAATCAATGATTCTGAAAATAAAATATTAAACTATATGGTATACAGCATTCAGTTCTTCTGAACCAGGAGCCCTACAGACTTGAAACTTGGAATGAAGGATCAGCATATGGACCTTTATACAAATAGCTAAAATCATGACTGTAGATTCACTAGGTGCGGAGCATCAGGGGGGAGAGGGTAGTACTTTTGTGAAAATTTTGTAATCTTTAACCTTCTTCTTCTTCTGAACCACAAGCCCTACAGACTTGAAACTTGGCATGGAGGATCAGCTCATTGACCTTAATTAAAATAGCTGAAATTATATATTTTGGGCCACCAGGTGCGGAGCACCAGGGGGGAGGGGGAAGTACTTTGGGTAAATTTTGTAATCTTTAAGTTTCTTCTTCTTCTGAACCAGGAGCCCTACTGACTTGAAACTTGGCATGGAGGATCAGCATATGGACCTTTATATAAATAGCTAAAATCATTGCTGTAGATTCACCAGGTGCGGAGCATCAGGGGGGAGACGGTAGTACTTTTGTGAAAATTTTGAAATCTTTAACCTTCTTCTTCTTCTGAACCACAAGCCCTACAGACTTGAAACTTGGTATGGAGGACCAGCTCATAGACCTTTATAAAAATAGCTAAAATAATATCTGTTGGGTTGCCAGGTGCGGAGCACCAGGGGGGGAGGGGGGAGTACTTTTGTGAAAATTTTGTAATCTTTTACCTTCATCTTCTTCTGAACCAGGAGCCTGACAGATTTGAATATTGGCATAGATGATCAGCATATGGACCTTTATATAAATAGCTAAAGTCATGACTGTAGATTCACCAGGTGTGGAGCATCAGGGGGGAGAAAGTAGTACTTTTGTGAAAATTTTGAAATCTTTAACCTTCTTCTTCTTCTGAACCACAAGCCTTACAGACTTGAAACTTGGCATGGAGGACCAGCTCATAGATCTTAATAAAAATAGCTAAAATAATATCTGTTGGGCTGCCAGGTGCGGAGCACCAGGGGGGAGGGGGGAGTACTTTTGTGAAAATTTTGTAATCTTTTACCTTCATCTTCTTCTGAACCAGGAGCCTGACAGATTTGAATATTGGCATGGATGATCAGCATATGGACCTTTATATAAATAGCTAAAATCATGACTGTAGATTCACCAGGTGCAGAGCATCAGGGGGGAGAGGGTAGTACTTTGGGTAAATTTTGTAATCTTTAACCTTCTTCTTCTTCTGAACCACAAGCCCTACAGACTTGAAAATTGGCATGGAGGATTAGCTCAAAGACCTTAATAAAAATAGCTAAAATCATGACTGTAATGCCACCAGGTGCAGGGCACCAGGGGGGAGGGGGTAGTACTTTTGTGAAAATTTTGTAACTTTAACCTTCATCTTCTAATGAACCAGGAGCCTTATAGACTTCAATATTGGCATGGATGATAAGCATATGGATCTAAAATAAAATAGCTAAAATCATAAATGTAGGGTCGCCAGATGCGGAGCATTAGGGGGGAGGGGGTAGTACTTTGGATCAATTTTGAAATCTTTAACCTTATTCTTCTTCTAGATCAGGAACCCTACAGACTTGAAAATTGTTATGGATGATCAGCATATGGACCTTTATATAAATAGCTAAAATCAGAACTGTTGGGTCACCAGGTGCTGAGTGTCTTGGGGAGGGGGTAGTACTTTGGATCATTTTTGAAATCTTTAAACTTCTTCTAATGAACCAAGAGTCCTATAGACTTGAAAATTGGTATGGATGATCAGCATATGGACATTGATTGATTTAGCTAAAATCATGACTGTAGATTCACCAAGTGCAGAGCATCTTGGGGGAGGGGGAGTGCTTTGTTGAGAATTTTGAACCCCTACAGCCTTTATATTTGACATGGATTATTCAACTCATTAAAGAAAACTTTAAAAGTCTCAGACTCAGCCTGTATATCTGGCATAGATTTGCTGATCACAGACCTTCTATGAAAAAAAGCTTAAATAAATAATGACCAGGGGAGTAGCAGGGGGGGGGGGGGATTATTTCAAATGTTATCTGATTGAATAAGTGAAAATCTCTTTTTTCTGTGGTTGCATGGACATACCTAGGTAATGAAGCTTTTTTCTCAGGTGAGCGACCCAGGGCCAACGGCCCTCTTGTTTAAAATGAATACTCTGGATCTTTTGAACGACATTTTGTTTTAGTAGGTCTCAAGGTTCGAATCTTAGAAATTGCAATCAAATGATCCTAAGAAAGGTACATGTATGCAAAATAATTGTAGAAAATTATCAAATAACTAGATCTACTTCAAGGATTCTAGGGATAAAAATATTTGCAGAAAGAAAGTGATTCAAAGCATGTTGGGTATATGATAGCTGACCAATAGTTGACCAATATCGAAAGCCAACGTGACCCGTTTAGCTTTCGGGGACCAAAATCATTCCTTTCCTAGCCTCCAGCTGCTATCCCACATAGGTCTATGATTACCCACCCATAGGTGGGAGACAACTACAGTTAATAACATCGTGAAATTGACACTCACATCAGTCAAAACCATTCTAAATCGCTCACTCAGCGCTCCATTTATTCCTTCCAAGCACTCACCCAAACCATTCAAAAACGCTCAAACCCATTGAAAAATATAGAATCAACAACGTCGACCAAATAAATTTTGATAGAGAAAATCGCGATTTCACTGACATAACTCAAATTGTTGGCGTCTCATAGGTTCTTGGAGAAATACAAAGCTATGTATAGAACTTTTATGCATTTTTTATTAAAGGGGGGGGGGGGGGGGTAATCAATTTCGCCAATTTGTTCATCCTGAACAAAATTTGTGATATAGGACTACCTCCCATTAAATTCACTCAAAACTCGCTCCACACACTCATTCAATTTCATTCCTAAACCATTCCTAAATCATTCACCTTGTAAATTTCACGATGTTGTTAACTGTAGTAAGGGAACGAACCCGGGACCTTTTGAATGATAGTCCGACTCGCTAACACTGCGCGGCTGAATATGCGATACAAAATCCGCAAAAAACTAACTAAATAGAATACAAAACCCACTAGCAGCAACAACGAGGTTGTTTTCACCGAACTTTTTCAACTGATTTTGTCT
Organism: Fragum whitleyi; assembly: GCA_948146395.1. Taxonomy (NCBI): domain Eukaryota; kingdom Metazoa; phylum Mollusca; class Bivalvia; order Cardiida; family Cardiidae; genus Fragum; species Fragum whitleyi. Next base: position 1,577,753 of record OX411553.1, read on the forward strand.
CGCCGAATGACAAAATAATTACAGAAACCCAATGGAAATTTAATTCGCCCCTCCCACTTTTTGTTTATCTCAATTTGATTGAAGACTGTATGACGCAACATAAATGACTGACATCATTGATTGACGCGCAGCTCATTTGACCTGGCGTTATTTGATGAAAAAATAAGACGATCGGTAGAACAGTTATAGTTCATATTCTGAAAATTTACGCAAATAACCTTGCGCTCCGCTAACGCTCCGCTTAGGTTATATCGCGTAAATTATCAGAAATGAACTATAACTATTACTTACACTGTAGATTCCCTTTCCAATGGGAGTACACCGGCTGTCGTGCCGAATTTGGAGCAAGCGAACATTTGACCGCATGGTAAAATGCACTTGTTCTAGTTAATGATCATCTCCACCAAGTTTTCGGTGTATGACTTTATTATCATTTCATTTTATTATTATTGTTGTTTGTTTGGTTGGTGCATGTATAAGAATACAAAATTGTTAAAAAGTTAAGATGCAAAAAATGGCTCATCCATTTTTCTTATATGTATTTGTTATGTAATTCTTCAAATCTATATAGTTCTGTGCCTATGTTGGGAAGGTATTGAAACGAACTATAGAAGCATGGTATTGAAACGAACTTTAGATGGATATTATATTCCATCCCTTTCATACAAAATTACCGATAACTCTAACTTCGGTTCTAGTACAGTGCTCGTTGTCGTATCCGTGTAACTACAACAGTCATGTGTAGCTAAGACATGTTTCATCATGTATCACCGTTCACTTATTGTATTTGTTTGATTATTTGCTCAGTTCATATTTGACGAAAAGAGAGAGAAAAAATATCGAGTGTAGCGGTTTTGTTGTTGATGATGTTGTTGTTGTTGTTGTTGTTGTTGTTAATAAGAAATCCTCCTATTTATCAAGAATTGTATGGTTATGACAATAGTTTGTGGAATTTTCCTTTTAATGAATGTAGTTCTTGAAGCATAAAACACAGGAATCCATATTGCATAATTTGAGAGTAATATGCTTTTAAAAAAGTAAATAATTCATATATGTGTAAAAAATCTATTGATTTGGTATCTCCCACTTTCTGTGTCACTAGAAAGGGTTAAGCAACATTTTCAGTCATGATCATGAAAGGGTCGATTCTTACGGTAAATAAACAACTCAATACCTCTATGTAAACATTCTGCGACAATCGTACGATTATCGCAGAGAAAAATAAAACATCGAAATGATGGTGCATCAACTGTTTTTAATATATCTCGTTTATGACGCTATATTATACTTGGAAATTTGGCATGTGCATAGCTTAATAATCGTTCTAACGTCCTCGAGAGCAAGAAAGGAATCCGAGAAAATTTAAGGCTCATAGGGACAAAATCGTAAAATTTACGACTGGTTTGAAGGTGTCGTATATTTAATCGTAAATTTCACGATACGACGCCTTTCTTGAAAGCCACAAAATATCTTGAAAGCCAATTTTTATCGTACGATTGCGATACGACCAAATTTCAATCGTAGGACCTTTCTTGAAAGAGGCCCCTGGTTTATTACACTATATTGTACTGGGAAAATTTACATGTGCATAGCTAAATAATTGTTCTATCCTCCACGAGAGCTAGAAAGGAATCCGAGAAAATTTTAAGCTCATAGGGACAAAATCGTAAAATTTACGACTGGTCTAAAGGTGTCGCAGATTTTATCGTAGATTTCACGATACGACGTGTTTCTTGAAAGCCAAAAAAGTTTCTTGAAAGCCAATTTTTATCGTACGATTGCGATACGACCAAATTTCAATCGTAGGACCTTTCTTGAAAGAGGCCCCAGGGGCCTCTTTCAGGAAAAATATCGTACGATTTATCTTATAAGTATCGTACGATTATATTTAAGACGGTCGTAAACGGCTTTCACAAAAATATCGTTGAAAATCGCAGACTATACGACCTCATAAGATTATCGTAAAGTTGATCTTTCACATCCGCTCGTGCTGATCATATGATATAAACTTCCGCGTTAGTGGGTATATTGTCCGCTTTTTAAAATACCAAAAAGGTTAAATCAGCAAACTGACCGTAGAATAGCCATTTACTTGTATATTAATGAATATTTAATGAGGTTTTTTAAAATATAATTCTTCGAACTACACATTTCTCATCGATATCTAAATATCTTTGTCATTATAATTATGCAAGTGCTCATAATTGCATAGTTAATTTAGCTTACACCGTCGCTTCCCTTTCCAATGAAAGTATACCGTCTGGCGCGCCGAATGTGGAGCAATCGAACATTAGACCGGATTGAACATTTACTCGTATCTATACTCCGTTGAAATTTCTATACGCAGCACCGATGAAAAGTCCCTATCAAAAAATTAATAATATTTTCAATCTGGACATGGATGTAAAATTTCCCTCTTATGGAACGTTACTATACATTTTTACCGTAACGAATCTGTAGAAATTCACGGGTATACTAGTACCCGTCACAATTATTCAACATAATATGCACGTGCAAAATGAATTTCTATCGATTATGCGATGGCAAAATTTCCAAATTTATCTGTGATTTCATTTTTCAAAAGAGTAACGTATTGCTAACAAAAGACTGTCGATATGTCATAAAATATTGAATATGGGACGTTAAAACGAAGCTCAACGTCACCGTGCATTAGGAATGCTCGAGGGTGGACGTTCATACCGAGAAGTTAGTCGCAGAATGGGTTGTACAAACAAGAACATCGTGAAACAACACCAAAGAAAGGAAGAAACGGGCTCAGTGAATGATAGAGTCCGTGGTCTAATGGTTAGGACGGTGGCTTGGAGAGCGAAAGGTCCCAGGATCGAATCCCAGCCAGATCACGGGAATTTTTTTGAGCAAAAAAATAACCCCACGTTACTCTTCTCAACCCAGGTGTATAAATGGTACCTGTGAGAATGTAAGTCTAAGTGATGTGGCTACTGATGTGAGCCGTATGTTAACAACCGACTTGCAATTCGATGATCGGGGGTTAAAGTGTGAAGTCGTTTGAATATGCCTGGCACAGAAACAGACTATAAAACCAACTTTAACTTTTTTTTTAACTTTAGAGAACGCCCGGCACATGAAAAAGTAACGTCACGTCGATAAGATCGCCAAATTAGGCTTTCAAAACTTCCGGATAGGTTTCGGACAACCGTACAAAAGGCCCTGGAGACAATGGGATTGAACAACAATCGCGTTAGTACATCCACAGTTAGACGGCGCTTGCGTCAAGGCGGATTGATGAGCCACAAGGCAAATAGGGGTAATGTTTTGACACCAGTTCGACGTCAAATCGTTTAAACTGATGTATGCAGCACCTACGATGGACACACATCGGTGGCATGGCGTCATGCTTTACAAATGGGTCCAGATTATGTATCGACATGTATACCGGTAGGACCAGAGTATGACAACGTCCCGGTGAACGTTTGCTAATTGCGGAGTACGAGAGGCTTCACGTTTGGGGCGGAGGCAATCGGGAACCCTCGGCGATTCTACGGAATAGACCTCGGGAACAATACGGACGCAGCCATGAAAGCGCGTCATTTCGCGCGTAGGTTTATATGACGTCACAAACATCAACGATCCCGCTTGGGATGACGTTGCATAAAATAAAATCAACGAAAGAATAAAAGTGGGCATATTATAATTTGATAACAAAACGCAGTGGTTTACTGCGTTTTGTAATCAAATTTTAGTATGCCCAAAAGATCTCCAAAGATGATCGGAGAGAATTAATCAAATGTTATTTTTCTACAAGCGTATTAACCTAAGTACCACCAGGAGCCGAATAACCTAAAAAACGACCCAAAATTACTACACTTACGTCCGAGGTACTTTTCAGTTTACGGAAAAGTCCGAGCGATGTTCCGAATGGGGCGGAGGGTGTGGGGCGGTATTTCTTGGCGTCACAGTACACCTTCTGTGGTCGTTGAGGGGAATTAAAATACAAGACGTTATATAGAGGAGGTATTGCAGCCAATAGTGATGCCTTTCTTAAGAAAACATGGAGATATCACGATTTTTTCAACAGGACAACGCCAGACCACACGCAGCAAGAAAAACAAGCAACTTTCTTCAACAAAATAACGTGAATTCGATACCTTGGCCCGCTTTCTCTATTGAATTGAGTCCGATAGAACATTTGTGGGACCAGCTATGACGTCGAGTATTTGACGGCAGACAACGCATTCAAAATCGTCAGCAACTGTGCTTACTAGAGAGTGGAAGGCGATCCCCCAGTATCGAATCCATCGTTTGATACGCAGTATGAGATGTAGATGTCTTTCTGACGTACGTGTAAATGGAGGACACACACGATACTAAGATGTGTAACTTTAAAGTTCAAGGTACTCTACTTCATTTATCATTTATAGCCATGGAATATGTCCTTTATTTCTGCGTTTCAATTTAGATGTGTAGAAATACGATAAGAAAACAATTAAGGTTCATGTAAAGTGTTTGAGACCCAATTTTAAGGGCATTCATTTGCCAAGAAAAAGCAGTATGTCCAGGAATATTATATATCAAAATGAAGCTATTTATGAGCACAAGCAGTTGAAAACATAAGACTGTTATTACTATAGCGGTATAGCCAAAACATTGTGGAAAAGGGTCATTTTTGTACAGAACAAGCAACTGCATGACTGTTGGATAAAATTGGCTCATATTTTAACAAAATCTAGCCTAAAGTACCATCCAGGTAGTGCTACAACAATTGGTATAAAACTCAGCCCCAAACAGTAGTTATGCAAGCAATTTATTTTGACTTATTTTATAAACACATATGTCATATATGTCATTCTAATTTTGTAAACGTGTAGATCTTTTTAGGGTATGGTGTGTTATCACACCATAGATAGACATTAATTGTTTATATACCTGTAAGGTTGTTTAGCAATATATGAATTTCTATTTCACAGAATGATAAATATATAGTAATATTGTAGATCATTGAATTAAAAAAAAACTATAATTTGAAATAAATCGCAGAAAATAGTTCACAATATTATGGTGTGATGTTGCACCATACCTTACATCTATTTTGAAAACAGACCAAACCGGTTTGACATGTATGTTGACAAAAAAAATGGAATTTGATTGTTTCAAAAGAGCCTTTTGAGACTGAGTTTTATATCTAAGGTTGTAGCACTACCTGGATGGTACTTCAGACTGTACTTTGTTAAAATACGGGGCAATTTTATGCAACCATCATGCAGTTGCTTGTTCTTTACAAAATGACCCTTTTCCACATTGTTTTGGCTATAGCTAGGGCGGTCTTATGTTGCCTAACTGCTTGTGCTCACGAATAGCTTCATTTTGATATATATAATATACCTGGACATACTGCTTTTTCTTGGCTAATGAAGTGCCCTAAATATTGGGTCTCAAACACTTTTCATGAACCTTAAGGTATTGTTAAAATAAAAACTTTTTATTACCCTTTTTTTTCATTGGTTTGATTACCTGGTGACTAAAGGTAGTTGACCCGTAATAGTTCCACAACGTTTCGGAAGTATTCACTTTAACAGTGTGAACCGAGGTTTCCTAATGATTTTCATTAGGAAACCTCGGTTAACATTGTGAAAGATCATGTGTTCCGAAATGTTGCGGAACTATTACGGGCCCACTACCTTAATTGGCGCTGATTATATGTATGTTTACTAATTCCAGGGAAAAAAACATGAATAGGAACTTTAACGGGTATTATTATAACTCAATACTTTGTAAATGGATCCCAGTAATTGCGTTCAATCTTAGAATCATAGCCAAAAGAGATTGCATTTGTCAATAAATTTTCTTTACTAAAACTACAATACACTCAATCTTCTTTACCAAAAATCAGCAAATTTTCTTTCCCAAATGGCAGTCATACGTACGTCTTCTAAGAGCAATATCAACAGTTACTTAAAATTTTATATCGAGGACAAATGCAAATTATTGTAAGTTTTCCTATCTGTCCCATCTTTAACAAATGTAGCTAGCCTTTAGTGTTTCACGGTGATCACAAAGTCTGATAAGAACATGAAACGACCATTTTATTACATCATCTTTATTCAAAAAGATAAAAACAGGTAATTAATTCAAGAAAAATAGAGAAAATATTTTTACATTTAGGGTCGTTTTAGATCAATTGTTATAACAAGAGGACCAAGATGGTCCTAGATCGCTCACCTGAGTCTCTTTGACCCCTGGGACAACACATTAATTAGATAGGCAGATGTCAAAAAGAAGATAATTGCCTAAGATCAATACCATGGAACGTTTTCAGCGAAGAGCAAGACAGATATGCCTTTTTGCTCTTTGATTCTGTGTAAAAAGGGATGCGCCCGGGTGGAGCCCAAATATGACCCAAGGGTCTTGATATGAACAAACTTGGTAGGGGCCCACTAGATGATGCTACATACCAACTAGAAAGCCATGAATGGCTTGAGTCGCTCCACAGGCTTGAAATTCTTGTAAAAGCAAATAAATGTTTTGACTAGATTTTTAGATATTTGGGGTTCTACTGATGTTGAAAATGATTTTCAAAGTTTCAACTATATAACAGATAGAGAAATGACCTCTGCTATTAAAAGACATATTTTTCATCAAATCAAAATAATTTTTGACTGCATGATAATGGGTCACCCAAAGATCATACCAAAAATGTTTGATTGATATCCATCATTTACATTCTGAGAAAATGTTTTTCATAGTTTCCACTATTTAACATATTGAGAATTTACCTCCACCCATAAAATGTATATTTTTCATCCAATCAAAATAATTTTTGGTACACTGATAAAGGGTCACTCAAGTATCATTCCAGTGAAATTTAATTGATATCCAAAAATCAAATTCTGAGAAAATGATTTTCAAAGTTTCCATTATATAACATATAGAGAAATGACCTCTGCCCTTAAAATGCATATCTTTCATCCAATCAAAATAATTTTTGGTAAATTAATAAAGTGTTACTCAAGGATCATTCCAGTGAAATTTGGTTGATATCCATCAGTTACATTCTGAGAAAATGATTTTCAAAGTTCCACTATATAACTTTTAGAGAAATGACCTCCGCCCATAAAATACATATTTTTCATCCAATCACAATGATTTTTTGTAAACTGATAAAGGGTCACTCAAGGATCATTCAAGTGAAATTTGGTTGATATCCATCAGTTAGATTAAGAGAAAATGATTTTGAAAGTTTCCACTATATAACATATAGAGCAATGACCTCCGCCCATAAAATGCATATTTTCCATCTGATCACAATGATTTTTTGTAGACTGATAAAGGGTCACCCAAGGATTATTCATGTAAAATTTAATTGGTATCCATTGATTAGAATCTGAGAAAACTCACTTTTTACCATATTTGGAAATAAGCCATGCCCATTAAATCCATGTTTTTCATTGGATCAAAATTTCTTGAACAACTTTGAAAGAGGGTCACCCAAGGATCATTCCTGTGAAGTTTGGTTGAAATCCATCCAGTAGTTTCTGAGGAGAAGATTTTTAAAGAAAAGTTTACGACCGGACGCACGCACGCACGGACGGACGGACGGACGCACGACGGACACAACGCCATGACAATAGCCCCAGTGGCTTTCAGCCAGTGGAGCTAAAAATGAAAGCAGTGTGCGGTCTGGTTTCGATAAAAGAAGATTTTAAAAGATTTTCACTCTTTGATTCTATGTAAAAAGGGTTGCGCCCGGGTGGAGCCCAAATATGATCCTAGGGTCTTGATATGAACAAACTTGGTAGAGGTTCACTAGATGATGCTACATACCATATATGAAAGCTGTCTGCCTTCTGGTTTCATAAAAGAAGATTTTTGAAGATTTTTATTTTTTTACCCTTCGTACTCTTAAGAGATAAAGGGATGCACCCGTGCAAAGCCCAAATATGACCCCAGGGTCTTGATATGAACAAACTTGGTAGAGGCCTACTAGGTGATGCTACACAAAAAATATGAAAGCTGTCTGCCATCTGGTTTCAGAGAAGAAGATTTTTAAAGATTTTCACTTTTTGATTCTATGTAAAAAGGGTTGGGCCCGGGCAAAGCCCAAATATGACCCCAGGGTCTTGATATGAACAAAGTTGGTAGAGGTCCACTAGATGATGCTACATACCAAATATAAAAGCTGTCTGCCTTCTGGTTTCATAGAAGAAGATTTTTGAAGATTTTTATTTTTTTACCCTTCGTACTCTTAAGAGAAAAAGGGATGCACCCGTGCAAAGCCCAAATATGACACAAGGGTCTTGATATGAACAAACTTTGTAGACGCCCACTAGGTGATGCTACAAACCAAATATGAAAGCTGTCTACCATCTGGTTTCAGAGAAGAAGATTTTTAAAGATTTTCACTTTTGATTCTTTGTAAAAAGGGTTGGGCCCGGGCAAAGCCCAAATACGACCCCAGGGTCTTGATATGAATAAACTTGGTAGAGGTCCACTAGATGATGCTACATACCAAATATGAAAGATGTCTGCCTTCTGGTTTCAGAGAAGAAGATTTTTAAAGATTTTCATATTTTCACCCTTTTTGTTAAGGGTAAAGGGAAAGTTAAGGGTGGATTTCATTTATTTGAACAACTTTGATAGAGCTTGACCCAAGGAACATCCCTGCCAAGTTTCATCAAGATTGGCCCACTGGTTTAGGAGGAGAAGATGTTTAAAGAAATTGTGGACGACGCACGACGGACGACGCACGACGCACGTCGCACGACTGACGACGGACGACGGACATTCTACGATCCCAATAGCTCACCTTGAGCACTTCGTGCTCAGGTGAGCTAAAAAGTGATCATGAAATAAATGATAAACATAAGGACACAATTGACGCAATGATAAAGTAATAAAAGGTCAAGCAGGCCCTACAGGTTAGATCACTTTGTGGAAGATGATTAATGGTTGTTTGAATACAATGAAACGACAACCCAACCAAATCCTTGCGCTGCTCTCGCCGTTTTCGAGATAGACTAAGATTAAAATAAAAAAACAGTTTACACTAGAGCAAACTTTTTTATTGTATTCATTACATTCCCTTAGGAATATCGCGTAATTATAAAGACTAAGATAAGCCTGTGCAGACATAAAGTCTAATAGGAGAAAAACTTGACTCAGAATAGTTTGATTGCAAGGGCGTATCTATCATTACGTATATTACGCAATTGCGTAATTGAAATGAATTCTATTACGGAAAAGAACCGTTGATGAATGATCATAACACCGAAACTTCAGCTTATTCAAGCTGTTGTTAAGATATTCTTATTATTCACCAACGCTAAAATCATAGAAAAGGGGAGCGGACAGAAGATCTTCATCTTTTGTCACAGTCCACGTTTTGCCTTCATTCTTTGTATTAGGCCTATATGTTAGTCGCCATTTTAAAATCCTAGTTACGCCTATAAATTGTCCTTCAGAACTGGCAATTTGTTTGAAATGAAAGTTAAATTTAACAGGATAAGTATTAAAATACCCCGATCCTACTGAACAAAGTGTTCTAGACACACAAGAACTTTTTCCTAACATAGCAGGCCTTGCTTTCTATAGCAAACAGCCATCACAGATATCCTCGTCTTTCGCATGTGTAAAGGGGCTGTCACACCACAGCGAATGAGAGTAACGTATGCCCTGCTAATGAAAAATAGAGAAAATCTGCTTATACGCACAACTTTTCAGCGTATAACCAGGGAACCCGCCGGTTTTTCATCATAGACGAATGACCAGCGTTTGCGCACCGTTAGTGTAACGTATGACCAGCGTATTTGTAGCGAACACAGAACGTACATCGACGTATGTCACCGTTAAGGTAACGTTTATCGACGTATGAGAAGCGTATGCAAGCGAACGAGTAACGTATGGATAACGAATGAGAGCGTATGAATAACGTATGCGCTTTTCTAAGTTTGTTCGACCTAACCGTAGACATAGAGCCGATAGGGTTCCAAGAAAGAAAAAAAACAGGCCTATGACGTGGATCTGAGACGCTCTACTGAGTCCCTTAGATAGCACAATAGCTCATTACGACATAGAATTACATTCATGATATAGTATTATTCTCCGTAAAAGATAATGAAGGATCTTCTATTTTTTCCGAAATCCCCTTTCAAAATAAAAATCCTTCCACGAAAGATTATAGGGAATACATTTAAAAGCGAGACTCTGTTCTGATGAGGAAGATATTTTGATTGAAACTCTAAAATTCCTCATTTTTCTTGCGAGACTTGAATGCCCTGGCCCAATTTAGAATGGTTGATTGATTGATCGATTAATTGAATGGAGTTTTACGCCGATTTCAACAATTTTTCAGTTACATCGCAGCGGCTGGAGCACCTAACAATGTATTCCTGGCATTTCATTTGTCTCACCAGTACAGCCATCACATCCTTTCGCAGCCTTGAGCTGCTATCTCACATACCAATAAAGAATAGAAAGATCTATATCAAAAAGTGGTTCAATCATTCTATGTACATTTGAACAGAACCCAGTGAAAACTGTAAACTGTGCCACGATAACAATATTGTCTAAGTTTATATAAAGCCCCCTCTCCAATAATACTTTCGCAGTTCGCAGATAATTCTAAAACGAGAGCATACAACGAGATAAAATCTACGAAAGTACAGACAAACGCAATAGTTGATGAGCGGACATAAACACACCATTGCTACTGCTCTTCTGTCATTGTGTTAGTAGAACTAGAAATTTTCATGAGGAGGGGTGTGTGTGTGTGTGTGTGTAAGAAAGCTGTTTTCCTCCCGCCGATGTAATAGGATAGGCTCAAAAAACCCTTTGGACCAAACAAATATAGTTTGCTGAAGGTATAGTTAATGGTCTTGATAACAGTCGGGCACTTGATTCTTCTCCGCCATCTGAAGCTAATTGTGCCTCCAAAAACTCTCTCAAGAAAAAAGTATAAAAAAGTCTTGCAGTCTTACATCAAAATGAGTAATACTTGAATTACAGCTAAAATGATAATTCTATGCCAGCGTATAACAAGCGTACTTTACTTATTAGTAACGTATCTCTAGCGTATTGACCGTATGCATAGCGTATGATTTTATATTTTATACGCTGGTATACGCTGAAATTTTTTCAACATGTTTAAAAATATTTTTCGGCTTCGTATAAGAACGTATACCAGCGTACTTGTAACGTACACGACTTATGAGTAACGAACGCCTAGCGTACATCAGCGTATGCGAGCGTATGAGCATACGCTCGCATACGTTGGTGTCATACGCTGTGGTGTGATAGCCCTATTAGATAACATTGTAAATTACGTCATCACCACGTCACCCATCGCATGTAATCGCGGTATTTTAACACCTGTGTATTCGAAAGCAGGTGCGATATCAAAACATTTTTACAATATATATATATATATATATATATATATATATATATATATATATATATATATATATATATATATATATATATATATATATATATATATATATATATATATATATATATATATCCTGATGATCCATTTAATGGTGAAACCGGTAGAATTATATTATATTTATTATCTATAAAACTATGTAAACTAAACAAATACAACCATATAGAAGGCAAATTACGATATCTTCTCTGTTTTTTCTCCCCGTATTTATACGTATTTGTGATTTTATTCGCTTTTACGATATATATATATATATATATATATATATATATATATATGCTGAATATAGACTTTCTTTTATAACTATTCTTTTATAATTCTTTTGTTACTGCCACCTGTGTTCGAAAGTTGGGTGATAACGAGCAAAATTGAAGTTTATTTTATGAAAAAGAATATATATATATGTTACTGGATTTTATTTGTAGAATGTTGATATTAGCCTCGTCTATCATAGAAAAGATATCAAGATCGCCAAGACTCGCTTATTAACACTTCTTTTCTAGATTAGACTCGTTTAAGAATAGCTTGTCTCAAACAAAATCTCATGACAGATCCTAAACATGTATATTTCAGCTGTTTTCGGAGATATATCGCTATAGCCTTAGCGACTTCATTTATCATCCGAATGTTCATTTATATGTCCGTTGTAGTCTCATTTTGAGATATAACGGAATGTCTATCGATTTTTTTTTTGAACATTTTACAAAAATTTACCGTATATCGAAAATAAAATCCTTCTATATAACCTTTATTTTCCAGTTAATTTTGAGTTATTTCTTTAAGTTTGATAAAGAATCAGTTAATTATCATTCCTATAAAATCTTGCTGGTGGTTTTCTCTAATATTCTGAGAAATGATCAAGATTTTCAAGTGTTTGGAAGTTTTCTCTGACCCGAAAGAAATACTTTTTCATTTAATTAAGATACGTGTATTTTAAGCAGTACATTAAGAGGAAATTCTAGGTCTAATCGAGTGAAATTTGATAGAAATGCTTCTTCATAATTCTGAGAGATGGGCCTTCAAGAGCTCTTACCATAAAACGTGTATGGAAATGTTCTCCACTCATAAAAGTCTTTATTTTCACCCGATCAAAATGTTTTTTAGGCTAGAAAAGTTGCACCCTATTCACGTAATATTCATTAGAAATCCACCACCAGGTTTCTTAAAATAAAATAAAAAAACAAACAAACTTTTTACCATACACGGAGGTATACCACATCATTAAAACCATGTTTTTAACCCAATTCTTTGAAAGAATCTAATTAAGGGTCACCAAGGATCATTTCTGCGAGATTGTAATGAAAACACGTAGCAGTGACTCTGAGAAGACTATTAAAGAAAAGGTTTTCGGACTGACGGAAGCATGCATGGATGGACAACCGCCATTGCAATAACCAGCTGACCTTTTGGCCAATGCAGCGTTAAATGACTCCAATATTAAGAAAGAATCTCCATCCTTTCCTTTCTTTCCCCCAAACGATGTTACAGAACTTTACAAATAGACGCCATACTCAAACGCTTGATCAAAGTAAAATCACACACACACGCACAAAAACAAAACAAATAATAAAAAAAAACCCAAACAAACAAACTAACTAAAAAAACCAACAACAATAATAAAAAAAAAACATACAAAAATAATTACATTTGAGTAGTATTCTTCAGCTTTTAGACATGGTAACAGTTAATATAATTATATAAGAGGCTTGATATCTGTGGAGAAAATATGGGGAATTCAGTAAACAAAGAATTTGCATCAATGAGACACTTTTTACATGTACATGAATAAGATCAGTAAGTTCTACGTGGAGTAATGGAGACTTGCATTCAACATAAACATATATCAGATATTTTAAAATTCTATATACAGCAGCAGGCTTTTTCTTAACATAAAGAAAATTCTAGATATATATTATTCTTCTGCGTAAATTTTTCCGGTGAAAAATGTAATATCTATCTTATTCACGATTACTAAATCCAACATCATAACATTTCGAAAACGCATTTTCATGCCCCAAATCCCAAAGTTACCGTAACATTTTTACATTGAGATTCAAAATGGGGCCAATTTCCCGAGTACGTGTAACCTTTGTAACACCCTTGTAACATCCTTGTTACAATTTTGTTACAAATTGGTACATTTCAAAAACGCATTTTCCTACCCAAAATCCCCAAAGTTTATGTAATATTGGAACGTTGACTTTCACGTTTTCTGGGTACGTGTAACCTTTGTATCATGCTTGTAAAATCCTTGTAACATCCTTGATATATCATTACAAAAAATGCCTTTTCATACCAAAAATGTCCAAAGTTAACGTAACATTCAAACGTTGTGTTTCAAAAACTGTTCTATTTTTTCAGGACTTGTTACCTTTGTAACACGCTTATATATAATTGTTACATCATTGTAACCCATTTAAACATTTCAAAAAATGCGTTTTCATAAAAAAAACACAAAGTAACTGTACAATTGTAACATTGAGTTTTAAAATGGGACCAATTTTCTGAATACGTGTAACCAATATAACACGCTTGTAACATCCTTGTTACATGTTTTAACACGTCATAACATTTAAAAAAGACGCATTTTCACATCCAAAATCCCATAAGCTTCTGTAACATTGTAACATTGAGTTTAAAAAAGCAAAGTAAAAAGTAACAAAGTATCATTTGTAACACGCCTGTAACATTCTTGTTACATCTTTGTAACATATTATCACATTTCAAAAAGCATTTTCAGACCATAACTCTCCAAAGTTACTGTAACACATTAAACTTGAGTTTCAAAACAAGGTCCATTTCTGAGTTCGTGTTACATTTATAACTTGCTTGTTACATCCCTGATGTAATTTTAACACAATATAACAATTTAAAAGAAAGTATTTCTTACCCCAATTAATTAAATTTACTGTTACATTGTAACTTTTTAACGCATTATAGTATTTCACAAAACGCATTTTCATCCTCAAAATTACTCAACATTAAAACATTGCATACCCCAAATCCTCTACGGTGTTACAAGGATAAAACAAAGGTTACAAGTACTGGAACGATGGACGGCTACGTCAAAAATGTTACAGGACTTTTGAGGTTTCAAGTCTTAAAATGGGTCGCTTTTTGAGACTCAATGTTCCAAAACTACAGTAGCTTTAGGGTTTTTGGGTATGAAAATGCGTTTTACGAAATGTTTCAATGGGTTACCTAGATGTTACAAGGATATTACAAGCGTATTTAAAGATTACAAGTACTCAGAAAAAAACCTCTTTGAAACCGAATGTTTCAATGTTATAGCAATATTTGGAATTTTCAGTATGAAAATACGTTTTTGAAATGTTATTATCTGTTACAAAAATGCTACAAGGATTTTACAAGCGTGTTACAAAGTTTACAAGTTCTCAGAAAAAGGGCCCGTATTAAAATTCAATGCTACATCAACTTCGGAGATTTTGGGTATGAAATTTCGTTTTTTAAAAATGTTATAATGTGTTGCAAAGATGTTACAGGCGTGTTACAAAAGTTATATATATATATATACAATATGGACAATTTGTAAGCTTTTTGAAACTCAATGTTACGATGTTATAATTACTATGGAGATTTCGGCTATCAAAATGCGACCTTTGAAATGTTATAATGTCTTACAAAGATATTACAAGGATAGTACTAGCGTGTTTGAAAGGTTAAAAGTCCTGAAAAAAACGGTCTGCTCTTTGAAACTGAATGTTACGATGTTACAGTACTTATGAAAGTTTTGGGTATAATGAAATATTCTTTTGAAATGTTATAATGTTCTACAAATATGTAACAAGGATGTTTCAAAAGATATAAGTATTTAAAAAATGGGTCGCTTTTTTAAACTCAATGTTTCAATTGAACAGTAACTTTGGTGATTTTTGGTTAGAAAAATGCGGTTTTTAATTAAAGTTACAAGGAGTTTTTAATTATAGTAACAAGGATGTTACAAAGAATATATGTACTCTGAGAATGGGGCCTTTTTAAAAACTCAATGTTACAATGCAACAGTATCTTTGGGATTTCTTTATAAAAAAAGCGTTTTTTGAAATAATAAAATGTGTAACAAAGATGTAATCAGGATGTTACAAGCGTTTTACAAAGGATATACCTGTTAAAGAATGGACCCCATATTGAATATTAATGTTGTAATGTGACAGAAACTTTGGAGGTTTTGGGTATGAAATGTACTTTTGAAATGTCAGTATGTTACAAAGATGATACAAGAATGTTACTAGCGTGTTAGAAGGTTTACACGTTCTCAGAAAATGGACCTCTTTTTAAAACTCAATGTTATAATGGTAATAAGGTAACTTTTGGGAATTTTGGGTATAAAATGCATTTTTCAAAAGTAATTATGTGTAACAATTAAACATTTGTTCAAAGATGTAACAAGAGATGTTACAATCGTGATACTAAGGTTACGTGGTCTCGGAAAATTGACACATTGTTAAAGGAACCCTTGGAGATTTTGGGTAAGAAAATGCGTTCTTTTTAAATGTTATAATGCATTCAAGGATACTACAAAAATGTCACAAGCGTGTTACTGAGTTACAAGTCCTGAAAAAATGGCGCATTTTTGAAACCCAATGTTACAATTTTTGGATTTTGGGTATTAAATTACGTTTTTTGAAATGTAAGCATTTGTTACAAAGATGTTACAAGCGTGTTACTAAGGTTTTCGGTTTTCAAAAAATGGTGCCCATAATGAAACTTAAGGTAATAATGTAGTAATTTTTGAGATTTTGGCTATGAAAACGCATTATTGGAAATGCTATAATGTACAACAGATAAGATGTTATAAGGATATAACATGCGTGTTACAAAAATAACAATTCTATATACTAAATTTTGATGTTTTTCGAAACCCATGAGGTTTTTTTCTTTCAGAAGTAAGATGTCTTTTAATATAAGTTTCAGATGTTACATTATGTTCAGTTTTACAAGTCAGCTCATTCTGTTAAGAAGGTAATTAATGAAACACAAACTGTTCAAATGGAGTTTTTTTCGAATTTCAAGAACGTAGTTTTCCATATAAAAGGAGTTAAGTACGTGCTAAACTTTTTTAAACATCGAAGGCAGGATATTACACTAAGTCTGTCATTTTGTGCAGAATGAAATATCATTATGAAAGAAAAAAAGTAAACAAGATATCATGAGAAAATCGCTTCATCATTAAAAAAAATTAATTACTTTTATGCCATTAATTCCTTTTCTGTCCTAATAAATCGATATATATCTTTACGACTGTTATAGAACTAAATATGATATTTAAACATGATGATGTTTTTGTTCCTTTTGGCTCAAATGAGCACGACGTGACCAAGGGAAGTTTTAATGATCACACTGAGTCCGCCGTGCGTTGTCCATTGTTCTTGTCAACAATGTTAGATCTTTTTCATCTATGAACAACTGTTCCAATTTAAGTGAAACTCTGCCAGAATGATTTGCTTGTGACCTCTTCCCTTTTTTTTTTTTGAGAATTTCTGATTTGCCCATTAAAATGAGATGTCAGGGCGTGTTTTTTTTTTTTTTCACTAAGAAACATTTGAATACATCTGCATCAAAACCATTGGACCAATTTCCAGTAAGTTCATTGCGGAAGCCTCTTCAAACATTATCATCCCGAAATTCTGATTGACCCATTTATAAAGGCGTGGTACCATGTGACGTTTGTCACTGTGGAATCTTTGAAAGACACATTCATCTTAACCGCAGGACTAAATTCAATGAACATTAGCCTTTAAAGGCCTTTTACGATTTTTTGATATTCCTAAAAAAATTGGCGAGGCAGGATGTCAATTTTTTTTTCACTAAGAAATCTTTGAAACTCTCTCAAACCACTAAACAAATTTCAATGAAACTTTGACAGGATGTTCCTTGTGTGCTCTTCCAAACACCATCCGTTCATTTATAATTGACCCATAGGTATGGGAGTGATCGGACGAGGAATTTTGCAATTTTAATTCTTTGAACGTCATCTCCTAAACCACTTAGCCAAAATCTATGAAACTTTATCAAAATGTTTCTCAATGACCCTTTTCCAAAATTATTTGCGAAATTTTAATTGGTCAATAAATATGATGGGGTGAGGGATCCGTGTGTGGATTTTTTATTCATCTGAAATGTTTGAACGTCATCTACTCCTAAATCAATGAGACAATTTAAAAGTTTGCAAGAATGCTCCTTGGGTTACCTTTTCCAAATAAAGTTCGCTGTACTTTTGATTTACCCATGAAATAGGTAATAGGTAAAGATTCATTCTACAGAATGCTAGCTTTTAAAGATAAAACGACGGTAGAAAGGGTATCAA
The DNA here is from genome assembly GCA_948146395.1 of Fragum whitleyi. Lineage (NCBI taxonomy): Eukaryota > Metazoa > Mollusca > Bivalvia > Cardiida > Cardiidae > Fragum > Fragum whitleyi. The sequence continues at coordinate 1,595,500 of OX411553.1, forward strand.
AGTTTCTTTTTAATTCTTTCGAGTTAAGAAAAGAATTGCTTTAACACATTCTACTCCATGCATTTAGTTGATCCAATCTCAAGATCAAAAGAAGAAAACAGTAGCAAAATTTGTATATAAATAACAATTCATGAATACATGTAATTTAAATGATAAAAAAATCACTTGACAAACATATTCAATAACCAAAAGGCATATGCTAGAGCCAAAAGTAGCTTGTATTATTCTATATTGTAAAATTATATGATAGATTTTTTCATACCAAGTCACTCTCTGTATTTGAATAATGTGTAATATATATGTATATGGACCAGAGGCCTAAGTACTTGAAATTAATGATTGAATTGAATAAATATGGAAATGGCAGCGCGTGATATTTTACTCTTTGAATTCTTTGAATGTCATCTATTACACTCGGCCAATTCCAATGAAATTTGATGGAGTGTACTTTGCGTAATCTTTTCCAAAAATTGTCCGCGAAACCATGATTGACCCGTAAATAAAGGCGGGGCATTTTTTTCTTTGAGCCTTTTCATTGACATCTCTTGAATCACATGGTCGCTTTCAATGAAACCGTGACACAATGTTCATATCGTGTTCATTTCCAAAAGCTGTTTAATTTGACCCATAAATATATGCGATGTATTTTTCACTTTGAATTAGATAAATTGATAGACAGATTTTATTCAACAAATGAAAACATATGACAATACAAGAATCAATAGAAAACATCTGCGTAATACAGTTCTTATTAAGAATGAAAATAAACCGACATAAGAAGTTCGGCACTTTCAATTGACCAAATGCTTTCATTTATCAAGGATAACACAAAATCTTGTTTCCATTGTTTAAAATAAAAGAAGATTGGCCAAGCAGGGCACACAATAAGTTTATTTCCTCTCTGGTTGCGAAAGTTTGATATAAGATTTGGATCACGGTTTATTAAGAAATATCACAGACATTTTGACAGCAACAAAAACAATACAAAAGAATCAATTTTAATAAAACTTCTTGATCAAAGCTTTAAATATTACTAAGTTAGCGGAAGATTTTATGTAAACTGGCAGTTGGTTCAACAATGAGCATCCGTTGTATGCAAATGACTTTTTACCAAATCCTTTGACCTTGGGAATTCTGAGGCATGATTCGGACGTAAATCTGGTGTAATGGTATGTATCCAAGATACAATACTCTTTTAAATGGCATGGGGAAGACTTAATGAAAATTTATATACGTGAAATAGAATTATTTCATTTACTCACTTTTCAACCAGTAACCAAATTAGCTCAACAAAATTATCAGTGGAAATATGATGTGAATCTAACAGAAAGCAAATACTTCAACTTTAAGAAAGTAAGTTGCTGTTCTTGTTCACTGCAATTGTTCTCAACACCATCTACCAACACAAGATGTAAATTTAAGCTATAATACTTTCAAAATATTGAGAAAATGTGTTAAACAACGAAGTGCAATATTTCCAAAATTGTGTAACCTGAAGCTATGGTTATTGTACACTGCAACTGCAATATGTCCTAAGTTTTTCAAGCTGGGGTTATATTTCTTGTGTACTGCACTTTTCCTCAATGAGATCTATCAACTAACGAGGTTTCATATTGATAGCTATTATGCTTTCAGAGATATGCTCCAGGCAAAATCCAAGAGTTAAGAACAACAAAGGACAATAACTCCCCAATTGTGCAAAGAGTATGTTTCTTGTGCACTGCACTTCTCTTTGATAAGATCTATCCGCCAATTAAGTTTCAACTATATATAAGTTAGACGATATGCTCCGTACATGCTTAGTGAAGGAAGGACGTATGACGGAAGAAAACCATTACCATTACCCCTTCGCCGAAACGGCAGGGGGTTAACGACACGTCCAAATATTTGATGCGGTTATGAAAGAAAGTCTTTTTTGACAGCAACTCTTATACCAAATATAATTACTAGTTTTCCACAAAATCGCCAACGTCCGGCCGACACTGGATCGTTAGACGAAATATAGAAATCGCAATCGGGAACCCTCGGCGATAGACCTCGGGAATAATACGGGCGCAGCCATGATAGCGCGTCATTTTTCACGTGGGTTTATATGACGTCACAAACATCAACAAACATCCCGCTAAAGATGACGTTGCATAAAACAAAATCAACGTTAGAATAAAAGGGTGCATATTATAATTTAATGCCAAACGCAGTGTATTACTGCGTTTTGTCATCAAATTATAATATACCCAAAAGATCTCCATAGACATTCGGAAAGAATTATTAAAATGTCATTTTCTTCAAGCGTAATAAATGACCAAAATACCACCAGAAGCCGAATTACCTAAAATACGACCCAAAATTACTACACTTACGTCCGAGGTACTTTCCAGTTTACGGAAAAGTCCGAGCGATGTTCCGAATGATAAAAATCGTTGACGTGTCGGCGTCGCCGATTTTTATGTGATTTTGGAATTAATTGTATTAGTTGATCTTGTACCATGAGGTCAGCAGATATTTTTGGTGAGATCTACCAAAGCAACCATCAGCCTTTATCTCTGATAGAGCAGAAATTACTGAAATTATTATTTAATTTATTGTTGTCTGAAGACAAATCTTCTTTAGATATTGAAAATGCTTGCTTTGTAAAGGATAAACGGACAGTGTTAAAAAGTTGCACACGTCAAAGATCCTCGGTACTTCCACACAGATACGAAATGTGTCTTATGATCAGATAACTCTTGTATATTTATATCTAAGAAAATCTATCATTTGCTTTGGCATGAGTAAGGTTTCAACTCTCTTATTTTGAAAACAGAACAAAGCGGCATCTGTACTAGTACTAGTACTTCCGTAATCCAAGTCAAACAACAAGCTTTACAATAGAATAATTATAATTAGATCGCATGAACTCTATACAAAATGATATATTGATTTTATGATATTGAAATTAACAGAAAATGTCGCATAATAGCTTGTTTCTGTTGGACACTGGCCAAGTAATAAAATGGACGACTTACTCAAAAGATAATTTAAAAATAGTATAACGCAATCACTTCATTAGTCTAGGATATCTCGCATTGGTGAAATCATGGCCTCTTTCAAAAAATCTGCGATCGTTTTTTTGCTTTTGGCGATTATTGAAATTTCGTTTTGCTCCTTTGCTGATATGAGATTCCTCCAGGAAGGATGCTTTGGAAATAATGAACCGTTATGCTGCGAGGGCAGAAATAGTTCTTGCAAGGCTCGAGGTGCTAGGATAAAGAATGCCGATTCACTGATTTGCTTTTGCGATTTTAGTTGTACTTATTTAGGAGATTGCTGTCTGGACTACGAGGAAACCTGTCCAAGTAAATATCATTATTCATTCATTAGATTAAATCGATATCAGATAAAAAGAAATTGCCTGTTATCATTTTTAAATTCATGGATTGTTTCCCCAAGAAGTAGGATGCTACATTTTTTTCTTCTATTTTCTTTCAGTTCAAATCTTTTTAAAAACAATGAGTCTTTGTATGATACAAGGTTTTAAAGAGTTCAAACATTTTTGTGTATTAAACGATTGGTAACCTACATACCAAAAATAAGATTTAATATATTTCACTAGTATTGTTGATTTGAAGCATACTTTTTGTCTCAGGTATACCCGTTGACTTCTCTTAACCCTTTGCTGTTTAATCCCTGCTTTTTACGTGCCTGTGATTTTATGATTGAGAAAACATTGTGAAAAAAAGAAGAAATTGCTTCTAACAAGCAATTTCTTCTTATGACACGCTATTTTCTACCCTAAAGAATGGTTATTTTTCAAATTAAATCCACTTTAATTTTCGTCTGCAAAACCATTGAATTTGGACAGGTCCAAAATTTTGTAAAACAGGAAAAGGTAAATACACAAAATTATGGCAGACAGTGCAGACTAAAATCATTTTCCCCATATCTTTGACTATACTGCATACTTTCTACCACCTTGTTTTTGAAAACCTCATCTAAACTTATAGAAGTGTCAAAAAAACTGAAAACTGATTTGAAACAATATTTAGATTCAGCAGATAACAACAAACAGTATTTGAAGGCTTGTCTTTGTCCATGAAAAAAAAGAGTATTCAGGTTAACGTTGACAAAGCATAAAACTTTTATGATTTTTAAAATGTTTTTTTTTCTTTACTTTTATGTTTTTTATGTTTTCGAAAAACATGTTTAAATTTAAGAAAAGTTAATTTATGCTCTAAAATCCTTCCACTCAATTCAGTCATCAGACAGCTGAACATATTATCGCAGCAGGCAGCACATAGTCGGACTTTCGGACATATAAAATGTCTTATATATTACATATATAACTAAACATGTGCAATGGATCAAAACCACAATAATGTATACTGAGTTCCAAAAGGAAATGTGTATTTCTATTTTTTCCATTTTACAGTTTACCAAGTTATTAAACTGGTGTCATACTTTAGATTACACCATATTGAATTGCAACCCCAAACCAAATTTTGATAAGGTATCGCATAATGCATACACGTATGCACAACATATGAAGTTTAAATTTGGACTCCGTACAACGCCCCTTTTTATGATATCTATGTGCTTATATTGTATTCCAGAGTTTGAGTAGACATCACACGCCATTTCCAAATTGAGTGCACCCAAGAGGTATCATATATGGCCCAAATGTCTTTAAAATAAAATAATGTTTGTTTATATGAAAATGAAATAAAGTCCAAAATTTGGTCTAGTCGTTTGATTACATGGCCATAGGGGTCAATTTTTGTACAATATGTAAAAAATGTTTGTCCTTATTGAATTTTATAAAAGTTCATATTGATACTTTAGGTAGTGGACCCGTAATAGTTTCGCAGCGTTTCGGAAGTTATAAACTTTAAGTACGTTAACCGACGTGTCCGAATGATTTTCATTAGGAGACCTCGGTCAATATTGTGAAATTTCACGAGTGTCGAAATGTTGCGGAACTATTACGGTTCAACTTCTATAAATTAGCATTTGCCACCTATGTAAACAATGCCTCATGATAAGCCCTTAATGACCAATGGTCCAGTTATTGTGTGTATGTAAGGGATCTTCGGGGAAAATTGTGTATTTACTAAAGAATAAGTGTAAATACTATAAACGAAAATGCATTGTTTGTCTTAATTATTATTTAAAGTATATTTTCATTTGGTTCAGGTACTGACTGTGTACTTAGTGCCTGGGGACAATGGAGTAAATGTAGTCAAAATTGTGGATGGGGCAAGATGACCAGAAATAGACTGATTCTTCAACACCCAAGAAATAATGGTAGACCATGCACAGAAACTCAGGAAAAGAAATATTGCTTTGGTATTGATTGCAAGACTCCTCGATCATAATTCACGCGGGAAGGTAAAGTTAAATGTAAAATAGGAAATAAAATTTATGTCTGAAATGGGTACATACACAGAGGGTGCTATACAGATTTCAACAAAATAAAGGGACATTTTAAGATCTTCCATGGTATCATAATGATGCATTTAAATGGTTTCTTTTTAACTCATAGATTGCGCTATTGCGCCCCAAACAAATGCGTATATCTTTGTTTTGGAGTAAGAACTATAGCTATGTAAGTCGATCTATTTCAAACTTTTTATTTGGCTAAAATTTGTGCATTTATTAAAAAAAAATGTCGCCCTACCGAAGCTCATTGTAGCCCTTTGAACTTTACTCTAATGTCTTAGCTATAGTGGCTTAGCTCTTTTGTTTTAGTTCTTTCATCTTAGTTTTCATCTCTTAGTTTTAATGAAAAGTTTGGAAATAAGCGAAGACGTTTTGAATATTTCACTGCGGAAGAAAAGTTATGAGAATATTTACCTTGAATGTATTCACTTTTCCTTTTTTAGCATTGTATAAATATGATTTATTTGATTATTGCATTGAACTTACCTTCAACAGAAATTCAGTTAAATCAATGAAATTACCTATGTCTTCCAGTCTTTTTTCAAACTAAAGTAGGAAGTGTGTCAAACGAACCACGACCGTTTGATCCAAGGCAAAGATACTGTCTTTCGATGTTGCCCTGTGCCATTTGTTAATGTTTCGTATAAGTGTACATTGGGTAGAATTGTGACTAGGTACCCAGGATTGGACAAAACTTCTTCATTAATTTACCATACTTGTATCAGACTCAAACAGAGAATTTACGGTCATTTGCGAGCAGTATAGGGCCACATCCACTTGTTAAGACCAGGGAAGGGGGGTAAATTATTTGAATCATGACCATGTGTCCGGTCAGTTCTTATAGAAAGACGGGATGTTAGAGTTCCGGGGTGGTGGGTTCATTATTTTGTTAAAGTTCAAAATGAAAGAATAAGAACGCACTTATATCCGAACATTGTTTTTAGAATCATTTAGCATAATGTTCTACTCGTTATATCCAAGATTTAGAAGGGCGTAAACTGGAATTACCATGTCCGTCCGCTCGTCCGTTTTTATTAAAACGGCAATAACTTCTATACTATATAACTTTAAAGACAGAACGACTAAACTTTTTGCAATAAATACAGACAGATGATTATATTTTTAACATCTCAATCTCTTATTGAATTGTAGTCTAATTGAAAAAATATACAAATATATATATATATATATATATATATATATATATATATATATATATATATATATATATATATATATATATATATATATATGACACATAATGGTTTATGACAAATACTTTATTAATGTACAAAGGCCACCGGTCAATAATACAAAGGACAATTAAATAATTAGCAAAATATGCATGACTTTGAGAGTAATGTTTAATTTCGTGTTATGTATAATCTATAAATAAACCTAATGGTATTTACCATGTCTATTTTTAGAATTAGTCTGGGGATTTTCCAATATCTCTTGACACTTTAAGGTAATAGATGTAGAAGATTTTAGATCTTTCTAGAAAGGCCTTTTGGAAGGTGATTCAGACTCTAGAGTATTCTTATGTTCTATACTATTCCAGATTGTTCTATAGTATTATATAAAGGGATTCCTACAGCATTCTTGGTTCACTTGATTTAGACTTATGGTTTCATTTAGTAGTACTGTGTTAAACTAAAAGGGGATTTCTTGTTATCTTAAAAGTGTGTTTGAAAGCGTGTTTAATTTTAAATTCAGATATTATTGGACTTCTTATTTGTGGACCAGGAACTTAAATAAATTGGATCTAAAATTAAAACTTTAGGATTAAACATTCAAGGTATTGTAAATTGTTTTTGTATTAATTTCATATTGTCAATAATTCTGGTATTATTGTCAATAAATATTGTTAATTGTAAAGTTTGTTGCTGGCTTCTTTGTTCGTGTTACATTGGCACGTAACATATTGGGGGCTCGTCTCGAGATACGAACATCAGACAAACAAACAAAACAAAACAAATCAAACAAATTCTGTAATTAAATCTGCTGTTCAAAATTATTTAAGAAATTAATTTCATATTTCAATTTTAATAAATCTAGAGTGTACTTTCACTATTATTTATCTTAATCTTACATTCTTATTTGAATACAGCAACAAGCTACCATGTCTTTTGACTTAGAAAAATTTACGCAGGAACCTTCCGTGGAGCTATTGAATTTGGGTAAAAAGTCTGATTTGCTCAATCTTGCCAAGCATTATGAATTAAAAGAAGTCAAGTCCTCATTGCGAAAGCATGAAATTAAGAATATTTTGATTCAATATTTTGTTGATGAGGACATTTTTGATGAAAAGGCTCTATCTCTCATTGTAGATGTTCCATCAGTTACAAGCTCAAGAGAGCTTGAACTGTTAAAACTTCAACAAAGGGAGAAGGAATTGGAAATTGAAAGAGAAAGAGCACAATTAGAAATTGAAGAAAAAGAAAGAGAAAGGCAACTTCAAAGGGAAAAGGAAGAAAGGGAAAGAGAAAGAGAAAGAGAAAAGGAAGAGCGAGAAAGAGAAGAGAGAGAAATAGAAAGAGAGAGGAAAAGAGAAGAAAGAGCATTTCAATTACGATTAAAAGAATTAGAAATTCAAGATATAGCAAATCAGCCTAGATATATGTATAATGACCATTTTGATGTAACAAAACATTTTAGGCTTGTCCCACCATTTCAAGAAAATGAAGTTGATACATATTTCGAACATTTTGAAAAAGTTGCAAATAACTTGAAATGGCCAAAGGAGCAATGGACCTTACTTCTCCAAAGTGTCTTAGTAGGAAAAGCTCGCAATATTTATTCGCAACTTAGAACAGAACAAAGCAATGATTATGATACTGTAAAAGAACTCATTCTCAAAGGTTATGAGCTGGTACCAGAAGCATACAGACAACAATTTAGAAGTTGTAGAAAAGAATCTGGCCAGACTCACGTTGAATTTGCAAGAAACGAAGAAAAATTATTTGACAGGTGGTGCTATTCTAAGAAAATAGACCAAAATTATGATAATCTTAGACAACTCATATTAATTGAACAATTCAAAAATTGCATTCAATCTGACATTAAGTCACATTTAGATGAAAAAAAATGTTGAAACTATACATGAAGCAGCTCGTTTAGCTGATGATTACTACCTTACACACAAAAATTATTTTGTTAATAAAGCAAAACCTGCTTCCTCACATCCCCAAAATAAATCTATGTCTGGTGATTCATCTAGCATGTCTAGTCAATCGAATTCACCTAAACCAAAGTCTACTGGTGAAACCAATGTTCAAAATCCCTTATCTCGAGTACATTGTACTTTTTGTAAAAAACCAGGTCACCTTATTTCAGAATGTTTTAGATTAAAAAGGAAGAATGAACTGAGTGCAGCCAAACCTACAGGGCTCACTAGCCTTCAGCCTAAATCACAGCCTTCTTTTGAGTTAAATTCAATTGTTAAGGCAGAACCAAATTCTGATTCCTGTATGGAGATTTTTGAACCGTTCATGTTGGATGGTTTTGTATCACTTTCAGGTGATATGTGTCCACCTACCCCTATTAAAATTTTAAGAGACACAGGAGCTTCTCAATCTCTTATTTTAGCAGATGTTCTGCCTTTTTCTGAGAAGACTTCGTCTGGTACTAGTGTCCTTATTCAGGGTGTAGAGTGTGGTGTTATTAATGTTCCTCTTCATAAGGTTAATTTGTCCTCAGATTTGGTTACTGGTTCTGTGGTTGTTAATGTTAAATATTCTTTACCATTTAAAGGTGTACATTTATTGCTAGCTGGAGATAAGGTTGTTGTTAACCCTCTTGTAACTGACACACCTAATGTAGGTCAAACAGATGATCCTATTTTGCAGGAAATACCTGATTTGTACCCTTCATGTGCAGTAACTCGGGGTATGGCTAAAAAAGCTTCCTTGAAAAATTCAAATGATATTGACTTAACTGATACTTTTGTTGGTCAATATTTCAATGACGAGATTAAAAAGTCTTTTAATCTTAGTCTGCCTGATACTCAGACAGACTCGTCAGAACTTTGTCAGTCATCTCCAAGGTCAAATGACCAAGGTCATGAAATGCATTCAAAGTCACAGTTAATCCAGGAACAGCAAAATGATCCTGAGATTTCAAAGTTAATTGATAGGGCATTACCCGAAAAAGAAATGTCTCAGAATCCTGTTTGTTACTATAAAAAGAATGGTATTCTGATGAGAAAATGGCGACCATTTGATGTCTCAGCTGATGATGATTGGGCTGTTCATCACCAAATTGTTGTTCCAAAGTCATATCGCCATGAAATACTTAGTATAGCACATGAAAGTACAATGTCTGGTCATTTAGGTGTAAACAAGACTTATCACAAGATTATGACTCATTTCTTTTGGCCTGGACTTAAATCGGACGTTTCCAAATATTGTAAAAGTTGCCACACTTGTCAAATGGTAGGGAAACCTAACCAAGTTATTCCAAAAGCAAGGTTACAACCAATTCCAGCTTTTGATGAACCTTTCAGTCGAATAATGATAGACTGCGTTGGTCCTTTACCAAAAACCAAGTCAGGTTCTGAATATTTGTTGACAATTATGTGTGCTTCTACTCGCTTCCCAGAAGCAATTCCTTTAAGAAACATTAAGGCAAAGTCAATCGTTAAGGCTCTTGTCAAGTTCTTTACTTTTGTTGGCCTTCCAAAATCAGTTCAGTCTGATCAAGGATCAAACTTCATGTCAGGCATATTCCAACAGGTTATGCATGAATTAGGTATCAAGCAATATCGGTCATCTGCTTATCATCCTGAAAGTCAAGGTGCTTTAGAAAGATTTCATCAGACCCTAAAGAATATGATAAGGTTATATTGTTTCGATACTGAGAAAAACTGGGATGAAGGTATTCATTTGCTATTATTTGCAGTCAGAGAATCTGTTCAAGAATCTCTTGGCTTTAGCCCCTTTGAGTTAGTTTTTGGTCATTCTGTTCGTAGGCCATTAACACTCTTAAAAGAGAAATTTCTTGCTGATGATGAAACACCCTTGAACTTATTACAGTATGTTTCTGACTTCAGAAATAAACTGTCTAGGGCATGTGAGGTTGCTAGGTCAAATCTTAAATCATCTCAGAGCAAAATGAAGGCAAGATATGACAAGCATAGTGTTGATAGGAAATTTGAACCAGGTGATAAAGTCCTTGCTCTTTTGCCAATACCTGACCGACCCTTACAGGCAAGATATTATGGCCCGTATACTATTGATAAGAAAACAAGTGATTTGAATTATATCATCAATACCCATGGAAGGCGTAAAAATAAACAAATGTGTCATGTGAATATGTTAAAAAAGTATTTTGACAGAGATAGCTCTATTTCAAAACCGGTTACAGTTGTAAACACTGTCCCACAAGAATCAAATGTGATTGAATCAGAAGTTAATTCAGACTTTAGTGAAAAATCCGTTCCTGGTCCACCTAAACTTGAGAACTCTGAAATACTAAAGAATCTTGACGACAAACTTTCACATTTGGAGCCATCTCAACGAGAAGAGCTGAAACAGTTGATTAATGAATATGAACACTTGTTTCCTGACATCCCAACAAGAACTGATAAAATATATCATGATGTCATTGTGGAAGATTCTCAACCAATAAAACAACATCCTTATAGAATGAATCCAGTGAAACAAAAAGCCCTTCAAGATGAAGTGAATTACTTATTGGAGAATGATTTTATTGAACCCAGCCAAAGTAATTACAGTTCACCATGTATATTAGTTCCAAAGCCAAATGGAACATACAGAATGTGTACTGACTATCGAAAAGTGAACTCTGTGACAAAAATGACTCTTTTCCTATACCAAGAATTGATGACTGTATTGACAAAGTCGGTAATTCTAAATATGTCACCAAATTTGACCTTCTCAAAGGATTCTGGCAAGTTCCGCTCACTGATAGGGCTAAAGAAGTATCAGCATTTGCTACTCCAACTGGTCTGTACCAGTACAAAGTTATGCCGTTTGGGATGAAAAATTCTCCTGCGACGTTTCAGCGGCTTGTAAATATGGTTATAGCTGGCTTAGATGGCTGTGACGCATACATTGATGATGTCATCATCTATACAGATACATGGAGTGACCACCTTCAAAGAATCAAACAATTCTTCGACCGTCTCAGTGATGCAAAATTGACTATTAATCTTGGAAAAACAGAATTTTGTCATGCTACTGTTACTTTCTTAGGACATCTTGTGGGACAGGGTCAAGTTAAACCTTTAGAATCTAAGGTCAATGCTATCTCTGAGTTTCCTGTGCCTGCTACTAAAAAGCAACTGATGCGATTTCTTGGTATGGCTGGCTACTATAGAAAGTTTTGTAAGAATTTTTCTATAATAGCTGAACCTTTAACAAACTTATTAAAGAAAAACGTTAAGTTCAAATGGAATGATAACTGTCAAGTTGCCTTTAATCGCTTAAAAGCCATACTAAAGAGCACACCAGTTCTTTCAGCACCTGATTTTGACAAATGTTTCAAATTAGCTGTTGATGCAAGTGATGTTGGTATTGGTGCTGTTCTTTTGCAAGAAGACGATGATGGTATAGATCATCCAGTTTGTTATTATTCTAAAAAATTAAACAAACATCAGAGACACTACTCCACCATTGAAAAGGAATGTCTTGCTCTGATTTTGGCAATCCAACATTTTGAAGTTTATTTAACATCTGCAACTTCTCCTATAGTTGTATTCAGTGACCACAATCCCTTAAGTTTTCTTCACAAACTTAAGAGTAAGAACCAAAGATTATTGAGGTGGAGTTTGTCACTTCAAGAATTTGATCTTGATGTAAGACACATTAAAGGAAAAGACAACATTATACCAGATGCTCTGTCAAGAGTCTAAAATTTTGAATTGTCATATCTTTAATAAAACATTGAATTTAACAGTTACATTTTACTATATTTTTTGTATATATGTATGTATGTTTGCTTATATAACTCTTTTTCAATTCTTTTGATGAAAATTGTTTGTATTTTCATGCTAGATGTGCTGAAATATTGCAACGAATCATGATATTAACAATTATGTGATGTATATAATCATTGTAAATGCTAATGATAATTCAAAAAGAAAGATTTATTTCATAAACCTTTCTTTTTTTCTTTCAAGGGGGAAAGTGTTATGTATAATCTATAAATAAACCTAATGGTATTTACCATGTCTATTTTTAGAATTAGTCTGGGGATTTTCCAATATCTCTTGACACTTTAAGGTAATAGATGTAGAAGATTTTAGATCTTTCTAGAAAGGCCTTTTGGAAGGTGATTCAGACTCTAGAGTATTCTTATGTTCTATACTATTCCAGATTGTTCTATAGTATTATATAAAGGGATTCCTACAGCATTCTTGGTTCACTTGATTTAGACTTATGGTTTCATTTAGTAGTACTGTGTTAAACTAAAAGGGGATTTCTTGTTATCTTAAAAGTGTGTTTGAAAGCGTGTTTAATTTTAAATTCAAATATTATTGGACTTATTATTTGTGGACCAGGAACTTCAATAAATTGGATCTAAAATTAAAACTTTAGGATTAAACATTCAAGGCATTGTAAATTGTTTTTGTATTAATTTCATATTGTCAATAATTCTGGTATTATTGTCAATAAATATTGTTAATTGTAAAGTTTGTTGCTGGCTTCTTTGTTCGTGTTACATTGGCACGTAACATTCGTAAAAGAATCACATGAACGCATGAAGCAAGTTTTGTTAATATGTTCATATTAATGGCAATTGTCATATATAGCTTCAATCAGACTGCAGCTATGGTAATATTTGCGGCAATTGTCGTATTGATATATATAGTTTCAATCAAACTACAGCAGAGTTATGGTCATATTTACGACAATTGTCGTAGTCAGTCGCTCTTCAACCGAACCGTGGACAACCATGTCATTAATACAATCAACTGAATTTAACTTACTTTAAATAAGGTACTTTCGAGAAGTTTTCGTAGAATGAAGTACGAGCGAATAAGAATAACTAAAAAGAACTCCATAAAAAGTTGTAGTTTAATTAGAGTACCGTAGGAATTTTGAACACGGTAGAATAATACGTAGAAGAGCATTCGCACCACGGAAGAGTAGGATTATCTACGCAGTCTTCGGTAGGATACATTGTAGTACGACACTCTTTCACTACGCCGATAAAAAGTGTACAAAGCGTACTTTTCACAACTTAACCTTGGACAAAAATCAGACACACGTTTTGCAACATTAGTGAATCGTTAGTTCAACCTTGGATAACCGTAGTATCGGAGACAACCGTTTTTAATATTAAAACGTGTTACTACGGTTAATTTAGATCAGATTTACGGATCAGCAGAGATAAACTACTTTGAGAATATTGTCATGGTAGGGACAAAATAACGTTATAAACCGTGAATAGATTTTTGAACATCTATTACAATACCGAGGACACTAAGGTCAAACTCGCGAGTTCGCACTACGTACAATACAATACAATATCTTTATTGCCTCCATTTTTGGAGATATTGTCATATAAAGTTACATTTAGTTTTGAACACAAAATTAGTGAATATAAAGAAGAGAAAAAAAAAATCAAAACATACACACACGTGCACTTATACACACACGCACGCACACACACACTCGCACGCGAACACGCACTCATGCGTACGTACGCACACACATCACATGCAAAAGCGCACATGCATTATTCGAGCCCCTGCACATTCACACTCGCGCACATACACTGGAGAAAATTTCTTCTATATAAAATGAACGCGAATAATGAGACAAACGAGTAATGTAACGACTTGACATTTCAATTTATCGACGTCGACATGTTTTGCTGCTCTTTATCGATTTTTAAGATGAGACGGCATTTAAAGAAGATGGAAAAAAAACTAATTAATATTAGTTTTTCCTTTCTTCCAAGTTCTTCTCAGTATTTTATCGTTTATCAATCGATACGTTTATCAGAGTAATGCTAAATGGCACAAATCATTTTACATACTTCCATCTACTAAAACAAGGTAGTGATTGATTTTATAGAAGGTATCGCTTAAGATAATTATATATAATAATAAACGCCTTTTTCAGAAATATATCATTTTGAATTGTTTCTGCAAAAGGCTCAATTGGTGCCCCAAGAATTTTTAGTGTCCATGAAATACTGTCTTCAATAATTAATTCATCTATAAATTCTTGGTTTAACACTAGAGACAGACTCCTATAAAAAATTTTCCTCTCTGTGCAGGTTGCTATGAATTTGAATATACAGGCAATTTCAAGCAATACGAATATTAAGCGGTCCAGACTTGCTCCTTGTCTTATTTTATGATTTCTGTTTCTAAGAAATCATAGATTCGGTCGCATTTCCACAAAGCGTGACGGTGACCTTCAGTTTTAAAATTAGTCTGGGTGAAATTGTGCAGAAAGACGAATAAAATCTGGTCAGGTTCACTGCTGTTAATGAGGGTTGTTTACCTTCTTTCTCATACTGGCTTGACAACGACGTTACGATGACTATGGCGATTTAGGGACAACTTAAAATTACCAGAACGCGGTCGATCTGAGACCAAATCGGCGTCAAGCCGTCAACATCAAGTAATTATCTAACTTTTGCTTCCTTTAGCGGTCGCGGCGTGGTTCAATAACAACAGACTTATTATGATTCTGCTATGACTTTTCGCAGACCAGCTTCGACTAGCCTTCGCTTTTACTGCGTTCATACTACGACACTGCTACGGCATTAATGGTCGTCTTTCGATGCGTCCAATGCCTTAGAGTTATTACTCACGATTTTCCTAGTCCTAAGCGATTGATCCACTTTTTAAGTAAATGACGCAGTCGTATCATATCGGAAACAATCGTCGATTCTACGGAATAGACCTCTAGAATAATAAAGATGCAACCATGAAAGCGCATCACATCGCACATGGGTTAATAGGACGTCAAACTATTACTCAAGATGAAGTTGCGAAAACCGAGATCAACGTAAGTTTAAAATTGGACAAATTATAATATGAAAACAAAACGCAGTGTTTTAACATTCTTTTAGCGCATTGACCAAAGCACCACCAGAAGGCGAATTACCTATAAATGGCCCCAAATTACTACACTTACGTCCGAGGTACATTCCATTTTACGGAAAAGTCCGAGCGATGTTCCGAATGGCAGTAGTATCGGAGTATTGGCGTTGTAGATGCGGGAGATGATCCGGGATGGTGTTTGCAAAATTTTTAAGACGGCCGTGCTAGAAGTCTGTTTGTCATGACAGCAAACTGTTACCACAATAGTAGGCAAGTTTAAGAAAAGTGTTCGATGTTAATGCAGATTTGGACCCGATCAACACCGATCTGATATTTTTCTCAGATTGTTGCTGAGTCGGCTTTAAAATACCGTTTTCAAGTTGCGGTCATGCGACACAGAGAATTGGTGATAGGGTGGTGGTTTATGTGATTATAATACAAGTTTAATCTACCATAATTTGTTATAAAAATAAAATTAAGTTTTTATTTAAACTTCTTTTCTTATATTTCAGCCCTGGAAAGATGAGAAAGCCAAATTTACGAACAGCTTGAAATTTATTCGACTATGTTAATCAGCTGATATATATTTTCGCCGACCGGAAGAATAAATAAATGGAACTTTGACTCATTACCTTACAATGCCATATTAGCCTGTGCGTGACATTTCCAACAATTTCAAATATGCGCAAAGCAAAGACTCTGACCAGCCTGTGCGTCCGCACACTCTGATCAGAGTCTTCACTATGTGTTTAGTAGATAGATAAGGTGTAGACCATCAGACAACGTTTTATCTACAGTATGTGGCTGTCAACGCTACTCAATGTTTGCACAGGCTCATATTTGACGTTATAATAATGTAGTGTATCATAGAGGTTAAAATACATGTAAAAGCTTTAACCACTCCCAAACACTTCAACGTGTCATTCATATATAAAGGGTATAGTGCAACACCGTACTAAGTGTGTATTCAATGTATAGCCACTTAATTAAGTCTTGCACTGAACCCTCGATATATACTCTCCATATGTATTCTGAACTGAATAGCAATTTTTATTCACGTACTAGTTTTTAACGAATATAAAGTTCTCTTCTTGAGATATATACTTTTAATAATAATATTATATTTATACACTAGCTTTCAGCGACACAGCCGCCTTCATCAGGTGAACCCTATTAATCGATATTAATTCATAGGATTCATTTGATGAAGGCGGCTGTGCCGCTAAAAGCTACTGTATAAATATTATATTATTATTACTAGTTTTTACATGAATGTTTCAATGGTTTTTGTATATTGAGAGATAAATGCCCAATGCTTGATAGTATCTCTTTCATAAAAAGTCAACAAAATGTGATTTTCAAGTCGAGTAAATAAAGTATATTTATTTTGGCTACGTACATAATAAGACCTAAATAACTATTCTAATCTGGTTTCCCTTGCTTTGACTTAAACTTAATTAATTATAACAAAAATTAATAATCTTTTTTTCATTATACTACCTTTTATCTCGTTAATTCAAACAATATCCTTTGACATGAAGTTCTTGGATATTAATTTCTTCGGTATAATGTTCAAAACGGATTTGGCGGATTTGAAGAAGAGTAATTCATTTCATTTTTTTTATAAAAAAAAGAAAAGAGCACACGGTCGTTTGTGGAGAAAGTCGTCCGCTGTCAACAATTTACCCTTGATACACGTTTGGGGCCGAAACCTGGAAATACATGATAATGAGTGTCTTGGCCAATTCACGCACAAGTTCAAAGTTGGTTCACCCAGAGTATAACAATAGATCACGTAGTTAAGTCTTAGAAAAGCCTTGTAGACACTCTAAAGCACTAACAATTGTTTCATTGTCTGATATTAGTTACATTTTGGATACCGTGCATACACATTAAAAGGAAATAAGAATAACGAATGAGGAAAAAGAAACAAAGAAAAACAAACAAACAAAAAAAAAAAAACAAACACCAAAATAAAATATAACCCCCCCCCCCCCCCCCCGCTTTTTGCATGTATCGGACGTATAAAAAATTTCATCGATTATAAAATTCAACTCCGTGTTTGTTGGTTTCCCAGTCTTATTGTATATATGTATATATGAAATGACCTTTATGTTACATTTTTCATATTGATGAAGACTCTATTACATAAAAAAAGATTTCGGTTGGTAACCAGACCAATACATGAGCAGATACCATTTTCAAAGATCCGCGGCAATAGCGCAGTTGGTAGCGCGCCAGACTTCTAATCCAGGGGTCTATATTTGCACAGGTTCGATCCCCGACCGCGGCACTTATCCTTTCCGACATTTGACTTCCACCAATGGGTAGATAATCGTAAACCTATGTGGAATAGCAACTGGGGGCTAGGAAAGGGATGTGGTGGTAGTACTTGTGTGAGAAATACCAGGAATCCATCGTTAGGTGCTCCAGTCGTCGCGATATAACTGAAAGATTGTTGAAAGCGACGTTAAACCCAATTCAAATCAAACAATTTTCAAAGAACGTTTCTGTTATTCGAGCCTAAGCGTTACATTTCCAACAAATCAATCTTATCAAGTTAACACGTAATGAAGAATCTGATCAGACTGTGCAGATGCACAGGCTGATTTAAGTCTTCACGCTGTGCACTTGTGAAATCGTTGGAAATGTTACGTACAACCTAATTTGAAAACCTTTATTTGGCAAGACATTCATGTCAAACATTTACACGTAAATCATTGTGTAATCAGATTTGAAATATAATAAACGGATGCAAATGATTCGTTTGTAGCCTTTTTACTTTTGCTGTTTGTTTGAACGTCACCCTCAACATTATTGCAGTTATATCGTGAAAGTTGTACCACCTACCGATAGTTTTCTGTCATTTCACGCAGTACAACTACATGTACAACATTTCACCCGAGCCATCAGCCAATCATCCTACTTAAGCTTACTACAGGTCATTTTCCCGTTGGTGGAAAACACGTGACTCACGTCACAATGACTTTCGGCCAACGTGGGATGAAAAATGACCCCATGGTCACGACCCGAGGACAGATAGCCAAACACGTTAAAGAATGAGCTAGCTTTAAATTCTAAAAGACAGTATAATTCTATATGATGGTTTATGGGAGAAGAGGGCTTTCATTAACAGAGCTAAAATTGCCAGCAAATAGACCAACCGTAGTGTATATGATGGGTCATTCTTACCACACAAACCCATCCCGCCCGGTCACACAGACGCTGATAATCGTAGTGCCTCGGCATAGCGTATTTTCTTCGATCTACTACGAATTTGAACACTTTTTCTCCAACCATCATTGAATATGGCGGGTGTCGGTGTGATCCCGACTCACTACGATGAGATCCGATATACTATGATAAGTTGCGATTTTACCCCGAAGTAGACCGAGTCATGAAGCCGAAAATTGCAGTTCTTGGTTTAACAAGTCTGTCGGTATTTTAGGATAATGCCGAAAGGTTATCGCTAGAGTTAATGGTTGAACTAAAGTCCTCGATGGAATTAGTATATTTGTTGAAGCTGGTGGCCTTGCTAGCTTAGGTTCTTTTTTTGGTCCCGGCGTATCTAGGTATGTATATGATAGGATCAAAATGAAATAATTGCCAAATTAATATTCCTTTTATTGCAATTCTCAGAATTCGAGGTAATTCGTACGACTACAGGATGATATCGCAACAGATAGTAGTTCCTTTGTGCAGATTGGCGTGGCTAGAGCTGCTAGTCGCTAATCTCTTCGTAGTTTTTAGGCAAGTATCGGGGCTATACGAAGTATATCGGCGTTATTCGAGTTTCATCGCCGAAGCAGGTACGCCGATCCTTGCCCCGTACAACGCCGAATAGCGACGGTTTGCTTTCTACGAACGTCCATGACGTACACCGAGTCACACCATTCGGAACATCGCTCGGACTTTTCCGTAACTTGAAAAGTACCTCGGACGTAAGTGTAGTAATTTTGGGTCATTTTTTAGGTAATTTGGCTCCTGGTGGTACTTCGGTTAATACGCATAAAGAAAGTCAAATTTTGTTAATTCTTTCCGATCGTCTTTCGAGATCTTTTGGGCATATAATAATTTGATGACAAAACGCAGTAAGACACTGCGTTTTGTTATCAAATTATGATATGCCTGTTATTCTTCTTTCGTTGATTTTGTTTTAAGCAACGTCATCCTTAGCGGGATCGTTTATGTTTGTGACGTCATATAAACCCACGTGCGAAATGACGCGATTTCATGGCTGCGCCCGTATTATTCCCGAGGTCTATTCCGTAGAATCGCCGAAGGTTCCCGATTGGAGTCACACAAGTTATAGCAATTCCAAGTCGTGGAAAAAAAGTGCATTTTGAAATTTTTGAATCGATTTATATCTGATCCCGATTAGATGCCGATTTCAGTCAAGAAGCACTATGACTCTCCGGAAGCAGTTCGATTCCATGGGGATTTTGAAAATTTAGAAATCGGGATCTATCGTGGCCATTGGAACCGGGAAGGGGATAGGGTTACAGAAAACTGAAAAGTATACGACATGGGTATCTCGCTTATACTACATTTACCGCATGTTTGGGCAAACTTATTCCTGGCCCGAATCCCACCCGGATGTAGACTGGTCTAGGTCATTTTTTTAAAAGGTCGATATTGATATTACTGGCAGCCCGCTGTCTGAAAGATACTCAGACCTAGCGGACATCATTACCGGCTGTAGCCAGCGTTAAATATAGACCCGCAATTTCAAGTGAGTGATCAAAGATCAATTTCACATTGAAATGATAGGAGGTAACGGTTTGTCGAACCTCACTCTTTCTTGCGGAACTATACATTTTTATCTGCCATGCTAAATAACACCGATCGAGAACATATTAAAAGTTAAACAAAATCAATTTTAATTAAAAGGAATTAAAAGCAATTCCTCTTGTTGAAAATGTTAATGACGTTTTAGAAAATTAATATATGCCCTTTTTTCACGTGCACTTACAAGCATTTAAAGCGTGAGAAAATGATAAGTAAAAAGGGCCTACGATTAAAAATGTCAGCTGATATGATATGGTAAATGTATGTATGAACAATTATGCAATAACTTACCATTTACTTTAAGCCGCCGTCATTTCGTAGTGGTAGCATGACAGACTATCATTCAAAAAGTCCCGGGTTCGAGTTCCGACGTTGGCACTCATTCTTTCCGACTTTTTGTCTTCCAGCCGAATGGGTTGCTAATCTAAGACCTATGTGGGATAGCAGCTGGATACTGGGAAAGGATGTTATCGTTGTACTGGTGTAAGATATACCAGAAATCCTTTGTTAGGTGCTCTAGACGATGTGATGTAACTGAAAGATTGTAGAAAGCGGCGTAAAACTCCATTCAAACAAATCATTGCTTTTAGCATTTGAAACTTGAGAGCATTTTTATTGGTATGGTTCCGCAAAAAAAGTGAGGTCCGAGAAACCGTTATCTCCTATCATTTTCAATGTAAAATTGATCTTTGATCACTCACTTGAAATTGCAGGTCTATAAACCATGCTATTCGAATGTTTATAAACTGACTTTAGACGAGTTTAATATATATTCAGCGTCAAAAGAAAGTTACCACCGACGATAACAACCATACAACATTGAACATTTTAAATGTAGCAATAAAGTTATTCAATTAATTGACAATGGAATACTGGCAAAACATAAACAATGGTATTTCATTAGTGGGTAGGAGGAAACGTCTTATTTTCCTGGCTAACATAACATTTAAAGTCACTAACATCAATAAAGAATTTGGCCACCGTTTTCATGGAGAATTGCAGTGAATTTGCGCCAAAAATTCAAATCGCACGCTGTATACGTAATTAGAGAATGACCTGCCATTCGTCCATAAGAGCCTTGATTAGCTACTGTCGGTTTCCGATATGTCGTTAATCGTCAAACACCGTATGTCTAAAAGCGTTAATGTTAACGTGTTTCATTGAGAACGGTCAAACAAATGGTCTTAAGGTGTTCTCAACATAACGTTTCGCTGTAAACTTTCATCGGCCAGAACGAAATTTTTGTTTTATGTCTCCGTGAAATGCCGTCATACTCCCACCACCCAACGCATAGCCTGTCTTCCGGAACATAGCGCATGACGTTCTCATTGACACCGTCGACTATAGCGAGATAGAGTCTTGATTCTTCTATGAAAAGGACACTTTGTCGATTACCTTATCTCCGATACAAAGAACTCGAATAAACATGATCTTGTATGTGGTCTGGCGTTGAAAAGTTGGAAAGCGTTATCCGCGCGTAACACGACGTGTTTCAAACAATGATGTACAGAAGATACGCACATCCATCCCTTTTTAGGTCTTTATGAGTCCCGTGTCGTCTTTGAAGCTGATCGGAACCCGTCGCGATCATACCATTAGATGATTCGACATCAGTTTGTGTTGACGTTACCTTTTGGCGTCCTTGGCGTTGCCTATCATCTACAGACCAAGTTTTTATGGCACAGGCAAGTTTCAATATTTCTTTAGTGAAGTCAGCCTATTTGGCTTACAAATTGAAATAAACACAATTCTGATTCAACCATACTGAAAACCCAATGGCGTTGTTCGTAAGTCAAACGTTTGATTTGTGCAAGGTTTCTAAGAATTTAAGTGTCCTTATTTCGGCATGATTACTGGCCTGCACAATCCATAAACATTTTGTGATAATTTTTGCAAATGCGTCAACAGCGTAGGAATTACCCAATTTTCACGTGACGTATTGTATCAATAAAGAAAACACTTTATCAGCACAATAGATAACTTGTGCGCACACATTTATATCTAGTATAATTTTCGTTTATTGTATTTTGGATAGGACAATACTATTCGAAAGATCCAAGGGTATTTTGGATGGTAACTTTCTTATTACGCTAAGTAAATAAACTGGGACCAGAGCAGTTTTTGTTGTCACAATCTCTGACTACACTGAAAGATCAAAGAAACGCAAAACAACATCCGTTTTTACCATCCGTTGACTTGAGACAGGAACACGTTATGTTACAAAGCGTAAAAGAAAAATGCTTTCGAATCCAGAAATTAACATTATGACGAAAAAAAGGAACAAATATAGAAATGGAGAAAAAATGGGGCTTTCGTGACGAGTTTCTTTACTCTATCACTATAAAGGTGATTGCAATTGTAATAAATTACCGTTATCTCAAGCTTTTTGCATTTCCTTTCAGTACACCCCTTCTCCTGACTAAACTATATTTTCCTGCGTTTCAGATACCGAAGTTTGACTATAGTTAACTAAGAAGTTTTATAGTCTAGGGCCAAGGACTATTCTGCGTTCAGAAAACACGTACAAACAATTATCAAGCGTTTAGAAATTGTATCCCACTTTGCGAGTAAGGCCACGTGAAAAAAGAAGGTCAGAAGAGCTAAAGCGGTACCGGTTTTCCGTGTGTCGTTCGTCCGTCTGTCTGTCTGTTCGTCAGATGAGCTTAAAAACATCAAGAAACCCCAAAACAAAACAAGAAAAAAAAACAAACAAAAAAAAAAAAACAAACGAAAAAAAAACAAAAAAAACAACAAACAACAAAGGACGAATGAGAACTTTGGCATCAAGGGCCTCAGCTAGGCAAATTTTGACAAAAAAGTGTTTGTTTATTGAAGTCATTGAATACCGAATTTATTAAACGAGTCATCTATAAACAGATAAAAACGAGGCTACGTCATTTTCGCGGTTTCAAAATAACGTTGCTATTCGCTCTGTGCTCATTTGCATAGTTATTCCAGTCGTGTAATAACACTCGTGTAATATCAAAAATATTCAACGGGGTTATTTCACTCCGGTGTCGTAGGTCATATTATAAATTAATTTATTTCCACTTAAAAAAACAAATTCAAAATCACAGCCTTTGCAATAATATCGCTTTACAAGTTTGCAGTCATTTGAGGCCTAATTGTCTTTTCAACGTGACCACTTAAAAGTACATAGTGGGTGCAAATAAACTCAACTTGGAAGGTGACCAAACTATTCCATCTCTTACGAACATTGTTTTATGAAGATAACAGAATCTAGACTTTAATATTCATTTAAATGACCATTTTATTACATCAAATTTATTCAAACAGTAATTAACAAATAGATAAACAGCGATATAATTTTACTCTTATAATGATATAAAGGATTTGTAATAAATTGTAATATAGATGACCATAATGATAAATAGATAATAAAAATGATAACTATCGGTATATATAATCTGGTCAAGCAGGCTTTTCTGGCTAGACCTCATTTGGGTCAAGCTGACATAGAATCCTATTATCATATATAATAAGTACTGAGTGTTTTGTACGAAAAAATATCTAACGAGGTTGGAAGAATTGATCATTGTCGAGGCTCTGCCGAGACAATTATCAATTCTCACAACCGAGTTAGATATCTTTTGCACACAATACGCTAAGAACGTATTATATTTATCTTATAACCTCTATTTTTCTTGTTTTCGTCGATTTTTCTAAATGAAATGCATATCTAAAATTACCGCATTATATCATTGTTCTTAAAAATGGTATGTGATATGATAAAAAATATCATACGGGATGTCATCACACGGATATTTATATAGTTATAAAATAAAATAAGGATACCTACATGTCCCATGAAAAAGGGACCTCAATGGCAATTTCCTCGATACCACTCTTATGGTTGCAATTGCAACTAGTCTTTTTTTCAAAAAGAGTTGACAGAGTTTTCTGGTCATAAGGAAGGGCTACTTTTAACTCACCCGGGACGAAAGTCTCTGAAGAGCTATGTTACAACCCTTTTCAAAAAAAAAAAAAAAAACCCGTTTGGATATAAATTATTTCAAAGTGAGTTGGCGTGGCAAAATATCCTCGAAATCGCATTTCAAGTCAACTCCAACTCGTTTTTAAATAAAGACCCGTTTTGAAATAAAATGATTCGCCTTTCAAGATAACAACAACAACTTGTTGTAAACCGCAAAACATGCAATTTGGTCAACTAGTAACAAATCGTCCTAAAAATGTTGAAATTGGAAATCGTCATACAGTTTAGAACATTTGATTACAATAGACATTTATCGAGATGGCATATAGGCTAAATCGCTCACCTGAATGAACTGCAAAAGAATTGTAAATTTGCAAATCTTTTAAAATGTGGATGTATTAAAAACAAGAGGACAAAGATGGTCCTAGATCGCTCACCCGAGTCTCCTTGACCCCTGGGACATCACCCCAAATG
Source organism: Fragum whitleyi (assembly GCA_948146395.1). Classification (NCBI taxonomy): domain Eukaryota; kingdom Metazoa; phylum Mollusca; class Bivalvia; order Cardiida; family Cardiidae; genus Fragum; species Fragum whitleyi. The sequence goes on from OX411553.1 coordinate 1,620,156, forward strand.
TGACCCTAGGGTCTTGATATGAACAAACTTGGAAGAGGTCCATAAGATGATGCTACATACTAAATATGAAAGCTGTCTGCATTCTGGTTTCAGAGAAGAAGATTTTTTAAGAATTTCCTAGTTTCACCCATCGTGCTCAGATGAGCTGAAAGGGATGCGCCCGGGTGGAGCCAAAATATGACCCAAGGGTCTTGATTTGAACAAACTTGGTAGGGGCCCAAGAGATGATGCTACATACCACAAATGAAATCAGTGTGCCCTCTGATTAGATTAAAGGAGATTTTAAAAGATTTTCGCTCTTTGATTCTATGTAAAAAGGGTTGCGCCCGGGTGGAGCCCAAATATGATCCTAGGGTCTTGATATGAACAAACTTGGTAGAGGTCCACTAAATGATGCTACATGCCAAATATGATGGCTGTCTGCCTTCTGATTTCAGAGAAGAAGATTTTTTAAGATTATCATTTTTTTACCCTTCGTGCTCATAAGAGATAAAGGGATGCACCTGTGCAAAGCCCAAATATGACCCAAGGGTCTTGATATGAAGAAACTTGGTAGAGGCCCACTAGGTGATGCTACACAGCAAATATAAAAGCTGTCTGCCATCTAGTTACAGAGAAGAAGATTTTTAAAGATTTTCGCTCTTTGATTCTATGTAAAAAGGGTTCTGCCCGGGCAAAGCCCAAATATGACCCAATGGTCTTGATATGAACAAACTTGGTAGAGGTCTACTAGATAATGCTACATACCAGATATAAAAGCTGTCTGCCTTCTGGTTTCAGAGGAGAAGATTTTTAAAGATTTTCATATTTTCACCCTTTTTGATAAAGGAAAAGGAAAGTTTAAAGTGGAATTCATTTATTTGAACAACTTTGGTAGAGCTTGACCCAAGGATCATCCCTGCCAAGTTTCATCAAGATTGGCCCACTGGTTCAGGAGGAGAAGATGTTTAAAGAAATTGTTGACGACGCACGACGCACGACGGACGACGGACATTCTACGACCCCAATAGCTCACCTTGAGCACTTCGTGCTCAGGTGAGCTAAAAAGAATGATGAATGGTCACTAAGCTAAACAATACGATTGCTTCTATGCAACTAGACAATCAATTTGCCAATTTTCAGGTTGATTTGGAAAAATATGTGGCCTTTAGAGTTCATACAATGTTTATCTATAATTTGAACCCAGACCTTGTTTTTGACCCCAGTTATCCCAATTTTGAACTGATAATTGCATCAATTCAATAATTCTGGCCAATTTCAGGTTGAACGAACAAAAATTGCGGCCTCTTAGAGTGCATATAAGGTTTCTCTAAGATTTGACCCCGTGACCTAGATTTTTATCCCAGTTGATCCAATTTCGAACTCGTCCGAGATTTCATCTAGACAATTATTCTGACCCATTACCAGGTTGAATGGACGAAAAATGTAGCCTCTAGAGTGTATACAAGGTAAATGTTGACGACGGACGTTGCACGACGCAAAACGCACGACAGACAAAAAACTAGCCACTATAGCTCAGCTTGAGCGCTTCGTGCCCGGGTGAGCCAAAAGTGTTTTAAAGACTGTGATTGACAAAGGAAAGCAACAACAACGAAAACAACAAAACGCCTGAGATTAAATTTGAAAGAAAAAACATTCCAACAGAGTTTTGACATTGACTTACGATTTCGAAGAATTTATTCCAAGATTAACTACGATGGTTAAGTGTTATAAAGAATTTGTTTTTGAATTCCCTGAAGTGTAATTGATTAAAGTCTTTTTTGTGAAATCTTGCAGTTTAAGTTTATTTCAAATCGGGGCATCTTTTTTAAAATGTGTTGAAATATATATGTTTTAAAATAAACTAATTATTAATATGAATGTATTAAAGAGGTTTTCCTATTGCAAAACTATTATTGATCAAATCCTTTTTGAAAAAAAGCCCCGGATTGAAAAAGAAATCAAGTCCTCTGAAATAACTCATATCTGAATTATTTTGAATCATTTTATTATAAAGAAATTGTTTATTTCAAATAAGAAAGCTTTATTTCAACGGCAGTTTTGCAAAGACAACCCTTGTCTAAATAATTTTCTTTTAAAGGAGTTTATTAAAAGGAGGCCCAAGAGGCCCAGTATCGCTCCTCTGGCACTCAGTTAATATATAACCTGTTTGTAAGCGGATAAGCATCAATTACAAGAAGGTTCTTTTTTCAATGACGTGGAAAAAATCTGTCAATAAATGTACAAGTTGTGATAACAAGACATGTTGAATTACAAAGACCTCCTTTTCCGTGACGCAGCATCATAACAACCAAAGTTAAAGAAATTTGATATAGCCTGTCTTAAAGATAATTTTTTCTGCAGTTCTGTTGACTATGATCATTAGATTAAGAGAAGGAGATTTTTTATTATTCATCATATGACACCTTCGTTCTTTGACTCAACAATCCGAAGAGTCCATGTTATATCACCAATCACATTTTAATCCAGAAAATTGAAAGACCATGTCCTTAGCATTATTTCAGTGAAGTTTGGTTTAATTCTGATCAAAAGTTACAGAAAATAAGATCTGTAATACAGTCATCATATGGGACCATTTTTGGATGGCACAACATCCCTTAGAGCACATGGTATTAACCCGATCAGAATTAAGGTAGCAATGGACACATGGCGTCATTTTTTTCCGCCCAATGAATTTTTTTCTTTGTCATATATGTTGTAGATTAACATTGGGTAGTCAATATATCAAAATTTGAAGGTACCTTTCCAAGCTCGTTTTCATGCTAGAGTTATCTGCCCCTGAGTGGTATAGGCCATTTTTCAGTAAAACGATTATATTCGTTTTAGGTCTAGTATAAACCCTGTACTAAGTTATAGCTATAAAACATATACATTTTGATAGACCTTATACATGTACACATTGGCTATTGACAAGAAAATTTCTCTTTGATCAATTTCATTTGCACAATTTGCTTTTAAAAGTTAAAAATGCACTGATTTTTGTAATTTTACTAGGTAAAATTGTCACAAAAACCCATTTTTTGAAGAAATTACCAAATGAATTTTTCTTATTTTCCGATATGTTTATAATCCATATTTTTCCTTTATTTAAAATTTATTTAAAATAATTGATAAGTAACATTTACAAGAAGAAAATGCAGGAAAAAACGTTCGCGAAAAAATATGCCCTTATTCATCGAAATCTAATTGTAATTTCAAAATCAACAAAAAACATACACCTACATTAAATATAGTTGAAATAATGTGATAGAAATTAGTTTAACATTAGAAGAATTAAAAAGGTGAAATAAAGAAGGTGTATCCAGGCATTTTTTGCCACTTTGGTTTCCATGAAACCACCAACCCTCTAAATTCAGGCGTTCACTTACTGCTATCCAAGTTTCAATTCGTGATAATCAAGGCACGTAGAAAGCAATTATGGAGATGGGTTGTTAGATAGAGACTTCTTCCTTTTAGGTTTTTTTTTCCATTACAAGACAAAATTAAATGTCGATTTCTGCATCTTCACAAAAAGGACTCTAGAGGTGACCCGAACAACTAAAGAGAATTACATTAATAGACGTGTTCAGAAAATCATATATAAGTGTTCTAATTTAAAGCGTTACTTTTTTCGCGGAATCTTTTTCAAAAATTCCAGAAGCTTAAGCCGGCTTCAGAAAAGACTACAGGAAGGTAGACAATGAGTTTCTGCTGTTTCAAAATGCTAATGCAGGAATGGCAAAAAATCATATGTTGCATTCATAGATTTTGAGAAGGTATTTGACTCAGTCTCTCATTCTAATTTATTTACAGTTCGACGTGAGAAAGGATTAAAAGGTAAATTGCTTTCAGCTATCCAAAGCATATATAGATCAGTTAAGGCCTGTATAAGAAATGGTTTTGAGGTTTCAGATGTGTTTGATTGCCCTTGGGCTTACGTCAAGGATTTAAATTGAGTCCAATATTATTTTCTCTGTTTATAGATGATCTGTACTCGTCCATTTCTGCAACGGATAACTCAGGGATTCAATCTTTCCCAGATCAAATACAAATTTGTATTTCTTTGATCGCTGACGATGTAGCTCTTCTATAGGACACCATAATATGTCTACAAAAACGACTGAATAAACAGCAGTTTTTGTGGAAAGTCAGCTCTAAAAGTTAATGTGTAAAAGTCCAAAATCATTGTCTTCAAACGAGGAAAGAGCCTTTCCAAAAAGGAAAAGTGGTTTTATGATGGCTCAAGAGTAGAATGTTTTAACAGTTTTTCATATGTAGGTCTTCTTTTCACTAGTTAACTGTCATTTTTTCAGATGACAGAGAATCAAACAACAAAAGCGAACCGCGACGCTTTTCCATTGTAAACTAAAGCGTTCAAAAAATTACCACCCTACGCGTCATGATTTTTTAAAAAAAATTACGGTAAGCCCCGTGCTTTTATATGGACGCGAACTCTGGGTAATATATATTAAGGAGTGTACGGAAAGATCTCATCACTATATTTTTAAATGGTGCATATAACGCAGCAGTATTAGGAGATACTGTGCGTTTTCCACTCTATATATTAACTCAGCACAGGTCTGTAAATTTGTTTGGCTTGGAATATCAAGGTTTGGTGAAAATAGATACATTAAAAAGTGTTACAACATGCTGAAGTATCTTGACGAAAGTGGATACGAAAATCAAACTAAATCTTTACAAAAATGGATTTGGATATATTTGGGAAAGCCAATGAACCTTTAACGAAAACAAATTTCTTACAAGTTACACAAATAAACTGAAGGATCAATATATACAAGTATGGCATATTCAATGTGAAGAAAATGATAAAAAATCAAAATTATATGTTAATTATAAATAGGAATTTGTATTTAAAAACTACCTAGATAAAATTGATGTTCCTTAATTCAGAAAAAGTCTAGTCAAATTTCGAACTTCATCTTATCCTTTGATGATCGAAAAAGGCCGTCATATAAGGTATTGATGCCAATCAAATATTTTGTATTTTCTGTAATGAACAGGAAAATGAACATCACTTTCTTCTTGTATACCCCTATTGTCATGATATTTGTACAGAATATTTTACCTAAAAAATATGAAAAACAATCTTTGATTAATTTAAATATATTATTAGCAAGCAAAATGACTAGTCTTGAAAGATCTCTTGCAATGTGTTTGCCTTTATTTAGAGATCAGAAGCCTTACAAAATCATTCTTTGTTACCTTGAACGGTATAATCTAAAGTACTTATAACTCAAGGAGACTTAGATACCGTAGGAAGTGTATTGTCTTTGACGATTGTTAATTCGTTATTTTCTAACTGAAATACTGAATACATCATGCCAATTAGTATTTTGATGATTGCCCTTCTGATTACAAATTATGTTTCATGCGGCGGCACTCATTCTTTCCGACTATTTGTCTCTCATCAATTGATTGATAATCGTAGACCTATTTGAGATAGTAGCTGGAGGCTACGAAAGGATGTGGCGGTTGTACTGGTGATAGAAATACCAGGAAACCATTGTTAGGTGCTCCAGCCGCCGCGATGTAACTGAAAAAATGTTGAAAGCGGCGTAAAACCGCATTAAATCAATATGTTTCATGCAAACTGTCAGTTTTCGAGACATTTCAGCCAGTTCCCTTTAAGTTTTTGTACTTTTCTGTTTTCTGTACTTTTTACAAAAGAAAAGCACATGCAAGAAAAAAACGTTTACCATCAGCAAAGTCATCATGTTTGTCCATCTATACTTAAAGCTGCTCTTTCACAGTCCTTCATAGAAAAAATACAAAACTTGTTCTCAAAATCAGAAATTGATGTTTAAGAATCGCACATGGGTATGGCACTGACAACAACTCACTTAAAAAAATGTAGCTTGAATGTTCAAAGCGGCAAGGTCAGTGAGGGAGCCAGTCTATTTATACCCAGTTTATTAATTTTGAAATAGTTATTTTTCTTGTATAATATTTCATTTTTTCGCATGTATCGATATGGAATTGGATGCTTATATAGTTGGCTCAAAATTTAAGAATAATTAATTAGCAGTTAGTAGTTGCTTTATTTTTTTCTGAATGGAATTCCGCTAATTCAGTAATATCTGTCTTTCTGCCTTGCCTTACCAGATCGAATCTTATTATTGTAGAGTTTTCTACACGATGAAGTCATAATTCTCAACTAATTTCACAAAAAGAAAAAAAATCGCATTTTCCCAATCTGTGAAAGAGCAGCTTTAATTAATATTTTTTAGGAAAATACCCTATGATCAGACATCCCGTTTAAATGTGAATATTGGGATGTAAGAATCTTTTTGAAAAGCAAAAACATTAATAGTTACAATGTTCATAGTTATTGTCAAAAGTACCGCCAACCTTTATTTTCAAGACTTCGCGAAGAGAAGGTCAAAGAGCAAGGTAAAGAAAACATGCTCAAAGATCTTGATCACGAGTTAAAGTCCATCACCTGAGATGATGATGAAGTATGATGGTCCTAGGTGTTAGTTCACAGAAAAAATATGGAAGGTTTTTGTTGAAGTTTTATGTAGGTTAAAGATTAAGGTCAAGGTCATATGGCGAAGAATCTTAATCACAGGTGGGATTCATCACCTTTTCAATGTAAAACACACACACACATATATATATATACACTTAGGACATATATATATATATATATATATATATATATATATATATATATATATATATATATATATATATATATATATATATATATATATATATATATATATATATATATATATATATATATATATATATATATATGTCCTAAGTGTAAGCATTCAAAAATTATAAACAAGGTAAAAGTTTTTGATTTAAGCTTTAAATTAAGGTCAAAGGTCAAAGTTAAATGTCTTGATATTACATCTTAAAGCCTATCACTTGATGATTATTTATGAAGTTTGATTAACTTCAGTAATGGTATGCAGAAGATATAAGCAAGGTTTTCGATTAAAATATTAAATCTAGGTCAAAAGACAAGGTCACAAAGTAAAAGCATTTGATCACAGGTGAAAGTAGGCATCTTCCAGTGGATGAATATATTTGTTGGCCCTCGATTTAAGAATTTAAAAAAACCAAGGGTTATTCCCTTTTTTATTAAAATGTTTTACGCCTGAATATTGTAGGTGAGTATTGGTATCATCTTCTCCGTCTATCCATCCTGAATACAATTCCTCCTACATTCATGTTAAGATTTCAATATATATATAATGTTCCGAATAAAACCATCCAATGAAGAAAGTTCTCAACCAGTAAATATATATAGGGAGCATTATAGTAATAAATCCAAAGACTTTTAGATGATCAATCACATTTTACTTTACAAATTTGTTTCATGAGGTGTGAATATGCACCTCACTCTTCCGAAGTAAAACACTTAGTGTACATTAGGTTTTAGGGTTAATCTCACATAAACAGTGATCACAATGAATATGTATCAAAAGCTCCTGATAAGGGTGTTGCATTTTTGCTTCGCTTGAAATAAATAATAAATGAATAAATGGTGTGCGTCGTGTGCTGAGTTGTTGGTACTCGTTGGGGTCGTCCTACCGGGCTATATATATACATATTTGCCTGGGGATAACACGATAAAAGGTCGAATGACTTATTTCCATCTTGGTCCTAACTCATTCCAGATCTTATCCTGCGCATAGAGAGAAGGGCAATGGTTTCTAACCACTGTTACCCATTTTTACAGCTGGGTGGACTGGAGCCCTGTCTGTTAGGTGTCCTGCCAAAACACACTACCCGCTTTCTGTGGGGCGAAAAATCACAACTACCAGGTTACAAGTCGAACGAACTAACCACTCGGCCAACGAGCGAGACACAGAATCCCATAATATTCTTAGGCTCTTGACCGAATTCATATTATCAGGGTTTACAGATGTTCGGTTTCTTCACCTACATTTATGCATGGACAAAAATGGAATTTTCACAGAATGATCCTAGTTTCATGTCCCGAGATATAGAGGATAATCGTTTGTTTCAGTGTAAGATCGATTTATATTTCATTGAGTGAACAACAGAAGCTATATTTACACGAGTGGCAGAGCCACTAGTGAAATATAGCTTTTGTTGTTCACGAAATGAAATATTAATATATCTTACTCGAAAACAAACGATTATTCTATTTCTTTAATGCAAAAATGAGACAAAATATGAAATTTCTAGGACATATTTTCGTAAAGAGCGTCATTTTGCACGTGATTGCTATGCAACGTTCATTGTTACGTCAATTATTTCGCCCCGCATAGATGACGTCAGGTAGGTTGAAATCCACAAAAGCAGGGTATAAGTTTTGATAATTTCATTGCTTTTGCGGATTAGATTATCAAGTGATAATCTACCGTTGTTTCTCGATAAACCACCAAAAACATTAAAGAATAATGTTTTATTTATAATGAGAACACAACAACTCATTTATATAATTTTGATGAAATCTTCACAGTATATTCTTAATCATTCTAGTCAGGAGACTTCAATTCTTTTTGTTTCTTGTAAGAGGACAATCAAAAAGCTTGTCTTTAAAATTTGGTGTAAATTGGCCCAGTAGTTGAGAAGACATATATTAAAAAAGTTATCACATAAAGTATGACTGACAATAAATGATGGACGACAGAGTTAAGGATGCAGGAAAAAAATATTATGGCTCCTAAGAGCGTTTTGTGATCTGGCGAGCTTAAATGAAACATTGTTTCTAACAACTAATTTTCTCATTAAATTATCTCATTTTTAATAGCAAATTTTATACAGCACATAAAAGGCAATGGTAACTGAATGGTAAAGTTTTCATCATAGCAAAATACAATATGGTATAACTATTTATTATTATTATTATTTTTATAATAATTATTATTGATAACACAAATTAAAATGTATAACGGCAACAGAGAGAAATGTCAGTTTTGCAATTCAATAACTCAAATACTGAATTGTGTGAACAGTTCATTCCTTTGGACTAAAACCCTGTAGAAAGTCACTGATGTAAGGGGCTTATCAGTCTATTGCACATGTTCAGTTACTATCATGGTAATAAATTATGTAAAATGGCTAGTGCTGTCAAGTTATTTTGTCCTGCATGGCTGCAGATCAAATCTGAAAATTTCCTCGGGATAGTCACAGAACTGTATCAGTTATAAGATGATGAATTTTAGACAAAAAACTCTAAGCGTCTAATACTAATTATATAGGTGTCAATTGTTGAATATCCAAGAAAAAAAATTCAATTGACAAAAGGCAACTGAAAGGTAATGCAGTGGCAGAGAAAAGTCAGGTAATAACATTGTTTGAAAAGGAAAAAAATGTTCGCAACCAGTTTCTTATCACTTTCCAACAAAATATCCCGATTTTTCAAAACGTACACTATGAGAGAAATAAAGTTCGCCATTTAAGTATCCGTGGCATTGTTACCTACCACGTTTTATCCCAATGACCCAGTCGGAAAAGTCCTTGCAACGTTGGAAATGAAAAATTGCCCGTCAATCTATACACTTAATCTCCCATAACCGCGACAAACGATGTCGCCGGAGTTGCATCAACTCTGATTTAAAATAGATGTCTTTAAAACCCAAATTAGATATATTTTCGTTAACCAATATCATCACTGGAAAGTTGAAAATGTAAATGCAGCCTTTATTTCAAATAATTCTATCTCATATGGCACCCACAAACATGACAGGGGATTGAAAATGACATGTCGCCATTATAAAAACATTTCTTTCTGATTGCCATGGGAAAGTTTACATCAGATTGTTACACCAAAAAAACGTTAACTCCAATGGCCTTTTTTATTTTTAATATCTTTCACGCAAAGCCTGAATAAGTTTAGCCGACAAAGTGAAGAGCATTGGCTGTCGCCAGATTTAGGACATCTACAAGACGGACATTAAAATGTGTGCCTAGATCTTTCAAATAAACAGAAATTAGCCATCTTTGTGCATTGATTATATCCTTAGCTCTACACAGTAAGAAAAAGTGACCTCTTGGACGGTTTATATGTATCCCAATTTTGTTAAATTTCATTGAAATGAACTGAGATCTGACCGTAATTTTTATTACGACACCTACGAGACATGCTTTACAACCAAGTTATTTCCGAAAACTTATTTTGAAACGGCCAGTAAATTACCAATAAACAAAGTATTCAACTTCATTAACTAGCATTTACCTACCTTTTGCAAATCATCCTGTCTAAATCGAAAAATTTGGGTTCAAACAGTTAGGAAATTCGAGGTTACGCAACATACGGGACAACATTTACGAGACATAACATTCTAAAAACTACTACAATTTAAATTCCTTCCCACTTGTTTTGTTCATTTTGCCCCGGAGTGAATCATACGTCATAACAAACCGCCGGATGTTTACATGTTTCAATGGCGGGAAGAAATTGATTGCTGTTTTTAATTCTTGGAGAGTCAGATTTTCAGGTAAGTGTTCGAACAAACCATTATGTGATGTTATATTATTTTTTCTCGGTGTCCTCTAAGTGTTTACAAATATAAGATATGATTCTTCCCTGTAGACTTAAAGCAACAGATATCCGTTCAATTATTCTATGTCCAGGAGAGGTATGTTTTAGTCCCGTAGATTACGCTTTTTCGTCCTGTAAATTGTCTTGAAACATTGTGTACAATGTTAATGCTACACTTGAATTACAAAACTATTTAAGCTGTAGATGTTTCGTATACGTTGACTGGTGTAAAGTAAGATATAAACACGTGAATAATATGACAGCATATAGTAATTTGTGCAGGCTGATTGGGGATGAAAGTAAAAATGTTGTTTCCATTCCTTTACTTCATGATCAACCATTATAGAAATCATTTTTCGGTATAGTTTCCAATAATTTATTTTTACTCGCCAAAGAAAAATGTTTAATCTTTTTGTATTTTCATAAATTCTAGTGTTTCGACTAAAATCCAAATAATAACCCCCCTAAATTCTACTGTCCCGTAGATTGCATGTCCGTGTCCCGTAAATGTTCAATCGCGTTTTTTAAACAAAACGAGAGGTTTTTGTAAAGAAAACACCTTAACTCATCTCCACTCAATCCTGCATTTTTTAGGAAAACATTTTGACGAAATGAGAAAATGCACAGAGCGTTCATTTTCTCTCTTTTCACAAGATTTTTTATCGAATACAAAATCTTTCTTTTTCGTCTGCAAACTTTCAAGTTGAAAAATTATAAAATTATCCTGTGTGGAAATGGGTTTTTTGTGGTGTTTATAAGACAGCTGTAACAATAGAGTAATTGTTTATTTTTCTAACTTCCAGGATGGCAAAGTCTAAAGCCCAAAGAATGAAAGAATACAGGCAAAGAAAGAAAGAGAAGTTAGGTGAAGAATGGCTTAAAGCTGAGAGATTGCGTGTTAAAGCATACTATGTTCCAACAGAATGTTTGAGCAAGGAAAAGCAGACAATGAGGCGCGCCAAAAACAAAGAGAGCTGTAAAAGATATAGACATAAGAAACAACTTGAAAAGGAAAGAATAAGAAGTAACGAGGCAGTAGCAAGTACCTCTGGTGAACCTGATATGGTGTCGTCTTCTTCGACTGCTGAAGCATGTAATGAAGTCAGTAGCTCAACAAGTCCATGTGAACTGACTGTGAAAATGCCATTCGTTACAAGTACAAACAAAGCGAAAGGAAAGAAGAGAGTATCCAGAGCTCTTGCTAGATCATATAGAACTATTGAAACACTTGAAGATAAGAATGAAGAGCTAAAGAAAAAGCTTAAATCAGCCCAAAAACGTATCCAAAAAGTAGAACAAAAGAATAGATTATTGTGTAATACTCCAAGAAGTAAAGCCGATAGAATAATTTCTTCCTCTGGTATAAATCCCAAGGAAGTGCCAGAAATTAGGAAGCGCTTAATTTACAGCGAATGCTTAAACGAGGAAATAAAACAAGCCAAACAGAGTAACAGTCAGCGTTTCAGTGCAGTGCAAAGAGTTGTGTCTGGTATGATTATGAAAAAATACAGACTAAAATCAACACTACAAAATCTTACAAATTTGAATAGAAGAAAAACTGTTCACCGTAAAGAGATATTGCAGAAAACCAAATTTGAGTCATGGCGCAAAAGCATATCGGCCGAAGTGTGCGACTTCTTAAAGAGAGATGATAATTCCCGCATTCTACCAGGACAAGCCGATGCTGTCAAAGATGGAAAAGGCAAAGTTCAAAAACGGGTTCTAAATGATTTCATGTATAACTTGTACCTCAAGTTTAGGGCAGAGTCTGCATCTAGTGTATCTCTCGCAACATTCCACCGCTTGCGACCAAAACACATTAGTCTTGTTAACTTTGCATCGCGGAGTGTGTGTTTATGCTCTAAACATCAGAATTTTAGCTTTCTGTTGAGAGCTGTGAAGAATCTTAAGGTCACAATGTGCACAAGCCCTGATTCCTTTGTGAAGATGGCCAAGAATTCCCAAAACCATATAGATACAATACTTAGTCAAATACCAGAATCACAGAATACAGTGAAATACCAGCAATGGCGCCGAGTGAAATTGAGTAATGGAAAGGAGAGGCAAAGGATAGTAGATGAAGAAAAGTTAAGGGAAGAGTTCATCAAGATGTTCAAAAAGGCATACGCCGAGTTCGAGTGTCATGTTGATAGAGTGGCTGATCAGTATAGAGCTGTGCGAGATATGAAGAACAAGCTGCCATCGAACCAGGTATTAGTTCAAATGGACTTTAGTGAAAACTACACATGCCAAAGCCTGGAGGAGATTCAGTCAGCTTACTGGAATAGTTCGATGGTAAACCTTCATCCAGTAGTTATATACTTCAGAAATGATGAACTTGAAATTAGTCACAGAAGTTATGTCTACGTGTCCGAAGTGCTAAGTCATAATGCGTTAATGGTGATTGCAATCTTGAAAAAGGTTGTCCATAGTGCTAAGCTGCTTGTACCAGATTTGCACACAATTCACATGTGGACCGATAGCCCTTCCTCGCAATATAGAAATAAGTCAATTTTCGATGTAGTTAGTCATTTCCAGAACAGATTTGGTGTGAATGCGAGTTGGCATTATTTTGAATGCGGCCACGGAAAAGGTCCCTGTGATGGAGTAGGGGGCACTGCAAAGAGAAACGCTGACAACGCTGTTAAACAAGGGAAAGCAGTCATTCAAGACGCCGCTGACTTCTTCGCATGGGCTTGTCAAAGTCAGGGTGGCATTTCGTACGAAATGGTAACATTGGACGACTACAATGAATCCAAGAACATGGTAGAAGCGAGAAATAATGTTATCAAACCCTTACCAGGAACGATGAAGGTACATGCTGTAGTCGGCCTCGGCGACGGAAGGATTCTGATAAGAGATACTTCTTGTGCCTGTGAAAGTTGTTTTATTAACGCAGAGTTCAATGAAAATTCTGAGTGTATATGGAAAAAGACCAGAATAATGAGAAAAGCAATGGAAAGGGGCCAAAGTGAAAACTTAGAAGTTGAAACGGACACAGCACCAGAGAATCAGCTTAATGAAAAAGACACTAAAAATGAACAAGAAACAGAGAGTTTAGCTGTTAAAGACAATAATACGAGTAACAATGAAAAGATTGAGCAGGGCGACTTCGTAGTTGTAAGGTATGAAGGAAGAGCGTATGTGGCGAAAGTTACAGAAGTAGATGAAGATGACTCCTCTGTTTACGTTAATTTTATGGCAGCATGTGGTCAAGTCGAAGGGCGCTTAAAGTGGCCAAGACAGAGAGAAGAATGTTGGGTAGAGAAGGAAGATATCTTGAGTATTATTGAAGCGCCTCAACCAACAGGAAAAACCGGGCGCATTTTCAGTGTGCCAGATGATGTCGCTCAGCTTCTCAATTAACACCACAGTGACAATATACGGGACAGTGAAAAGATTACTAGAAATTCTATCCATGATAACAATAATATCTACTGTAAACCTGATTTGTTTGGAAATACTGATATAAATTATGAGTTATCTTATATCATCTAAATCGGACTGACATTGAAGATCAAGCTTTAATTTTGGTGTATTATCTTATAAGTACAGTGATGAATAAACAACACACCATGCAGTTACGCTACGGCTTAGTGAGATAAACATATTTGGGGTTTTTTTTGCATATAAAGATATGTTGTAAGATTAACATACATTGCATTTATTATTTTTTCTTCTTAGAAATATGTTTATAATCTAAATGTAGGTAGACAATTTACGCGTCAAAAATTTGCAATATACGGGACAGACATTTGAAATGATTTCGAGTTTTTTTAAGTTGGAATGCGGAGCAATTCCAACTTAGATTTAACAAAACCGCAAAATGAACACAAGATAATTTCATTTCGGGTTTTTTGATAACACACATCACGTGAACAGGATGTGAATACACTTCGGCCTGTTTTGTTTATCTCAGCTGGACATAGACATATAGTTTATTTCATCAAGAAGTATTCATGCTAAACAATTACACAATAATCACTTCATGTCAATTATTAACACGCTAATTTATGTTTCAAACGATATTTATTGAAACTTGCGTACGAATTTACTAGTACCACATGTTTGCATTACTATATTTGGAAATCATGTGATAAGTCAAGTCCATTAAGGTCAGCTGTTGACAATAGCGCTAGCCAATCACGTGATCTGCTTATTTGGTAATGTCGCGACCTCTTTTTCATAGAATTGTGGCAATAGTACAAGACAATCACGTGATCTGCTTATTTGGTAATGTCGCTACCTGTTTTTCGTAAAATCATGTTATAGCTTCTTTTGGAGGTCTAGTTTCTCTTTCTGAACGCCCTTATTACACACTTCAACAAAAAAATTATCAAATTGTTCCGTAAACCATCATAAGAAACGCACAACATCTACAGATATTTATCTGCATTAAAACCCCGATCCAATAAATATTCTCTCTTTATTACTTCTCTAAAAACGGAACCCATTTCTAAAATCGCGCGACAATTTAACTTGATGGTGGACGCAGCAAGGATCGATGAAGGTATAGATCCACAAGTTTAAGTGAGTGATCAAAGGTCAATTTTGTCGATACGTGAACACAACTCCTCCCTCATTTATGGACAGATTTTGATGAACTTTTCACAGAATCTTCCTAGTGTCCTGACCTAGTGCATATTGTTCGGGTTTAGTGAATATTAGCCGCGTCCTTGAAAAGGGGGCCTTCATTTAAAAAGTCTTGTGAACACAACTCCTTCATTTATGGACCAATTTGGATGAAACGTTCACAAAATGTGCCTAGACACCTGACCCAGCGCATACAGTCGCAGTTTGGTATTTTTTTAGCCGTGTCATGGAAAAAAAGAGGCATTGTATTGAAAACATTATTGTGAACGCAGCGTTCCCCTCCATTTCTGGAATGTTTTGGATGAAACTTTCACAAAATGTTCCTAGTCACCTGACCTTGCCCATATATAGTCGTGGTTGGTGAAATACAGCTGCGTCGTGGAAAAAAGGACCTTCTTGTAAAAATTCTTGTAAACGGAACCCCCCCTCTATTTATAGACTTATTTAAAAAAAATCTACGAAATGTTCATTGTAACCTGAATTTGTGCATGTTGTTGCAGTTAAGTGAATTTCAGTCGCGTCATGGAAAAGGGGGCCTTCATGTCAAAGTTCTTGTGAATGCAACTCCATTCACAAAAATGGCCGTATTGTTACTTTTCTTATTATACAAATTGTACATTTGAGATAAAAGTCAACACCTATTTTTTTTAAGGATTGATTTGGTTGATACTTTCAAAGGTTATTCTTCATCTTCTTCTTATTATTATTATTAGTTGAAGTTTAAAGAGGCATTAAACCCCATTCAATCAATCAATCATAACGAACAGTTTGAGCTTAACAATTTAAATAAGTAGTCTGCAAATGTTTTGAATTGTGTTCTGTCAAAAAAAAGAATAGTCTACAAGTATTTTTGTGAAACAGCAGCAGAGTGACGGCGTATATTGTGCCTATGGGACTCTTGTTACTCTAGCAGAGGGTTTTCCGATTATTAAGCTTTAATGATACCAATTTTCAAAGTGCAATATAGTAAAATAAAAAAAGATATACCGGAAAGAATGGACGCACCATCATTTTGTACTTTGATTTAGCTCTAAGATAATCGTACGATTGTCGCAAAATATTTATATAATGGTATCAAATTGTTATATTTATCGTAGGACCTAACCCTATTTTGATCGTAGCAAAAAACGATTGCTTAACCTTAATTGGTTTAGGGAGGCAAAGAATAAAGATTCACTAGACTTTATTTAATTATACGTATTTAAAAAAAAAGTTGTCTTGGTAAAGACTCCGTTAGTCCATTCTCCAGGCGAAACTTTGATTATTGAAATTCCAGGGTTTACAGTGAATCACCTACAAAGCTGCAAAACCGCGAACAATAAAAAAGGGAGTAATTTCTGTTAGGTAAACGCAAAGTGTGAACCATCATTTCAAACAGTGAATAATTCTATAGTAAAGGATTGAAATTTCAATGTATCAAAGTGTTCTGTGTAGTTACACTGCTACGACAACGACAACTTACGCATGAAAGATTTATTACAAATACTTCCATCTGCAAGCGTTAGAATGGGAGAATCAAAATTTGGTACAATACGTTCTATTCAAACGCAAAGTAATTGTCAATGAGAAACAAAATCAGGGTCTCTGTTGTTGCATCTATCCTTTTGAAGAAGTTTGTATGAGAATTAAAGTAGAAAAAACCCAATAAACGAATCACAATAATAATTGAAAATGATGATAATGATAGAATGATTAAAAGTTAAGACCTCGAAACATTCACCTAGAACTTGGTACATGTGATCATGCTCATTTTACCAGGATGTATCAGGTACAACTAGTCGTGTAATGCTCCACACATCCAGCGCGACAGCCCGGAGTCGTTGTACGCTCGTTGAAATACTCATTATTTCAGGACATACAAGTAAACATCTTTTTTGTCAGTATGGTGATTTTATGTTCTGTAATTTAGGGGACATTTTACCCACTTACGCGTAAGTTTATATCAGATCACCTGCGCGTGCAGATTCAAGGGTTTAATTTTACGATACAAATTGTCTATGATTTCCAAAGATTTTTATGAAGGCTATTAACGACCATCTTTTCTCCTCGATTCGCGCATGGTAATTATATCATCTGCGTTTACATTGATTTAAAGTGAGCACCAATCTATTTTCTTGCCTTTTTTCTTTAGCAGAATTATGTTCTCTCATTTCTTTCTTTTTATCGATTTTCTTTAGTCAGATTCAGGCTTGTATAGCGATTCAGGGGGTTCAAGCGTTTCTCGTTGTTGAAATAAAATGAATTTATATACGCCCGTCAAAAGACGAGACATATTATGTGATCACCTGTGGTGGGCGGGAGGAGTCAGCTTCGTAAGTGGCTTGAGGTCACCGTCTCTTGAACGCATTCCAACTTATCAGTACTTTCAGTACTTTGATTATTGTACAGCAGGACGTTTGATACCAAGATACACAATTTCTCACATGTTAAGACTACTTTTGTGTTATTGTTTTGTTAAAAGTTACTATTACTTTGAGTTTCACTCTATTTGCAACATAAATGATGTTTTAAACAGTAAAACGGACAAGTTGTAAAGTTGGGTTTCACTTTATTTTTTTCACATGATTATTATTCCAACGGGATAAATTTCAATTGGAAAAGTCGTCTAATGTATATACATTCAATTTGTATCACTAATACCGTTATTTAAAAGGTGCACTCGAAATTTTGACACTTCCGAATGATACACCCCCTATTCTTATATTCTGATAATTAATCTTACCCTTGTTATAATAATGAACACATAACACAAAATATAATCTTCCCCAACTGGTGAAATTTAGAAAAATATGTTTAGGATTAATATATAATCAAGATTATATGAACTAAGACCGTAAATTCGAAGCTCTCAAAAAAAATTTTTTTTTTCATCAATTCGTCGCAGTTGTGGGAGATTAAGTGTAGGCTATATAAAACAATTTTCAAGAGGGTTTGAAATTTTATAACCAAATGATTTTAACCCCAAAAGAAAATAATGTTAATTTCATTGGAATATGATTTCGATACAAGATATCACTACTATAAAACAACACCAAAACGCACGAATCTTTGATATGAAAAATAAACGAAATGGATAAACTTTTATCAAAGGGAGGTAATATGTTTTCGTCACTTTTGCTTTTTGCTTTCAAATAGTGTCAGAAAGCCTTAAGAAATTTAGTTTAAAATGGACACAAATTTGATATTCTATTTAAAATATGCACGTATTTTTTTGACGAAAAACAGACAAATTTCTTGAAATTAACTTACATTAATTTCGCGCCGTTTGTAAAAAGAATAATGATACGGTCTTATCCATTGTGATGGTTCTTTTACGACAGTATAGTGTTTACAGCTAATTCTCATAGTTTTTCTACTAGTGAAGTAACACTCGTATGATAAAAAAGATATTCATCGGTCTTTTTATGATGTAGGTCATAATTATAATGACCATCTTTATTTTTACATCTACTTCCATAATATTATGGTAAATTTTCTCATCAAATTCAAAGATAATGTATAATTCATAAAGCAAATAATGGAATAAAAATCAAATTATCAGTTTATGGTCAAAGTAATATTGAAGCTGATTCTCAAGTTAAACTTTAACCTAGTTTTCATTATTGCTAAGTGACCAAAATCTTTTAATAATTCTCTTCGTTTTAGGACAGTAATTTTCTTAGCATTTTATAGCTTAAAGATCTCCAGAAATATAAGCGACCGATTCGAATAAAATGAGCCTTTGGGTCTTATTATGTCATCGTCTGCATCGTCTGTCTGTCCGTCTGTCTGTCCGTCTGTCCGTTAGCAAATTCATATCCGGTCCATTACTTTGAAACTATTAAGCCTTTGGTCTTCAAACTTCACAGGTGTATAGATCTCATAGCTAGGATGTGCAGAGCGCAAGAATCACAACCTTACCATTTGTAATTTTTCAGTTATTGCCCTTTGTTTGATTCAGTTAGCGAATTCGTGTCCGGCCCATAACTTTGAAATTATAAGGCATTTAGTCTTGAATCTTCACATGTGTATAGATCTCATAGCTAGGATGTGCAGAGCGCAAGAACCACAACTCTACAATTTGTATTTTTTGAGTTATTGCCCTTTGTTTGATTCAGTTAGCAAATTCTTGTCTGGCCCATAACTTTAAAACTATAAGGCACATGGTCTTGAAACTTCACAGGTAAATGGACCTCATAGCTAGGATGTGCAGAGTGCTATAACCCTAACTCTACCATTTGTTATTTTTGAGTTATTGCCCTTTGTTTGATTCTGTTTCCAAATTCGTGTCTGGTCCATAACTTTCAAAATACAAGGACTACCATGTTGAAACTTCACATGTATGTAGAACTCATAGCTAGGGTGTTTGATTACATTATCTCAATCTGATTGAATTTGTGAGTATTTTAGTAGTACTCGGGTACATATAATTACTTGACTGAGAATGGTGATGATATCCATAAGTAATCCAGAGTTCTTTAATTGCCTAAGAACACATTTTCCCAAAGACAAATAGGAAAACAAAACAAAACAAACACTACCATCATAATAAATACAATATACTATAGTGTTTGCTAGAAATTACATCCTAAGGATCAATAAAAAGTTCAAAACATCATCCATTTATTTCTGAGCTTCGGGCGTATAATGTCATGCCCAGCGTTGCTCTTGTTACACTTTCTTTTTCTTTTCAAACAGAAATTAAGGACGTACGACTTTACAAGAGTGTCGTTGACAACAGTTTCGCCGACAAAGGATTACATATATTTGATTGAAAGCCGTCAGTTTCTATGATGCACGGAGAAAATATTCTCAAAATGAAGAATACCCTTTCGAAGTTTTTGCAAAATACATCATTAAATGAGGTAGCTTTATTTGCCCGTCGACATTTCATCGCGGGGTAGTTGGCGTCAACTGAATACCTGTTTTTCTCGCACAAGTACTATGATAAAATAATTTCCTAGTCTAGAGCCGCTATCCCATATTGGTTACAATTATCTGCAAGTTGACGTGAGACTCTTGTCGAAAAGAGTGAGTTGCCGTCGGGGATCGAACCCGGGATACAAGTATTGATAGTCAAATAGACTATGGCCGCGGTTTCTAAGGTGTGATTAAGTGTTTTAACTTCTATGAAGCATGATCTAAATAACCTTATCTCTAAAATAAGGTTTTTAAGTTTATCCAAAACAGGTATATTTCCACGTGTTCTATCAAATTCAAAAATCCAAAGTCTTAACGGCGCTCTACTTTTTGAGTTCAGTATACTGTAAAATGACACTTTTTTGTTAGCCAATCAGTATATATATTAATATATGGCCTGCTTTCAAAATCATAAATAACAAACACATCAACTATGATGGTTTTGCGTATCACCTTCGTTATCTACCTCACTAATTTGATTGGTTATGATTTAACGGATTCCTGCGAAAATGACGCATCGAATAAGAAGAATGATAGTAAGTCATCATTTATTTTAATTCAACTGGATTTTGTCCAGGAGGATCATTGTCACGACCTGCGACCCGTTTTACTAAACATCTTACGATCATTTTTTTGCGTTAGTCAAAAATTAAAGTTGCTCCTACAGAAGTAATTAAATAATGAATTCTGCCATGCATCATCACATTTGAATCGTCTTCTTAAGACGATTCCAATGAGATATTGCAAGGCACAATCTAACAATGAATGAAAACATTAGGTACGATTTGTGATTTTCACTTACGATAATTTTTTTCGTAAGAAGTTAAGTAAAACGGACGCCTGGTGTTTGTCGTTAGTGCGTCTGTCTGTAGACTTTTTCTTTGAATAACTATGATGATTATTGCCAGAATTCAACTTAACATCAAAGCAATTATTATCAGGACATCCAATCTCGGGTTCCATCGTTACATTCTGATCAGACTAGGTCTTTTGAGTACAGTCGAATCACTGGAAAACGACTTGCGTGTTAAAATATAAACAGGGGACACAAGATGACCTCTGCGGCTCTACTACCTTTCAATTGAATCTTGATCCATAATCTTTTTTTTATATATTAGGAACTTTAATGCTATAAAATAAAAAGAATTTGTGAGATAAAAAATCAAGCAGACTAAATCCTCACTGTAAGAAATAATCCTACCTTTTAATTCTAATCTACCTTTCTTGTTTTTTTCTGATGTAAAGTTTAATATAACCTTACTTTCGACTACAGAAAAATTCTGTCAGAGTTTGAAGATTGTCAAATAAAACTTATTGGATATGATTATTTTGATTGAAAAAGAATAGGGCATATTTTCCGATTATGATACGAAATCCTTTTGTTCCTTCAAGTGTAGTAATCTTGTTTCAATTTTCAATACCTATTGCTTAACAAGACTATTTTGAGTGCAAACCCATATCGTCTATTTTCCTTTATTTTACAAAAGATCCATCAAAATGTACATCCCTTAAGACTCTACTCTCATTCTATCAAAATTTCAAGGAAAACGATTAAATTAGTGGAGTTGATCGCAACGATAATCCTTCAAGTCATATTCTATACCCATTCGGAACATCGCTCGGACTTTTCCGTAAACTGGAAAGTACCTCGGACGTAAGTGTAGTAATTTTGGGTCATTTTTGAGGTAATTCGGCTCCTGGTGGTACTTCGGTTAATACGCTTGTAGAAAATCACATTTTATTAATTCGCTCCGATCATCTTTGGAGATCTTTTGGGCATACTATAATTTGATGACAAAACGCAGTAATGCACTGCGTTTTGTCATTAAATTTTATTATGCCCTCTTTTCTTCTTACGTTGATTTTGATTTATGCAACATCATCCTTAGCGGGATCGTTGATGTTTGTGACGTCATATAAACCCACGTGAAAAAAGACGCACTTTCATGGCTGCGCCCTTATTATTCCCGAGGTCTATTCCGTAGAATCGCCGAGGGTTCCCGATTGAATCTATACCATCATCAATTTCCGCGTTTTCTACCGAATTGGCTTCATTTTCGAAAGGAACTTTCCTTGTGACGTTATAAATCATCCACGATAACCCAATTTCACTCTTGATTAGCATTTGAAACACCCGATTCGATCTTTTTTGGAAGAGTATTATTACGTCATAAGCATAGTTTGTACGTCAAGGCAGTACAAACACCCCTTATTCACAACTCGGCTACAGGCATCCCCTCGACAATTAATATTCTTCGAATAATCTCTTATTTTCAACATCATCAACAAACAAAACACTTAACCACCACCTCATGTTGGTTATTTACGGTGGGCGGAAATACAAATTAAAATTCGACTCCTTCGGGAATCCCGGGACCTCTCTGTCCTTAAGCAAGTGCTCGACAACATCGCTATAAAAGCTATGTTGTGCGACAAGGCAGTACAAACAACCCCACTGCACAATGCGTTTAATCGGGGTATGAGCAATTAATAGAATGACATTCCATAAGAAATTTTACTAATCTAGCTTGTATTATTTTTTAGTATTTTTCCTTTGTTGTTTTCAGGACATATTTTTTCCGGAGTATTCTTTGAGAGTGTTATAGCTATATAGCTGTTAATATTATGCTTCATAGGTTGATAGATCTCATTGAGGAAAATTGATTGCTTAAGAACAATAAATCTAGCTTGTATATTTTTTTGAGTAATTGCATTTGGTTATTTTTCAGACTTTAATAACGTGTGGACCAAATATCTGAAATATCAAAAATTATGATAATGATATTCGGGTAGGAATAACCCCTTGAAGGGAAATGCATTTCATAGGAACTCTAAATATATGGCTTAAACTCAATTTCTAGCTTTTATAGCAGAGGATGTGTCCGACATGACTCTTGTTTTGAATTTGATTCGATCAGCATTATTGGCGGGGTGAATAAAAAATGTTTGGCCTATTTCCATAAATACGAGACCAGCGACTAATGTACAACACAGCTACTTTTGAAAAGTTTATGCCGTTAAAACTTGGTTGAGTCTGTATAAATTCCGAATTCCATTCATAAAAATCAAAGCTAGACTAAACAGATGGAGTTCATTCAAAATGGTATCAGTGGAGCTTTGTTATCATTGATTTGTCAGGACCACAATTGAAATAAGAGAGGCCTCTATCGTGTGATTCTTTGTTTGATGTCATTGAATGGATAGCATAACTCCTTGAAAGGCTTGTTTGTTTGATTATTTTTTTTTATGATTCGAACAATGATTTTTGCGCATGTATTTTAATGTTACATTATTTTGTCATTTTTAGTGTGATTGCATCGTTTTTATCCTTATATTGTACTAATTATTTATTGTATGATCTGTTTTACCGAAATAAATCTATCTGTCAATTTATTTGGTTGTTTAGTTTAAAACATTTAAACCAATATCATATTTATTGAGCTATAATATGACCTCAACGGTGACTACAAGGTTTTCCAAAATTTTACCTTGTGGCCTAGTTTTTGACCCCACTTGATTCGATTTCGATCTCCACTGAGATTTTATGAAGACAGCCAAAATCTAACCAATTTTCAGGTTGATTGCTCTAGAAGTATGGCCTCTAGACTGGTGACACGGTTTTCCTCAGATTTGGCCCTGTGACCCAGTTTCTGATCCTCACTTGACCTAATTTTGAACTTGACTTAGATTT
Source organism: Fragum whitleyi (assembly GCA_948146395.1). Classification (NCBI taxonomy): domain Eukaryota; kingdom Metazoa; phylum Mollusca; class Bivalvia; order Cardiida; family Cardiidae; genus Fragum; species Fragum whitleyi. The sequence goes on from OX411553.1 coordinate 1,643,807, forward strand.
CTGGAGAAAAACCAATCTGACCAATTTTCACTTTTGATTTACTAAATATATTACCTCTAGGAAGTCTACAAGGTTTTTCGAAGATTTGACCTCGTGATCTAGTTTTTGACCCCCCCCCCCTTGACACAATTTCGAACCAGACATATCAATCTGACTAATTTTCAGGTTGATTGACCCAAAAATATAGCATCTAGAGTGTCTAAAAGGTTATTCTAAGATTTTATTTCGTGACCCTTTTTTACACCACTTGACCCAATTTCGAAATCATCCAAGATTTTTATCAAGACAATCATCCTGGCCAGTTTTCAGGTTGATTAAGCAAAACACATGGCCTTTAGAGTGTTTATAAGTTAATGTTGACGACAGACGGCACACGACGGACATCACACGACCACAAAAGCTCACATTGAGCACTTTATGCACAGGTGAGCTAAGATTAAAATCGGACAGAAGAACTGCTGACATAAATTTAGTGCTACAGATATATATGTACGTGTAACTCACAATTCAAAATGGAATAACAATTCTAACTATATAAAAATAAACAATGTTGAAATTTGGCCTTTCTTGCATAAGGTATTTTGACGAAAATATTCAAGTTATGTTGGCGCACTTTTGCCATTTAAAGTGTGATTGCATCGAATTAATCCTTTTATTGTTTATTGTATGATCTTTTTTTTCCAAAATAAGGCTTTCTATCTATCTGTCAAATGTTTGACTTGCCTGCTTTAAAATAATTACAGAGGAACTACGTCAGTGCTACACATATATATTTAACTCCAAAGTTTAAAGTCTAAATTTTTTCCAAATTAGAAGAAGATGCAGACTTACAAAAACATACAGATATATTTTTAATATCAGTTACTTACAAAAAAAATGTTGTCTAAAATAAAGAAATTATATATCTTAAGTTTTTCTCATTCGCCTGATTTTAATTACTTTGCTATATAGCAACAAATAGCAGTATTTTGTAGGTAAGGGTTAAATCCAATAAAAGGAAACAATGCAAATAGGATAAACTGACATTGGTTAATTTCATTTAATTGTACTAATACTATTTAACTATAAATCTGATAAATGTAAAATTTGTCCCTCTTTTAGTATTTCGAATTTCAACTATGTACAAGGTACAATTAAAAATATATACGTGTACTGGTATAATCAAACAAGAGCATTGCATATGGGTGCCCAAAACTACAACAACAGCCTACACCACAAAAGAGTAAAGACACCAAGGTGATGACTGGACCTTGTGTATTGTTTACACAGGCCCTCTTATAAAAGGGAACAAAACAAAGAAGATACATTAATCATAGCTTTTAATGCAGATGATTACATCTTTTTTTCAATTTTGACAATTATGGAGAAATATAGAACAACTAAGAAAGACAGACATACTGGTGAACACTGTTTATATGTAAAGCCAACTACTTTCAGGCTTCCTTTTCACTACTGTATTGATTGATTCAATGTGACCAATCAGTTAGCAACCTCTAGAATATATGGTCAATTATCCTTGGTTGGAAGCCATTTGTTAATAAGAAATAAAATGTTATCCTATGTATCAAAATATTCTCTCCAAATAAATACATTTATAAAGATATATGTATATATTTCTATTTCAAATCTAAAATAGCAATTCAATATACTATAGATAAATATTTATATTTCTTGTTTGAAAAATTGTGTTAACACATTGCTGTATTTCTTACTGAGTTGTTAGTGTGCTTACACTCATAAACATATGGTTGTAACTTCATTAAAAGCGAATATGTTTGCCATGTCTTGTAATTTGACATGCTTATCTTAGTTGCACAGCAGAGCCACCACTCACAATATATATATATCACAATATATTTCGCTTTTTCTTAATGTGGCGTAATGTGGCGTAGATCTGCCACCAATTACCTGATAGTTATCTATCTTATAATAATTCATTTAAGGTGCTCTTGATGTGTTTGCACAGCATTCACATTTCACAAGGTAATCTAGTGGTCCCCATACACAGATATATAGATTATTAATCATGATCTCAATAAGAGAATTCAGCAACTTTAAGATAACTACCGGTATACAGGGACCATAGGTTGTTCAAATATATACAAGAAAAATATTGTATGGTTTAGTGTGATGTCTCTGTCATGTTAATGAGATTAAAGCATCTACATGGTACCGTCTCTTTAACGCCTTGCCATTTACAAAAAGTACTTCTTTTTAAAATTATACTTAATAAGGTCTAAATGGCAAAGTCAATTACACCTATAAAACTGTGACATAATTCAATGGATACTGTAAGCTGCCTCGTAGACACCAACTGGATTTGTGGAAATGGCAAACTGACTGGCACCCTTAACAGAAAAGACAAAAAAGCTTGGGCCTAGTGGCTGGGGAGGGATTCTCAGTGCATACCATTTCTGAAACAGTTTAATTTGCAAAAAATTGTATGTGGCAAGAAATGGTCAGTAAATGTCTCATTACAAATGTTTTTTCTTTCGCCCGTTTTCTAGGCTTTGCCTAATTTCATATTATCATCAGATCCTGTAAAAACTCTCACAGGATGATACTAGATGTGGCCTTAAGAATCTAGCTATTAAAATTAGGGACGGTCCATCGAAGAAAAAGAAGGTGAGTTTTTGAATTTCACTAATTGCAATCTTAACCCTTTGCTGTTTAATCCCTGCTTTTTACGTGTCTGATTTTATGATTGAGAAAACAATGTGAAAAAAAGAAAAAATTGCTTCTGACAAGCAATTTCTTCTTTTTCCACACTATTTTCTACCCTACAGAATGGTTATTTTCCAAATTAAATCCACTTTAAATTTTCGTCTGCAAAACCTTTGAATTTGAACAGGTCCTAAATTTTGTAAAACAGGAAAGGGTTAAATACATGATTAAGTCCAAAAGTGTGATTAGATTGTCTTGATACTTTCATATGATGATTTCATGGTCATAAAGATATAAATATGCCACAATCAAAATTTAAGAGACTTGATAAAAGCAACAGCGGATGTACAAATTTCAGTTGGTGATCGGAAGTAAATTTTGCTCATACTGATGACAAAATTGACCTTTGATCACCCACTCCAAATGGTAGCCTATATCTATAAAATTGAATGGTATTGAAAAATCATCACTTTTTATTTTAGATTTGGAGGGATCAGGATCCGGTGGTGAGTAACGTATTATATAGAGGATAATCGTTTGTTTCAGTGTAAGATCGATTTATATTTTATTGAGTGAACAACAAAAGCTATATTTTCACGAGTGGCGGAGCCACGAGTGAAAATAAAGCTTTTGTTGTTCACGAAATCAAATATAAATCGATTTTACACGAAAAACGAACAATTATTCTATTTCTTTAATGCAAAAATTCGACAAAATGTGAAATTTGTATAACATTTTTTCGTAAAGCGCGTCATTTTGCACGTGATTGCTATGCGACATTCATTGTGACGTCATTTATTTCGCCCCGCATAGATGACCTCAGATAGGATGAAATGCACAAAAGCAGGGTATAAGTTTTTAATAATTTTACTGCTTTTGCGATGAGATTATCAAGTGATAATCTACCGTTATTTCTCGATAAACCACCGAAAAGCATTTAAGAAATGACATAATCCAGGTTGCGGCTGTGAAATTATAGTCCGTCTGACTTCTAAATGGCCTAACATTTAGCTGAAATTCTCTAAAACGATAACTTATATTTGCTTTTCATATTCATTTTTCAATCAAATACCATGAAGAATTATGTTTTTTCTGAATTTTTGAAAGTAAAATAGTGATTTTGCCCGTCCGTTTTCATTTTAACTCCCCGGGTAAGATCACATGGGGCGCGGTTTCGATCTAAGTTAACCCGGTTCCCATTACACTAGTGAAGTCAATTTAACCTTGCGACCTTGATGCTTCTGATCCCGGGTCAGCCGGAGTTACCTGGATTCCGATATACGCCAAAAAGTAGTGCACTACAGAAAGATTATAACAATACTGGTATTTCTTTTAAGTAAATAGAAATTACTTTTGATCTCTTTTATATTGTGTTGTGCACGGGTTTACCAATTCTTTAATGGAATATATGCATTCTATTATATTAACTTTATTATTGTAGCGGTATGTTTGAATAACTTTTACTACCAACAGTAGGTATCTCAGTTCACATGAATGTCTTCTCTACACAGTTATTTCAAATTCATTACATTATCTCTGCCGTCCCTCAGCCTGTCATATGAACTCCCCCTGTCTTTCATTCCCAGATTATTTCTATAATAAACGAACCAGCGATTTATCTCCCCAAAAATAATTCCAATTTACATAGGGTTCGAGTCAAAGGTGAGTGATATTTTGTGAGCCGTTTCTTATATTTTTGGCCTGGTTTTACAGGCCATAGGAGATAACCCTGTATCTTTGAAATCGCCTAGGGAAAAGATAAAAAGTCAAAAACCGAACAACGTGTGTACTACGTAGTTTTTTTGTGCTCATACGCGCCAAAAAATGGTCAAGTATTCGTCATCACATTTTGTGCGAAACGAAGTGCTTTGTGAGTTCAATACAGTACTTGCATATCACTACGCTGTGCTAAAATCAAAGTACTGATAGTCCTGAGGGCGAGGGAACTGAATAGACGAAACAACACACGAGGTCAATTTTCTGGAATATAACCTTGATTATTCACCTTGTCCGTTTCATGTATACCAGATATTTTCTTACTTATCACTGCCAAAATCACTACTATGTTAAAAATACATAGCTTTATTATATGATCTTGGCGGATGACCTTGCTAATAGGGAAAAGAAGAAAATGCTGCTTACTGACACTTTCTCCCTTTTCCCCCAATATTATCTACCCTTTCTGCTACAAATTTTACTAATTTGCCCACATATTGTATGTTATCTGTAACCATTTACAATTTGGACCCGTCTATACATTTGTTGTCTTGCAATGGATTAATCTAAATATAAAAAAATAAAATAAAAGCCTAGTCCCACCCTTAAACCCTTAAACAGACGACGAGATTTTAGCCTTGGCCAACTTGGAACAGGTTGCAGACAATAAACCAACACGAGTGTAATTTGATATAGAGTAGAAAATAAAAATAATGAGGTATGAGTATAATGTGGACCATATTGTGGGAAAGGGAGAAATCGATCCTATCATTTTCTTGTGTTACCACAGTAAAATACAACATCTTTATGGAATTCAATTCAATATTGAATAAGAGCCGACGAGCTTGTGCCCCTAGAAAACAGCATTTCTACGATTGATCGAATGGATTAATTGACTGACTATTAGCAAACCAATCAACTCAACTAAAATTGTAAAAACCCGAGTTGGGCCTGTCTATAAAGCGGTATGGGGTAGTAATCTATACCTTAGGAATTACTTGTTTTTGGCGGACTCACCACTATATAGTGATCAAACCGTTCGACATTTTCCTGTGAAGTGAGTCCGGAATATGGCTTACGGTCCCTATAGGTAAATGGAACCATTGGTTTCCCTCGCCTAAAAAACCTTGCTAAAAATATTCAAAAATTAGAGTGCATGCCTTCAAATATCACCTTGCCTCTTTATAAACCAGGCCTTCGGCGCTTTTAGCGCAATGATTTTTTTTTATGAGTTAAATTCTGTCTGTGTAGTTTACTTGGCAGGGATATTGAACCGAGTGTGTCCCTTCTTTGTACAGAATCCATTTGACCAGACATTAACAATCATTTATATATAGATTCTGAGATGATTCCCATGTTCCCTGATTAAGATCCATCAAAATCTATTATTTAACGAAATCGTTGCCATCTTCGCGCGGATTTCCAATGAACGGGGAGTTATACGACACAATCATGTAATAATAAAGTCTAAAATGAAGTGCCGTCGATATGTTAATAAGCATTAATGGTCGTTTTTTTGTGTCAAAAGTTTAGTATAGAACCACCTGTTTCTACTATATGTTTACAATTTCTAACTACTGAACATCACTCTCCAACACTCGTGTTTAAAAGCGGAAATGCGAAAAGGTTAACATTAACTAGATAGACAAAATAATTATTTTGAAACTATTTTATTCTCAAAGATTAATTTGTGGAATGTTATTAGGCTAAATTAAGATATTATCAAATACATTACCATTTTACAAACGTATTTTGTGTAATTGATGAAAACGTTGGTTCTTATAGAAGCCAAACGGACCATACCTCGTTTCATAGTTTAGCCTCCACATCGAAAAAGGCCGGGGTATGTTGTTTTACCGTTGTTCCTCTTTCTAATTATCTGTCTGTCAGCAAAAACTTAATCAACAAAACTAAAATTTCCAATTACTTCAAGCCTATTCAAGATACAACGTTCATATTTTGGTATGAAGATGGATACAAATTATACGCATCTGCTGACTCCAAGGTCAAGGTAATGTGGCAAGGTCAAAGTCATTTTTCGAGGTCAAACATCTGAAAATTCGCTGTTTTGGGAGCATTCGTGATGCTAAACAACAAGTCCTTTCATAAGGCAAAGAATTTCTCCTATTCATTTTTCAGATCCATACATTCATAAAGGAGTTACTGATATGCTTAAATTAAAAAGGTTGACCTCGAACTATTACCTTTATGCTAGCTGAAAGGTTCCATTCAAATAACATATATTTTCATGACGGAAATGGTTACACAAAATTAATTTTGAAATCCACGCATAAATGTAGGAGCTATGTTATGGATAAATCTTTCGACATTTGATCGTAATCTGTGACCTTGACCTTGACCTTGATCCTTTCTGATATTTTTTTCAAATAGCACATCAACTCGTGTTGGAAAAACCGTGCCTAGTTATATTGAAATAAATCAATACTGATAGGAGATATGTTCGGGACAGGCACACTTGAGCTTTGACCTTGACTTTGGACCTAACGGAATCTTTTCATACCTACGTATGCTGGAGATAAAATGCATTAAATTACTTTGTTCGGACAGACGGACCAATAGACGCTGGGAGCATATACCGATTTTCTATATCGACTAGTAAGTCTCGATCAGCACAAAAGGGCCCGACTAAAAGTAAAAAGAAAATGTATGAAACTGTAAAAAAGTTATTTATATTAGGACTTCATGCTTTTTTTCTTTGCCACTTTGTGTTATCATGCTTGGTCACAGAAAAATGGCTAATGTGAGAAACCCCCCTCTTAACAGATGACCTACATTATGGTATGAAACCTCCATTTGTTTAAGCCTATTTATTTTACACCGATTTGGAAACAAGTTCCTACAACTTAGATAAGTCCCTCTCGATTCTGCTTCCTAGAAAAGTCACCAGTACTCGCGCCAAATGTGTGGGCCTATGAAAGAACCAAGATCGATAGCCGCTCCCGGGAATCGAACTTAGGACCTTTGGATCAAGAGGCCGACTCTCTACCTCTAGACCGCGGGAACCACACAGAAAGAAACCTCCATTGAAGATTCATCATAGAAAAAATGGCTTGTTGTTAACTGTAACATACTTTCTTAAAACACCAACTTTAACTAAGAATGGATTTGCGCGAAACCTTATAGAGTGTCTCTTGTCAACTGGCTATACGTATTCTCGCAGTTTGGCAAAATTTCGTCTCACGCCTAATCATGCTTAATAAAAAACGTGGAAAATGCATTAAATGAAAGTATTTAAAGTACTGTGTGCAATACTTGTGATTCGATTTTCATATTGAGAACACACCCTTTAAACTTTCCTTGTTTAAAAGGAAAATCAGATGGTAATCTGCAGGTCAGACTACATATGTGCAGGCTGATCTAAGTCTATGCATTCCGCCAAAGTGGGAATATTCTGAGTTCAGTTTTACAAGCGTTAATCAAAAGAAGTATTTATTTGAATAGATTACTCTTCTGGCGATGACAGCGACGGTATTACCGACGATAGCGAAGATGACGGCGAGGAAAATGAGGTATTACTTTTAGTACAAAGGTGTCATTTAATTCTGTCAATAATTAGACATTGATTTTTTATCAATTTTATTTTTTTCATGTTAAGACTTTTTATCTTATAACTATACGAATATCCGTGTGATAACATCCCGTATGATATTTTTTATGATATCACATAGTTATTTTTAGAACAATGATATTATGCGGTCAATTTTAGAAACTTGTATTTCTGTTAGAAACATCTACGAAAACAAGACAAAAAGAGGTTATAAGATAAATGTAATAAGTACTAAGTGTATTGTATGAAAAAAATATCTAACTCGGTTGTGAGAATTGATAATTGTCTCGGCAGAGCCTCGACAATTATCAATTCTCCCAACCTCGTTAGATTTTTTTCTTCATATAATACACTAAGTATGTATCATATATGTATCATACTTCTAACAACTATCCAGTATTGTCTTTGGTTATCGTTAATCAAAACGTTTTATGTAGAAGTTATGTTACGTTTTATTGTGTAACGTCACTTCTCAACTTCCTGACGTAATGACGTCGTTTATATGGAGACAACGCTCCGATGAGCCAAGCGCAAAACAGCTTTGTTTCCGCTAGTTTTTCATAAATAATTGAATTTAAATAAAAAAATTTATCTGGTAATTGGAATCAGTTTTACGTTTTTATATTTGTGTGTGTGGTAACGATAACCAAGGAAAATACTGGGCAATCTCGAGGGCTTTTTTCATTAAGAAATCTTTATACGAAATATCCTTAATCAGTTAACCAGTATCATTAAAAAGTTACCAGAGTGATACTTTGGTGACACCCTCTTAACCAATAAAATTCATTTGAGCGATTAATTCATGTGAGCGATTACAGGCCATTCTGCCAAACTGTTCCTTTTGCTTTTATATTTCACCACAAGGGACTAGCCTTTATCATTTGCCCGATCAGGATCAAGCTCGTGACAATAGCCCATATGAACTTAGTGCAAAAGAGCTAATAAATTATCATTTCTGAAAAAAAAAATATTGCCAGGTTACGAAAATAAAAGAACCTCTGTATTTGGATGGTTGGTAGATTCATGGAAACCATGATAGCCAACCATGGCTAGATACAACTTTTTAGTTTACTTTTTTGTTCTTCTTATGCTAAACATGCCTTCTATCATACTCTTTCAATAATATTCTATGTAGGTGTGTACTTTTTCATGCTATAAAAAGTACATAATAAAAGATTTCGCCGTATTAAAAAGTGTTTTTATGCCCATTTTCTGGATTTTTTGGTCTTGTGATGTTTACGACTAAAATACTTTACGGTTCATTTATTTACTTCATTGAATGATGTATACTTAATTTTACCGATCGCCCTATTTTTTCCGCCAATGAAAGGCCGCTATTTCGTTTGAAATTCAAAAAATATATCCCATAACCTGACGATCTGCTCGAATAAGTGAGCTATGTGAATTGCGGTCATTATGGGCGGAGAATACATTCAAAACCAGACAGTGACGTCATAATCTTGTCTGATAAAATGTCTCGAAAGACCCTTAACTTAGATCGAAAATTTATAAAATAAAAGTTGTCTTTTAATGTTTGAAGTAATAAATGCTTATACAATTATATATTTGTTCATTAAAATGAGGAGAAATTCTTGAATAATTTGTCTGCATGTTTATCAATAGAAGAATTATGCTGATATTTAACTGCTTCTGATTATAAAATTTTAATCTATATGAATATAGCAGTAAGAATGAGATCAACCAGTTTGCTTGAAACAAAGCTTTCTGTTCTCCCTATCACATTTTTAAAATGAGGTAAAAAGAAAAGACGACAGGGTTGAAACATCTAAAATCTCAATTCCTTTTTTCAAATGAATACTTTGGAACTTTGGACGACAAATACTTTGGATCCTTTTAAATTTAACATTTCCACATTCAAATTTAGTAATTCTGCAAAGTTCCCATTTTTAAGAAAAATGCAATCAAATGTTCTGTAGAGGATCGAGATTTAAGGACCATTTACGACGAGTCATGTGAAAGGTTGCCATAGAAAGGGAAACAGAGTGGATTTAAGAAAAAGGAAACGACTTTAGACATCTACATCAAACGTAAGCACTTGGAAAGGTGCATGTAGGACAAATAATTGTAGAATAATTTACAATAGGCATACTTACATAATTCTAGGGATACAAATATTTGCAAAAACAAAGCGATTCGGAGTATGATAGACCTTTCAAAGCTGACCAATATCGAAAGCTTGTGTGAGTCGTTTAACTTTGACGTAGTATCGGTGGGGAACCAAAACTTGGTAACTCCAGCTTTTCAATACGTTATGTTGCTTGTTGCAAACATTATATTATTGACCACAAATATGCGGTGGATTTGTTTGTTTGGGGTTCGACGACGCTTTCAACAATCTTTCAGTTATATCGCGTGGGCTGTTGCACCAAGCAATTGATTCTTGGTATTTCCAACACCAGTACTACCAATAATCTAGCCTCACCCCCCTCCCCCGAACTGCTATTCCACAACTACGATTATCGACCCATCGGTGAGAGAAAAATAGTCGCAAAGGATGAGAACCGCCGTCGGGAAATCGAATGCAGGACCTTTTGTTTGAAAGTCCGCCGCGCTGCCAACAGCGTGGCTGAATATGCCGAGATAGATAACTTTTTCTACAAGTACAAAATCCCTATAAAAGATGATGTCCTCGAAAAGCTTACTAAATAGAAATCAAAATCCATTAGTTGCAACCACGATCGGATTTGTTCACCGAACGTTTTCAACTGATCTTGTCTCGCCGAATGATAAAATATTTTCAGAAACCCGACGGTGATTAAATTAGCTCCTCCCACTTTTTGTTTACCTCGATTTGATTGAAGAATGTATGACGCAACAAAAATGAATGACATCATTGATTGACATGCAACTCATTTGACCTAGCATTATTCGACGAAAAAATAAGTCGATCGGTAAAACAGTTATAGTTTATTTCTGACAATTTACGCGTATAACCTTGCGCTCCGCTAACGCTCCGCTTAGGTTATATCGCGTAAATTCTCAGAAATGAACTATAACTATTACACAAACATTGCAGGTCATAATACGACTTCTTATGGTACTTTTCTTGGCAATTTTGCAAGTAAAAAGATCTTTTTAGGATATTCCAATTTCCTCTAAACGTAAATGGAAAGTTTTGCTTTTTTTTTATTTTTTGTTCCCACATTGTTAGGAAGAGGGGTTATTGATTGGTCCTGTCTGGTTGTCTGTTCGTCCGTTTGTCTCCTCTTAAAATGCATTGGTCATACCTTTTGACCTTGAAAGAAAAAAATAAATATATTTAACATGTATTTTGCTAGTAAAAGGACATGTCTGAAGAAAAGAACTTTCAAAGTCATTGGTAAAGGTCAATTTCATTTATTTGAGGTCAAGTAAGTAAAAAAATGTTTGAGAAGTGATATCTTAACAAGCACATATTTATCAGCTATTTATTGTCAAAGAGAACAAGTATCTAATGCTATCAGACTATCGTATAACAACCCATTACATTTCATTAACTAACTAGAAAGCCATGAATTGCTTGAGTCTCTCCACAGGCTTGAAATTCTTGTAATAGCAAATTAAAGTTTGATTAGATTTTTGGATATTTTGGGTTCTACTGATTGTTAGAATAATTTTCAAAGTTTCGACTACAGTCAACTCTCGTTACAACGACCACGTTTGTTTCCAGAAAATATGTCGTTGATACGAAAATGTCGGTGTATTGAATGAACACTAAAGTTAATCATTGCAGGATTGTCGAAAAGAAGTATCAATTATTTGATATACTATGTATAGTACTTGTACAAACTCAAGGAAACACTTTTGTCAGTAATATTATAAGGGTAATGGAAAGATAGATGTGTTAAATGTGCTAATTAGGCATTGCAATTGTTCGCATGTAAGACATTTCCACACATTTCAAAGTTAAAGCCTTGCCAATTTAATCATCTAATTTTAGGTGTCATGCCTACGGTTCTGTGTAATTAACCATCATGACCATTCTTTTGTGTCATTGTAATGAACAAGCTTATATAAGGAATATGCACTTATGTTCCCTGAAAATCGGTGTCGGTAAACGAGAATTCCGTTATAATAACGAATGATAAATGCACTGTGCAAATCCGTTCCCAACAAATTTGTGTCGGCAAGTGAAAATGTTGTTGTAATGAATGTCGTTAAAACGGGAGTTGACTTATATAACATAAAGAGAAATGACCTCTGCTCATTAAAGACATATTTTTGATCCAATGACAATTATTTTTGGCTGCATGATAATGGGACACACAAGGATCATACCAATGAAGTTTGATTGATATTCATCCGTTACATTCTGAGAATATGATTTTCAAAGTTAACACTATATAAGATATTGAAAAATGACCTCTGCCCATAAAATACATATTTTGCATCCAATCACAATGATATTTGGTAGATTGATAAAGGGACACTCAATGAGCATTCCAGTGGAACTTTTGGTTGATATCCATTAATTAGAATCTGAGAAAATGATTTTCAAAGTTTCCATTATATAACATATAGAGAAATGACCTCCTCCCATAAAGTACATATTTTTCATCCGATCACAATTTTTTTTGTAGACTGATGAAGGGTCACTCAAGGATTCATGTAAAATCTAATTTGTATTCACCAAAACGGTTCTGAAAAACTCACTTATTACCAAATTTTGAAATAAGCCACGCCAACTAAATCCATGTTTTTCATTGGATCAAAAATTCTTGAACAACTTTGAAAGAGGATCACCCAATGATCATGCCTGTGAAGTTTGGTTGAAATTCATTGAGTAGTTTTTGAGGAAAGGATTTTAAAGAAAGTTTACGACCGGACGCACGGACGCACGTAAGTACGGACGGACGCACGCACGACGGACACAACGCCATGACAATTATAACCCCAGTTGCCTTCGGCCAGTGGAGCTAAAAACACATCCTCTGATTTTAGCAAGATGGTTCGAACGAGTCTGGTGGGACAAATGGAAATTCCAAAGGAAGGAAACAGGTAAGCCTCTAGATCATCTTCATTTAGATCGATCATTTTTTATTTATTTATTTTATTTTTATTATTATTTTTTTTTTACTTTTTTTAAAAAAAATCCGTACAAATATCAAATAAAATGAAAAATGGAAGACCATTACGGTCCTAAATAGCAAACAAAAGTCTTCCATAGAGTAAGAGATTTTATAAGATTTTCTAAAACTTCTCTCTTTCATATATTGTATCGAAAAACAAACGGCTTTAACTTACAATAAGATAAGACTATTGATCGAAGGGTTATCATTTCATTTGTTATGAAAATTAAAAGCATTATCAAAGCAGATGAAGAATGTTTGAGTCTTAATTACTGGAAGGAAAATATTATTCATGACTTCCCTCTTTCGTTTCAATCTCAACAATATAGGCCTAACTTTAATGTTAACCCTTTGCTGTTTAATCCCTGCTTTTTACGTGCTTGTGATTTTATGATTGAGAAAACATTGTGAAAAAAGAAGAAATTGTTTCTGACAAGCAATTTCTTCTTTTTCCACACTATTTTCTACCCTACAGAATGGTTATTTTTCAAATTAAATCCACTTTAAATTTTAGTCTGCAAAACCTTTGAATTTGGACAGGTCCAAAATTTTGTAAAACAGGAAAGGGTTAAAGCAATCGAAAATTGGGGGAATATGCTTCTTCTCAGACACTTGTTTGTTTATTTGGATGGGGTTTACGCCGCTTTCAACAATTTCGCAGTTATATCGCGGCGGCCGGAGCATCTAACAATGGATTCCTGGTATTTCTTTCACCTGTACTACCATTGACTGGCGAGCCTGCCTCAAACTGTCGATATTGAGTATCGGAGGGAAGCGAAGATTGGGACATGTTCACCAGTCTAGTACTACCATTACACCCTTTCCTAGCCCCCGACTGCTATCTCACATAGGTATACGATTATCATTGGTGAGAGACAAACGTCGGAAAGGATATTTGCCGCCACCGGGGATCGAACCCACGACTTCCAGATGGGAAGTCTTATGCCTAACCAACAGCGCTATGGTGGCGGCCTACTCTGACACTACTCGGCTAAATGAAACCAAATAATACAGGACTGGTCCCTAGAAAAGGTTCACGGAAATATTTTTTCAGTATTTGTCCTTGAAATAATCTCCATCAGATTCCCCCTAGAAAATGTGATCGAACAAGAAAATGGTGTTTTTGACCATTGAATTAGCTGGCGAATTTGCAAAATCTCAGAAATAAATCATTGGATATGAATGAAATAAACACATCTATTATGAAACGTTCATGCCTTCTGGTTTCAGAGAACAAGTTTTAAAGATTACCTCATTTGTGTCTATGTAAAATGGGGTGGGCCCATTCAGAGCCCAAGTTTGACTCCAGAGGCATAGCATGAAAACACTGGTAGAGGTCTTCTATTTAATGTTAGATACAAATTGAAATTTGAAAGATCTCTGCCTTTTGGTTTCAAAGAATATTTCCCAGATTTCCAACTTTGTTAATATGTTAAAAGGAATGCACATGTGCTGAGCCATAATCTGACCATAAGGGCACATATGAACGAAATTGGTAAAGGTTCACAAGATTATGCTTCATACCAATATATGAAGGTTCTCTGTTTTATGGTGACAGAGAAGAAGATTTTTGAAGATTTCCGCTCTTTGGTTCTATGTCAAAAGGGCTGCACCCGGGTGGAGCCCAAATATGATCCCAGAGTCTCAGTATGAAGACACTTGGTAGAGGTTCACAAGATGATGCTACGTACCAAATATGAAAGCTGGCTACTTTCTGGTTTGAGAGAAGATTATTTTAAAGTTTTCGCTGTTTGATTTAATGTAAAAAGGGATACGCCCGGATGGAGCAAAAATATTACCCAAGGTGCTTCAAATGAACAAACTTGTTAGAGATGCACAAGATGATGCTTCATACCAAATATGAAAGCTGTCTGCCTTCTAGTTTCAGAGAAGCAGAATTTTGAAGCTTTTCCTTTTTTCGCAATCACAATATTTTGCCATAGCAACCAGCTCCAGCCGCCGCGATATGACGGAAAAAATGTTCAAAGCGGCATTAAACCCCATTCAGACAAACAAATGAGTTGGTGGATATCATTAATTTGTACAACTTTGGTAGAGCTTAACCCAAGGAACATTCTCGCCGAGTTTCTCCAAGATTGGCTCAACGGTTGAGGAGAAGATGATAAAGAAATTATCACCCAGGGGACATTCTGCTATTGTTTAATTAAAATTGGCTCAGTGGTTCAGTAGGAGATGTCGTTCAAAGATTTCGGCCTCAAATTAAACCCTGCCCTGCCACACCCATATTTATCGGCCAATCAAAAGTTTGCGAACACTTTTTGAAGCAGGACACACAAGGAACATTCTCGTAAAGTTTCGAAGAGATCGACCCAGTGATTCGAAGCGCAACGGACTACGGGGACAGGTCAGCCATAAAAGCTCCCCTCGAGCACGTTGTGTTCAGGTGAGCTACAAACCAGATGACGATGACTCAAAAAAGCAATGTTAAAATGCAATGTATTTTCCTCAATGAGATCTATCCACCAGTGAAGCTTCAAGTTGAAAGCATTTGTTCTTTAGCAGATATGCTCTGGTAAAAATTTATGTCTGTGAACTAACAAAGGTAAAAACCCATAAATAAAGGAAGCAAGGGTTATGGTTCTTTTGCACTGCACTTTTCACCAATGATGTCTATTCACTTGTGAAGTTTCATATTTATATGATTAATACTTAAGAAGAAATGCTATGGAAAAATATATCTGTTAATAAACAAGGAAAAAAACTTCAAATAACATACAGGAGTTACAGTTCCTCTGCACAACACTTTTCCTCAACGATTCCATCTTTTAAATTCCAAGTCGAAAGCATCTGTACTTAAAGAGAAAATATTCAGGACAATAACTAAAAAAGCAAGCAATATATGTATAGCTCACATGCAATGTACTGTCTTCAATGAGATCTTCCTACCAGTGAAGTTTCAAGTTGATAGCGTTAATACTTTGAGGATATGCTCTTGACAAATCGTATCAAAAGACAAAAAGTAAGCTAGCAAGGTAAAAGATCTTGTAAACTGCATTTCCTCTCAATGAGATCTATCCACTTGTGAATTTTCAAATTGATAGCAATAAAACTTTAGAAGGTATACTCTGGAAAAATCTATTTTTTCATACTAATAAACGGCAATAACTCAAATATTGAGAAGGCAAAAGTCAAGGTTCTTGTGCATTGCAATTCTGCTCAATGATAGAGTTAGATTTCGTGTACACTGCACTTTTCCCCATTGAGGTCTATCCACTGGAGAAGTAACAAGTTGGTGGCGTTTAAAGGCTTATTTAGGAGAAGAGCTCTGGACAAAATTTAAGTTGAAAAAGAAAAGGGCATTAAAAAAAAATCAAGCAATTTAGAATTACAGTTCTTGTGTTTTGCACTTTTCCTAGATGAGAAATATTAACTTGTACCCGTGAATAGTTAAGTTGGAAGAATTTGTACTTTCGGAATAATTTTCTAGCAACATTTAAGTCTTAAAAATAGCGAAGGCAGGGTGTAAAAACCACGTGACATTTTTGGAAACGGAGGGGAGCAAAATCGCCCGCTTCAGGTAACATTTTTCGCGATTATTTCTTAAATACGGAACAGATTGTCACCAGACAAAGACGACGGCCTGGCAATTTTGATTTCTAGTCCCTACATATATATGTTTGTTTGAAAATATCCATAATTTTCCAGAATTAGTTCCCCAAAGTTCGAAACACGCAAATTGTAAAATCGTCCGAAGGTGAGCAAACCAAGGAAATCTGGAGAAAATGCAACATGCTGGCGTGTACAAGTCGTTTTACGCAAAACATACCCTTAGGATATTGTTAGGGGTCAAAAGTAAAAGTAAAAGTGAAATAATTATAATATCTTTTTCGAAGAAGATTTATTTATTCATTTTCAACCAGGCTTGCACAGATGACGGATTCGTCTTTGATTGGGAGAGACTCTTTCGTGTAAACCTAATATGATACCAATATACGTCTACGGTGTTTCCTAAGTCTAATACAGAATTATATATTGTGGAAATTGAACTGAATAATGACATTTGTTATCATATCAACTCGACTAGATAAAGAATGAAATTTAAGGCTTTTCTCAGCATTTACGAAATGTGTTTTGTCTACTTTTTCAGCTCTACTAATTACGTAATGTAATTTAAAACTTCACATTCAATTTGATGATCATAGTGCTTCTAATAATTAACAACAACAACAAGAAGAAAAATAGCGTCAAGTAGATGTCTAAGACATGTCAAAAAATTTTCATAAACAGCCAACCTGAAAATACCATCAATGAGAAGACCCGATGGACGACAGTAAGAATATTCAAATCAATATTTTGGTAGAAATATAAAGCACTTAAAAAAACGTCATTTTGTACACAATATATGAGGAACAAAGCTTTCTTTGGGGTGTAAGGGTGTGTATTACAAACCTGTACGTCATAACACACACATTAGATGTCCGTAAAGGGTATTCCGACGCTCTAACCGTTATGCCTCGCCGGACGAATAAAATGACATGAAAGGAGAGAAATTCGATGGAAAGGGAATTTAAGGCGTTGAAATGCAGTGAATGATGTCGAAAAACGATGAAATAGATGTAAAGCCTTAGTTTCCAAGAGGTTCTATTGTGAAATTAGCAGTATTAATTGAAATGGTAAACGACTCCCCTGTGGAGTCATCGGAGAGTTGCTCCCCGCCGGACGTAAAAAGCGAAATGTCGATTTTCGGGTTTTAAAAGCCAATTTCGAAAACGTTTAAAGGTTGTGGTCATTTACTTTTGACCCCTAACAATATCCTAAGGGTATGTTTTGCGTAAAACGACTTGTACACGCCAGCATGTTGCATTTTCTCTAGATTTCCTTGGTTTGCTCACCTTCGGACGATTTTACAATTTGCGTGTTTCGAACTTGGGGGAACTAATTCTGGAAAGTTAAGGATATTTTCAAACAAACATATATATGTAGGGACTAGAAATCAAAATTGCCAGACCGTCGTCTTTGTCTGGTGACAATCTGTTCCGTATTTAAGAAATAATCGCGAAAAATGTTACCTGAAGCGGGCGATTTTGCTCCCCTCCGTTTCCAAAAATGTCACGTGGTTTATACACCCTGGAAGGGCAATAACTAAAAAAATAAGCAACCTATAATTATATCATTCTTTTGTACTGCACTTTTCCTAGTTGAGATCTATAAACATGTACCCGTGAAAATTTAAGTTGGTAGCATTAAAAATGAATGATATTTTTTTCTAGACAAAATGTAACTTTTAAAAATAACAATGGGCTATAACTCATAAAGGCAAGCAAGCTAGACTTATAGTTCGTATGCACCGCACTCCTACTTAATGCGATTTATTCACCTGTGAAGTTTGAAGTTGATAACATTTGTACTTTGGGAGATGATAAACAGTCTTGCTATGTCCTGCGTTAAGGATGACAAAAAGGTGCAAACTTTTTGCATATCAAACCCCGCACTTAAGATCACGTGCAAAGCTGGGTATAATTTGCAAACAGTTTGCACCCTTTTGTCATCCTCACCGCAGGACAGTAGTTGGTATTATGTAAGTCAACCTGCATTACCCTTTAACATTATCGCTAGATTTTGTTTGTTTGAATAGGGGTTTACGCTGCTTTCAACATTCTCTTAGTTATATCGCGGCGGCTGGAGCACCTAACAATGGATTACTGGTATTTCTCACACCAGTACTACCATTACATACTTTTCTAGCCTCCAGCTGCTACCCTACATAGGTCAGCGATTTTCAACCCATAAGTGGGAGGCAAATAGTCGGAAGGATGAATTACGCCATCGGAGAACCCGGACCTTTTGAACGATAGATAGTCCGACGTGCTCCCACTGCTCTATGACTGCGGCTTATTGTGACCCTCTGAAAATCAAAACTCTTTTGGTGAAACAGTTCGTTGTTCAATAGATTTCAAACATATCTGCGTAAAAGGTTTAAATGTACTTGTAGACTGACGGACAAAATCATTACTACAGTTGGTATGAAATAGAAAAATGCCTCCCTCTGTATGGAAAATAGGTTTATCAGAGAAATAAGGAAAAATAAAGAAATTTGCGCACTTTATAAGATTGCTTATTGATTGAAAATGAATAGAGAAACACTTTATATTTTTCATATTTTTTTTTTTCACAGCAAAACAATTGGGACCATTGGTTGTAGGACGTGTAGTCAGCAAAGATGAAAAAGAACATCAATTGGAAGGAAATCGAATCCCTGCTATCTATATTTATTCCTCAAGAAACTGAGAAATAGATACAGGCAGTGGGCAATGAGGTCGGTGATTTTCAACATCTATCTCGAATCATTTGAACTACATCAAAATAAAGTTTATACATTATCAAAAATCGTTTACAATTTTCTTGGTACTTGCATGACAGACAAGAAAACCACACAGAGGCGGTTGCACAAGTAACCTCGGTTTTGGTGAAACCGCTACATTTTCCGAGTACTGTCTCGGATCATGCCATTCGGAACATCGCTCGGAATTTTCTGTAAACTGGAAAGTACCTCGGACGTTAGTGTAGTAATTTTTGGTCATTTTTTCGGTAATTCGGCTCCTGATGGTACTTTGCTTAATACGCTTGAAGAATAGTATATTCCTTTAATGGTTTCCGAACGTCTGTTGAGATCATTTTGGCATGTTATAATTTGAAAGCAAAACGCAGTAAAGCACTGAGTTTTGTTTCCAAAGTATCATATGCTCAATTTTAACCAAACGTTGATTTTCTTTTTCGCAACGTCATTCTTAGTTATGTTTGTGACGTCATAAAAACCCACGTGCGATATGACGCGCATACATGGCTGCGCCCTTATTATTCCCGAGGTCTATTCCGTAGAATCGCCGAAGGTTCCCGAGTGGAATCATGCATGCCCTACAATTTTAAAATTGAAAAATGTATTAAACATTTCCCTAATCTCACTAGACGAAATAAGAATCCGGCAACCATCAAAACATGACATCGTAGTTGTTTTACAAGTTTCCAAACCATGGGTCTACACAGTTTCGAAAAATGTACACATACTGGTTCAAAACCGTCAAAAACATTTGTATCTACATTGTAACAAGGAACAAACGGTCTGTTTCTACACTGGACCGTTGTCCATTTACAAAAACTATACTATCACTTCCCACAAATCTCTTTCAGCACTGCCAAAATTTGCGGTGGTTTTGCCTTACGATATGTGGTTGGACATAGGTGCTTTCTCTTGTGATAATTTGTCATAGGCTCAATCTGACAGTTTCGTATGGGCCACGAATTCTATCTATTCAAATTTGATGCTTATTTCAATCAAGGATGGGTATTAAGGATTCTTGGGCCCACCACTTTTTCCAAATGGTCCAACAATTTCGCAGATGGCCCATCAAAATCTTAACCCTGCATTTGGACCAAGTTTCAAATTCAATGATCTATAATAAATTACTATGTATTTATCATTCAGTGAAATAGAAATCGATATATTGCTAAACAGCCTTGCTGGTATGTAAACTATAAATGTCCATTTATGTTGTGATAACACACCATACCTTAAAAGATCTACACGTTTACAAAATTAGAATGACATATGACATATGTGTTAATAAAATAAGTCAAAATAAATTGCTTGCATAACTACGTTTAGGGCTCGAGTCAACGTTTGTAGTAGTACCTGGGTAGTTCTTTAGTCTGTATTTTGTTCGAATTTGGGCCATTTTCACCTAACAGTCCTGCAGTTGTTTGTTCTGTAAAAAATAACCCTTTTGCAAAATATTTTGGTTATACCGATAAATCTAGGGCAGTTTTGTTCTGTACAAAATGACCCTTTTCCACAATGTTTTAGCTTTACCGCTATAGCTATGACGGTCTTATGTTGCTCAACTGCTTGTGCTAAAAAAATTAGCTTCATTTTGATATACAATATACCTGGACATACTGCTTTTTCTTGGCTAATGAAGCGCCCTGAAAATTGGGTCTCAATTACTTGACATTAACCTTAAACTAGATATTCGTTATTAGAGACTGATATTGAGCCCGACTATTTTAATATATCTCCCTGAGTTGTGACATTGGCCTTGGAGCTGTCTGAAAATCAAATTAAAATAACACATCTTCTCATGATGAATCTGGCGATTTCAATTCAATTTCGTGTGAATGATCCAAGGGTGTATTTCAAATAAGGATAAAAATTATTTTGCATGCGAGTTGCTTTCTTTTCTTTTATAAAAAGTATCATCCATTGCTTCTTAATAACTATCAGGAGATGCAAACTTTACAAGGAAATATAGTAGAAACTGACCCTTTTAGATTTGCAAAAAAAAAACTGTACTGTTAAATCGTGAGATTTCAAAAGAGTGTATGCGTTAACGTATAAAATGGATACAAGGGAGGCTACATTTAAAGAATTTTTTAAAAAATGATATTAAGAGTTATCTTGCTTACTGTGCACTATACTGGGATTTTCGAAAAAAATATATCAGTTTCATTTCATACACCACACACGCTAAAGATTTGTTATAGAATATGTTGAATCATGCTTTTCATGTTCATTTACAAATCGAGCGAGCCACATTTCAAGTCACAAACGTTCATATAAAGAGCGAAGGAAGGTCATGTCGGTGTGCTTATTTGGCGCACAGTGTTTAGATCCTTTTTTTTCAATCTTTCATTTTGGGTCAACAAGAAAGGCTATATGGCGATTTGCGCAGCAAGGTTGAAAATACGAGGGTTGTCCAAGGAATTCGTGAACTTTTGCGATAACTTTTATATCAAACGTCCGATGAAACTGAAACCTTAAAGTAATGTGGGTTTATCATTTTTCTTTATTCTGGTGTATTTACATAGGGCCATTTTCAATACTCGCGGAGATATGATTTGAAACGTAACACTAGTAACAAACTGGGTGTCGGCACATGCAATCAACGTCGTTTTATAATAAAAGGAAACGTCGTTTAAAAACTAATGTTACTTGGGTGACCCTTTTCAAAAATAGTTCGCAAAATTTTGATTGGCCCATAATTATGGGCGCGGCAGGGCGGGGCTTATTTTGAGCCCGAAATCCTTGAACGGCATCTCCTCCTGAACCACTGGGCCGCTTTCAATGGAACTTTACCAGAATGTTCCTTGAGTGACCCTTTTCAAAAATTTTCGCAAAAGTTTGATTGGCCTATAAATATGGGCGAGGCAAGACGGGGCTCATTTCAGTCTCCTCAGTAATGGATACGTAGGCAGGTATTCTCATTTTAAAATATTGGAATAAAAATTCCTGTTCAATAATTAGGCAAATGTGAATGAAACTTTACCAGAAAGTTATTTGGATGAGTTCCACTGGACCAATAAATTTCTGGTGAGCGATTAAGGGCCATTCTGGCCCTCTTTTTTAATTCTCTTTTGGGCAGTATATCTCTTATTTAGCGATCCACACCTAATTATAAACTATTTTGCGCGCCGAGCGTTCCGTTTGCGTCGCCATTTTCACGCCATTTGAATTGCACTCGGACATAACAAAAATCATTACTGCACACTACATAAGGTCATTTGTATAAAATGCGCATGCGTTAATATATTCTTGTTCAGAAATTCGTTGCAGTTTCGATGGGTATCCAGATATCCGCGAATCAGATTATGGTTTACATCATACATATGCTCGTATTTATACTTCTGCGAGAGAAATCCCTTATTCTAAGGTGTTACTATTAATAGAACCTAATTACCTAGCTGATAACTCTTGTTGTAACAAATTACAAACGGCCATAAATAAAATAAACAGTGGGTCCCAGCTGGTGGCTTATCAGTCTTGGTTTCAGATTTCCTGTAACTCTTTAGATATGGCAAGAGGACCATTTTGCGTATAAAGCTTTCATGAATTAGTGAACTCAAGAAAATGAACAAATAAGGATTGCCTCAGTCTGAAAAAAAGTTTGTAAGAAAACAATCTAAAGATGATCAAATTCAGCATAATATGTCATACCCAATTGTCTTTGCATTTACCTGTCTGTCTGACTGTCCATCTATCTATGTGGCTGTCATGACATTTTGTGTGCGCACTTATAGGAACAAGTGGCATCCTCCTTCCCTCCCAGCTTTTTCACCACGGTAAGTTGATAGCCAACACTTGACTGCCGATTAGATATTAACAGTTTAACAGTACATACATAAACTTTCCCCAATGTGAACCACCGTGAAAGATAATATTAATTGGTTAATTTAAATACTCTGGTCATGTTCACATTCCCATCTCACAGTAACAAGTTAGAATGATTTTCGGGTTTCGTGTTTTAGCATTTGATTTGGTCGGTGATCATGAGACTGTGATAAGTGTTCGTATATGATGATGACACTTAATACTGTCTCGCGCTCATTGTAACATGATGAGTGCCAGCACTGTAGTTGTACATTACTCACGGGAAAATATCACGTGTCTTGAAACGTGACTTGGCCATGTTCCAAGGGGCGTGTCCTGAGAGTGTTGTATAACCAGTGACTGGGTATAAAAGAGGCTGCTTTCCGCCGCCAGTGAGGAGATTAGAGACGAGAGAGAGAGCGCGAGACAGGTTACTCGGTCGGAGTGTATATATGTAAATAAATCCAATAATGTAGCTGGTAAACGGACTTCGTTGTTATTTACTATTTGCCTACCTCCTTCGCTCTCGCCGCCGCTGTACTACATGACGCTTTTGTGGTGCCGTTTAGACCAGGATCTGGGTTGAATTGAACTGAACTGTTCCTGCTATAGTTTTGCTGTGCTGAAGTTGTGATTGGTGGAATTCGATAACCGTAAGTTGTCAATTTTGCATATTCTTTTACGTAGGCATGGCAGAATTATTAGATATTGCAAGATCTGTTGAGGGACAGATTAAGAACTTAACAACGGCAGTGGGGGCCCAGGGGGTGGCAAAGATAGTAAATGTTTTCGATGGCTCTGATCCGAAACAATTCAAAGAATGGATCAAGAGCATAGAAAAATATGCCACGCTCATAGGGGTTACAGAAGATTATGTCAAATATGTCGCATATCAGGCATGCAGTGGTCCTGTTAGCGATTTTCTGAAGCGGTATTTTGAACAAAATAATGGACACGACTGGGAACAGGCAAAGACAGAGTTACGACTAAGGTTTGGGGAGGTTGTTGACCAACAACATGCGTTATTGTTACTTAGGCGTGTAAAACAAAAATCTGGTGAATCAATCCAGGTTTATGCCGAGAGGTTGTTAGCTCTCGCTGAAGACGCATTTGACGGACCCGACCAAATGCAACGACATCTCGTAGGTTATTTTATCGACGGACTGGCGCAAGACTTTATGAAAATGAAAGTCATGCGAGACAATCCCCCGACATTTAATGAGGCCGTGAGAATAGCCACCGGAGAACAAAATCTTCGAAAAAGGTTCACCCTAAGGTTAGGCTCACAAAATGCGCAACATAGCCGAGACGAGACGCCAATGGAAATAGGACATTCTCGACTTAAGTTGAAATGTCATTTCTGCAAAAAACTAGGTCACGTAATTAAAGACTGCCGACTGCGTAAAGCCAGTATTAACGTTGCGACAGAAAACACTAGAAGTCAAAGAAATCTAGAACATGTTAGGTGTTACGCTTGCGGAAAGTTAGGACATATTGCGAGAAATTGTCCCAATAAAGACAAAGCGAGCCAAAGTCATTCTTTAAACGCCAACGCTTCCCACATGTAGAAGCCGATGTGGGAAGGAAATCAGAAAACAAACTGAAAGCAAATTTTTCTAAAAGAAGAATTCACAAAAACAGAAAATGTATTCAGATTAATTCGGTAAACAAAGGACCTAATTCTCTTCTCATCAAATTACAAAAACAAAAATATAGAGCTCTTTTGGATTCGGGCGCTGAGGTATCTTTGATTCATAGTCGTGTTTATAATGCTTTAAAAATTAAACCTAGGTTACAAAAATATAAATTAGACTTAACAACCGCTGGAAATACTCCACTTCATATCGATGGTTTGGCAGAAATTGAGTTTATGTTAGGAGGGTTGAAAATGACCCATAAATTCTATGTCGTAAGAGATCTTAACCGAAATATTATTATAGGACTTGACTGGCTTCAATCACGAGGCGTGCGTGTGTATCATGATTCGGGATGTATCCGGGTCGATGAGTCATACGTTCCTCTTGTAGATGATATTCATATTGCTTCCGTTGCTAGGATGAAACATAAAACCAAGCTTCCTCCGCAATCTGCCCATATTTGTCAATGTCAGGTGAGAAAGCACGTGGATCTTCCACCAGGTTATGAGTATGAGATTTCTCCCTTCGAAATAGGTCAAATTGGCAGTGAGCCAGGTTTGTTAATGATGAATTCAATTTCTAAGCTTTCTGATAACAGGAGATTACCCGTTATGCTCGTTAACACCACTAATAAGACCTTATCTTTTAAAGCTGGAACACCTGTTGCTCGTATCAAGCAAATTAATTCAACAGAAATAATGAGTATAGATAAGAATTCTTCGGGCGTGCCAATTAGTGGGAAAAGTCACGGAAACGCTGATAAGAAAATTGACACTAATGAGTTAGATAAGTTAGACGTTCCACTTGAATTCAAGCCAAAAATAATTAAATTGCTTAACAAAAACGCTGACTTATTCGCAAAAACTGATGCTGACTTGAGTCACACAGATACAGTTAAGATGAAAATAGATACTGGAACTCGTGAACCAATTAAACTTAGACCTTATCGTACTCAACTTAATAACAGAAAAATCATAGATCAGGCAGTTGATGAAATGTTAGAATCTAAAATTATTCAACGAAGTAGATCAGCATGGTCATTTCCAGTTGTAATCGTCGATAAAAAAGATGGAACAAAAAGGTTTTGCGTTGATTTTCGACAATTGAACAAAATTACAAAGACAAATTCTTACCCTCTTCCAGTAATAGATGACATATTAGCTCTGTTAGGCAAGGCTAGATACTTTTCTTCTCTCGATTTAAAATCAGGGTATTGGCAAGTCAAGATGGCTGAGTGTGACAAGGAAAAGACAGCATTTACTTGTCACAGAGGTCTTTTCGAGTTCAACGTTATGCCCTTTGGACTTACAAATGCCCCTGCGATCTTCCAAGAGCTAATGAATAGGGTTCTTGAAGGTTTAAGCGATTTTACGACCGCTTATCTAGATGATATTTTGATATATTCAAAAAGTTTAGAAGAACACATTCACCATATTCAACAAGTATTTCAACGTCTGCGTGAACACAGTCTCCGTTTAAAACTCAAGAAATGTAGTTTTCTGAAAAAAGAAACTAATTACTTAGGATTCGTTATCAATGCTAATGGCATTCAGCCAGAAGAGAAAAAAGTAAATGTAATTAGACCTCTTTCACCTCCAACTAACGTGCGCGAGGTTAGAAGTTTTATAGGTATGTGTAGTTACTATCGAAGATTTATACCACAATTTTCTAGTGTAGCTGAACCTATTATTTCTCTAACTCGGAAATACGCCAAGTTCAAATGGGACTCAAATTGCCAATTAGCTTTTGATAAATTGAAGGACAAATTGTCAGAATTGCCTTTATTGTGTTTCCCCGACGTCAATTTACCGTATAAGTTATACACGGACGCAAGCGACAAATGCATTGGTGCATGTCTTACCCAGACTGTTATAGAACAGGGACAAGAAATTGAACGTCCTATATACTATTTATCACACCGACTGAGTGACACCCAGACTAGATGGGCTGTCATAGAAAAAGAAGCATATGCAATCTATTACAGTTTGCAAAAGCTGGATCATTACCTCCATAATGCAAAATTTACCGTGTTTTGTGATCATAAACCGTTAAGACATCTTTTGGAGGCTCCGGTCCAGAATAAGAAAGTTTCGTTATGGGCCTTAAGCATTGCTGGTTACGACTGTCAGATTGAGTATCTGCCAGGCACGATGAATTCAGTAGCTGACCTACTTTCGCGTGTACCTCTAAGCTCGCTTAAGAACCAGAATGATGATTCACTTTCGAATGACCCAGATGTTAGTGGTCAAATGTATCAAATAAATGTTCTGAACTCTAATCAGTTCCAGCCAAAAAGTTTCGCAAGATGTAAACCGCATCTTAATGACGAGGTTGAAAAGCCGCTTTTCTATGAGCCACTTGATATGATTATTGAACAAGATAAAGATGAACATTTGAAACAAATTAAACAGGGATTACAAAACGATACATTATCCCTTTCTCTTGCCAAAAAACATCTCGTTCTAGATGGAATTTTGTATTACATCTCATTTTCTGATTCCGATCCAACTCTTCGTCTTTATATTCCCCAGCATCTTCAAACTGATGTTTTGTCTGAATATCATAGATCCTTGGGACATATGGGGATTGATAAAACGTATGATGCAATTAGAGTAAAATATTTCTGGATTAATCTATTCAAAGATGTTGTTCAATATGTTACGTCCTGTTTAGTTTGTCAAACAAGGAGTAATAAAAAGAATAAACCAGCTGTTCAAGAAACTGACACACCTCCTTTTGCGTGGGCAAAATGTGCTGTCGACGTAAGTGGACCATACCCTACTACATTGTCCGGAAACAAGTACATAATCAGTTTTATTGACCTATTTTCTGGTTATCCCGAGGCGTTTGCGTGTCCAGATAAAAGTGCGCAAACGATGGCTCACCTCATTATAGATGAAATTGTACCTCGTTATTCCTGCCCTCTTGAAATATTGTCTGATAACGGTTCTGAAATTGTTAATCAGGTTATTAAAGAGACCTTGGCTGAATTGAATATACACCATGTAACAACGTCCTTTTACCATCCTCAAAGTAATGGTCTGATAAAACGATATCACAGGACATTAGTTGATGTTATGTCCAAGAAAATGCAAATTGAAAATGCTCAGTGGGATGCATTTTTACCTCATGTACTTTCAGCTATTCGGTTCGGTGTCAATGAATCGACAAAATGTTCGCCTTTCTACCTTTTGTTTAATAGAGAATGTGTTTTGCCAATCGATACGATTTTGAGACCGCGTCGAAAATACCAAGGAGAAGACCCTCATAAAATTTCTTTAGAACAACAACATAAAGCATTTCTCTTAGTTCACCGAAATAGGAAAAAAGCCAAACAAAAACGAAATGAGTACAAAAACCGAAAAGTTGATGACGTCAAACTTCAGGTTGGTGACCCTGTTTATCTCAAAAACCACACTCGTAAAAATAAATTGGACATTAAATGGCGACCTTATTATCGGATAATTGAACAAACTTCACCTGTAACTTTCATTATCAAACATCAATTAGATGGAAGCACGACCAAAGCTCATGCCGAACACCTGCGATTAGCTAATTTAGAAGAATGGCACGTACCTGTAGATAAGTCAGGCCGCCAATTAAGATCAAGTAATTACGTTGTTCCGCCTATTTCGTCTGAAAGCGATAGTTCAGATAGCGAATCATCAACTGACACGATAATTTACGATAAGAGTAAATTAGTGCGTAGGCTGAAACGTCAGCGTTCACAAAGTTCTGATGAATCAGATATACCCCTAGCCGAATTGAGGCAGAGAATAAGGTCACGAAACAAACGTGATTCTGAATCCAATTAGGATAATAATGAGAAAATGATAAGAAGTAATAGCCTTTCAGTTTGTAATCTGTAAGAGATAAGGCTTCCTTCAGTTATAGTTAACTGAGGCATGTTAAAGGTACCTTCGCTTTGTTAAATTGGTGTTGTTTAACTTTGTTGTGTAAGTAAGTAAAGCGTAAATTGTTCTTATTTTCATTTTAGGAAAGAACAATGGTTAACTTCACGTTTACATTAAGCATTTTGGCAGTAATGTTGTACATAAATGTCAGACAGCGTTCGTCGGCCGCGTTCGTTGCTGAAGCGATAGTCATTCGGGACAATGTTATATATTATAAGACAAATGAAGTTAGCACCACTCGGGCAAAATGGCTAGCAACAATTGTTATTGATTTTGAAAATATCCAGGATCTTCTAGCAAGATTAGCTGAAGATCTTAAACGAGTTAAACATGCATTTAATGTCGTAGAATCAAGTCACTTGAAAGGGACAGAAAATTTCCAACGTACTTTTCAAGGGCTAAGGCAAAAAGTTAAGTACTTGCAAGAGGTTGAAAAAGACATAAAGAGTGAATTGTTTCCTCTAATGTCACTAGTGAATAAGACTCGCAATCGTAGGAGTTTATTACCATTTGTAGGAGATGCAATGTCATGGTTATTTGGAGTTGTCAGTGAATCTGACCTACGGAATATTCGCAATCAGGTATCATCTCTGGAATCAAATCAAAAGCAGATAGTTCATATAGTTGAACAAAGTTTGACAATTATTAACGAGTCAAGAACACTCATTCGCGAAAACCGAAGAACAATGTCTATAATAATCAAAAGTCTCTACGCGATGGATATAAAAATAAATTCTATGGCTCAAGAACTTACCAAGCAAATCAGTGAAAACCGCCGATTTCTCGAGGTATATAGTTACCTAAATCTTCTAATTAGTGAAATAACTATTCTCACGCAAAACGCGAAAACATATCTCACGCAGCTAAGAGCTGATTTAGATTATTTGGCTCTGGGAAAACTTCCTGTAACGATAATTAGTCCACCGAGATTACAAAGCTTGTTAGTTGAAATTCAAAAGGCGTTGCCCAATTTAATGTCACTAATTAACGACCCAAAAACTGAGATATGGGAGTTTTATAAGTACCTGCGAACAGAAACAGCCTTCGTTAATGGCAAAATAATCATTATTTTATCAATTCCAGTAATTAGACTTGATAACAGCTATGAAGTTTTTGAGGCTATCTCAATCCCAGTACCTCCACCTGTTGGTGTCAATCACCGAGGGAGAACAAAACATACTGATTTATTGGCTAATTACCAATTAGAAAGTAATGCGTTCTTGATAGATAAAGCACGAACAAGATATCGTTTACTTTCCGATACCGAAGTTCAGACTTGTAGTCACCATAAGACCAAATTTTGTACTTTAATTAGTCCAGAATTCCCAGTTAATGTAGACCATACCTGTTTGATTAATTTATTTATTGACGCGAGGAAAACAGATTACTGTACACCACAAGTATCTCAAGAGAGATTGCCTATAGCTAAATACTTACTTGATACCACATGGTTAATTATTTCGCGGACAAACTTAAGTTTTGCATTGGTATGTAATGGCCTGCATACTGAGGTTCATACTAGGTCGCCCGTTGACGTAATTAAGGTAGACAGTGGTTGTATCGCTTCGAATAAATTCTTTACTTTATCACAACCCTATGTTGTGGGTAAGATAAACATGACTCAGGAACAATACACACAGTTGAAAATCGCAAATTTTACTGATGACGTGGTTTGGAAACCTTTAAAAGAACAATTTCCCAATGTTTCGAAAATTGACATACCAGAACAAATGACGACTATTAATGACATGCCCCTGGACTCGTTACTACGACAATTGCATAATGTACACTATGTAGACGGACATGCAAGGTTTAATTTTTGGTATATTGCTAGTCTTGTGCTAACCCTGGTGGCTGCCTCTGTTGTTGTAATTCGCTATTGTATTATGCCTAGAATTAGAAAATTTCTGCCATATTGCTTATGTAAAAGGTGTGTGAAGCGACAACGACAGGCCGAGGATTCGACAGAAGTTGAACTCCAAACTATGGGGATCGATGGGAAGGAACCATCAACCGCGGCAGTGTCGAAAACCGACCGAAGGATACCAACACTGTATCCATACCTGTTAACCGCCGATGAAAGAGTTAATTAGTTTACCAAAAACTGTAGATAGGTAGATAGAGGAATGATAAAACAATCTTAGTAATTTCATGGAAACCGCCAAACCAATAATTGGACGAAAACAAGTTGATAAGAACCCTAATGAGGAACGATAAAAAATAATTGCCTTGATAAACTTACCTATATTACTTAGAAACTTTGAAAGCAACTCACTTATACTTGTACCTTCGACTTGAACAGTACTAGAAATAAATAATACAAATAAATACAATGGATAATAAAAGTGAGAAGATGTTTCACACAGTATCCGAACTAGTGGAGCGGGTGATACGAAACAACATCTATACCAACATCCCCGATCGATACATTGGACATTTGTCGGTGGAAATAACGGACGCCGTTCTTAAATTAATTAAATCTAAACAACATGACGACGAGGACACTGATGACTGCGTGGTGATTGGATACACAAAAGGATTTGCAGATTTAGACATGCCATCACCCAGAACACCAGACAGTCTCTTAACTTTGAAACAAGATGAACGCGCATCGTCACACGGACAGAATGACGAATGTTGGGACGATCAGTGTGAGCCGTGCCAACAGGACAACGACGAGTGTTGGGACGATCAGTGTGTGAACCAGCAGGACACTAGCACGCATTAGTGACTTTGACTTTCGCGTTATGTTATGTTTTTTTTATAAAGTGAATAAAGTCAGGACATACGTAATTCAAGGTAGGGTTAGATTAATATTTCGTTGCTAGGTTTTTAAATCAGTTCAATTGCAATTGTTAAGGTTTGAAATAAAACTAAGGTTTTTACATTGTTATTGTTAAGATTTATTTTTGCAAGTTAGGTTTTCAATAATTTTGCAAGTTAGGGTTTCAAGGTTTTCAATTAATTATGTTATTCCATGTATGGACATCACTCCTCTGTTGATATAGTATAGTCACGATTCTAGTTCATTAGCAAGTGATGTGGATTACACCCGGACAGCCATACAACTATTTAAATGAAATGATTGTTCTATTGATGTGTTTTATCATGTTTTATTTTGATTTGTTAATTTGTTAATTTGTAAAAATGGTTTACAAATTTTCAAAAAGAAAGGGGCGGATGTAACATGATGAGTGCCAGCACTGTAGTTGTACATTACTCACGGGAAAATATCACGTGTCTTGAAACGTGACTTGGCCATGTTCCAAGGGGCGTGTCCTGAGAGTGTTGTATAACCAGTGACTGGGTATAAAAGAGGCTGCTTTCCGCCGCCAGTGAGGAGATTAGAGACGAGAGAGAGAGCGCGAGACAGGTTACTCGGTCGGAGTGTATATATGTAAATAAATCCAATAATGTAGCTGGTAAACGGACTTTGTTGTTGTTTACTATTTGCCTACCACCTTTGCTCTCGCCGCCGCTGTACTACATCATGTCTTGAATCTTTCTGTGCAACTATTCAGGTTTTTCTTTTGTTATGACTTTTTTACAATTCCGGATTTAAGTTGCTCCTTGGAGACTATAACTTTGAACATTATTACAATACAATAATACAATACAATTCATTTATTGGTAATATAGGCCACCGGCCCATGATACAAATATGTCATAATAATTACACAACATGAGAGTGATACTAACATGATAGACAAGATATCTAAATGATGGCCACCAAAAATCACAATCAACATTAAATGTAATGGACAAACAAAAAGAAGCTTAAAGACTTATACTGCAGTAGAAACATTTCGTTCTTGCTTTCAGAGAAGTCAATATTTCAGGAAGTCGATCATATTAAACCAAAAACCCCGTGTTAAGGGTAATCGCCTGAATTGTCAGACTGAGACAATTCTACAGATCACCCTTAGCACAGAGCCCAGATCATTTGTAAGAAAATATGGGAAAAGAAAAATACACAATCCAAGTTTCGTCGCGGTACGAAAAACATGTTTGTTGTGAGAGGTTATAAAGACTAGAAAGTTAATTGTGACTTTCATTCGAGTGAAATGGTCGTTTGTACATGTACATGTGACATTGCACATGTATACAAAAATTACAAACTTACATATTTAGAAGCGATTCAGATCGAATTTTAAATGCATTTTCTAAGAATTTAGCTATTATAAAAACCTCAGACTCATTTGATGTATTTAGAATTCTATAAAATGAGTCCGGAGTTCTACAACGTAGCCATTTCTTGGGGAGGTATACAATTCGTAAGTTTTCATATAGATTACACTGGTAAAAGAAGTGAAATTCGTCTTCATTTACGAATATATTTTCACGGGTACAAAAAGGGCAGTACCGTTCGTGTTTTGGTAAAGATATGTGCCTGCCTTTTTCAATCATTAGTTCATGATTAGAGCAACGGAAATTTCCGTAAATTCTACGAAGATTAGATGGCAGAAATGCACGTAAATATAATTCTGGATTTAATAAAGATTTAAAATGTCGATAATGATCACCTTTTCCAGATAAAGCTATATTAGAAAACCATTGTTGAACATAACAATCTTTGATTCGAGTTTTGAAAGTATTAAGAAATAGATCATCATTACCTACGTCCTGAGAAATCCACACATATCCAAAACCCTGAGAATATAAAAGATTTTTGATGCATGATGCCCATGTTTTCCTACCAGAATCATCCAATCTTTTAAGCATAAGATAACATTGCTTTGGATATCTATAGTTTTCCATACGTAAAAGTTTAAGCCAATATTTGATACAATTTGGTATATAGTAAACGCATAGAGGAAGGCGACCACATTCTCCTAACACAAATGCATCAGACGTATTTTTGTATAAATTACAGTATTGCTTACAAAACTTAATATGAGTACTTTCAACTCTTTGATTATAAGTATAACCCCAAATTTGAGAACCGAAGCATAATATAGGTCTGATAGTGGTATCAAAAATGTTAAATGCGTCATACGGATCAAGTCAGCCATATAATCTTTGAAACCGAAAAATGTAATAAAATGATTTGACAGATTGTAATGATAAATATTCACATGTCTTAGTCCAAGTAAATGTTGGAGTAAGATATAGACCAAGATATTTGTAAAATGATACTGTTTCAATTTTTTGACCTTTAAAATACCAATTCTCGGATTGTTTTAATGGCCCCCCATTTCTAAATACAAAAATTTTAGATTTGTTTAGGTTTAATTTCATGTTTGTTGACGTACAAAATTCCTCGACAACATTTATTTGCCTCTGTAAACCCAACACTGTATCGGAGAAAGTTGCAACGTCATCAGCAAACATCAGGGCGAATAACTCTTTAATTTCGTCGGTTACATAAATACCACGATTACATTTCTTTTTTAACAATAAGATCAGGTCATTTATAAAAAGTGAAAAGATAATCGTACTGCTGACACATCCTTGTCTGGTTCCCGTTGTACAACTGAAATATGTTGTTAACGAATCTTCAATTTTTATACAAGATTTGATTTTTGAATACATTGATTTAAAAATAATGTTAAATTCCCCAGATATGTTGTTTCTTGCAACGGCGTCCCACAGCTTCTGGTGTTGGATGCTGTCGAATGCCTTTGCAAAATCAACGAAAAAGCAATAGAATCTTCCTCCCTTTTTTGATAAATACTTTTGAACTAATGCCATTATAATAAAACTGTTATCTGTAGTCGAATACCCTTTTCTAAATCCCGCCTGGGATTCGTGTAAAACACTGTAATTATCACACCATAGAGTTAATCTATTGGATAGAATATGCACAAAAACTTTACAAAGACTGTCAATCAAAGAGATTCCTCTATAATTGTCCGGGTTCGTCAATGCACCCGATTTGTGAATTGGAGTGATAATGCTTTTACCCCATTCCGAGGGGAAATTGCCTGTATCGAATATGTGATTAAAAAGAATATTAATGTATGACAATGATGAAAGTATTGTGTATTTGAACATTTCAATACATAATCCGTCCGGACCCGGAGCCCGATTATTCTTAATCGAATTCAAACTATAGAGAATTTCATCGTCTGTTATTGGACTGTTTAATGATGAACAATCGTGATTAGTCGTAATTTGGTCTAAAGACGCGTCACGGGTGAAATTTGTCTCAGATTGACACTCGAGGTTCAATATTGTTTTAAAATGATCAATCCAGTCCCCGCCGTTTATAGGGTAAGCTTGTTTTGGGGAAGAATTGCGTAATTTTAGAAGAGACCAATACTTCTTGTTATCGTTTCTAGAATTAATTAATTCTAATCTCTTTCGTTTACAAAAAGAAATCTTGCGCTGTTTACATAGGGCTTTGAATCTATTGCGTTTTATCCTGTAATTGGTTAGGTCCGAATCGGAATTGGTTCGTCGGAAGTTATAAAGTGCTTTTAATTTTTCGCGTTTACTAATAGAACACTCGTAGTCCCACCAGGAGTTATCTGTATTAAAATGATTTGGTCCCGAAATTGAACTTTTCATTACATCTCCGGCAGTTTTGTATATATTTAAAAATTCTGAAAATGTGAAGGGGCTGTCATGAAATTATTGATATCTTGTATATGTGACTGAAATCTTGATAGTTGAAGATTAAATTGAGCAAAGAAAATATCCTTGAACTCGTTTTTCCACGCGTATTTATTCCAAGTAGCATATTCTGTTGTATCACTTTGACCTATTGTAGCGTTTGTTGCCTTTGGAAATTCAATAATACAGCTTATTGGAAAATGGACAGACTCATCTGTTGTCTCAACCTTAAAGTCATGTATATACTTGAATAAGGAACTTGACGCTATCATATAATCAACGACGCTTTTGCCATTGTTGGCTAAGCAAGTGAAATTTCCAGATTTATCGCACGGAAATCTTCCGTTTAATATGTGCACGTCGTGTGTACAACACAACTCTACTAAACTAAGACCAAATCGATTATAGTCTAAATCTTTAGAATGTCTCTTGATATTAAAGTCTGACGAAGGATATGGTACATCTTCACCAAAAATAGTCCTAAGATCATCTGAAGGTATGAAATCTAGTAAATTACTTATTCGAGAGTTAAAGTCACCAGCTAAGAATAATGCAGTATTTGGGTATGACGTATTTATCCTTTCAATGACGTCACCTAATATAAGTATGCCATTGTTATTGTTTACATCATAAATTGAAGAGTATTCTGGAGAAACATAAACGAAAACCAGCATAAAGTCACGAACATTAATAAATGATTGACAATTGAAATATAAAACAACACAATCTTTCACATCTTTAAAAATACGTTTTACATAATTTTGTTCTATTAAATAATCCTTTACAAAGACTGTAACACCACCGGAGCCTCTAACGGCCGTTAGTTTTTTTGGTCTGACATAATCAAAAGACGTAAAACTTTGTAAGAATCCCGAAAATTGTCCCTGTTTAGTTGCCCATGTCTCATTTAGACCAATAATGTCAAATGATGAACAAAACTTTATGAAATTCATATCTCTGTCATACTTGTTCAGGCCCTCAATGTTCCATGTACACATATTTAGTTTTAATGTTTCTACATTGTCACTCATTAAGATAGGACTTTGACCACACCCTTATTTGGAGTTATCAAGTGGTTGACTTATGGGTAATCCACCTTCCACTGACACTGGTGAGTTACTTGATTCGTCATATTTATATTCATGTGAGCCAATAATTAGTTTATCGTACCTAAGAAATGCTTTCTTATTAGCCGCTATAGCCTGCTTCATGAAAGGTATAAGTTGTTGTCTGCATCTTCGAACTCTCTCTGGAAAATCCTCGCTAATCCTCACTTTGTCACCATCTTCAGACTCATCAACTTCACGTGCCTCTTTCTGCTTCAGCCTGTATCGTTTCAAAACAGTTTCTTTATCCTTAAAGAAAGAAAATTTCACAATTAAAGGTCTCGGTTTAAATTTTCCTGGTAAGCGATGGGCCCTTTCAATTTGTATTTTACTCTCATCGATATTCAGTTCATCTTTTATATACTGTCGAACATTCTCCTCTGATTCTTCCCACGATTCTCTTTCCGTCTCAGGTAGCCCAAATAGTCTAAGGTTTTGTCGTCTTGATTGCGCTTCAAGTTGTTCGCATTTGGCATTTGCATCTGAAATAGACTTTTCTAGCATATCAACCTTTTTTATCAATGTATTATTACTCTGTTTCAATGATCGATTCTCTCGTTTAATTTCTTTCATTGTTTCAGACATTTTATCAAACCTTTTGTCCATTCTTATACATCTTTTTTGTATGTCAAGTAAAATACGCATTGATGAGACACTGTTCACGTCATTACTATTGATATCGCTTCCTGCTTCTGCTTCTGCATAGACGCTACTTGAATCACTCTCAGCTTGTTCTAGTTCGGGCATATCAGGGTTAGAGTCATTATCTTCGGAACGATCAACTGAATGACCGAGCCAATCGTCTATTCGTGGTTGGTTACATGACATTGAGCGTGTTAAGCGTGGTGTCTGCGAATCATCAGGCAACGGATTTTGAGTGTTTGTGGGAAAAGTATTACTTACAGTTTCTATGGGATTAATACTAGTCACTGCTTTTTTCTTCTTATCTGTATGTCTATCAACGCCACCACCAGTTATTTTTTCTGTCGATTTACCTCCCCTGCCGCTACCACGCCCCTTATGTCCATTTGGTCCAGGGTTCATTTCCACACATTGACATGCCAAAAGAATGAATAAGAAAATGCGTATTGAGAGCGAGATTATTGTTCTGTTACAACCAATGCCTGTACTATGCAGTGTAGTTTTTATTTCATTGGGCTGGTTAAAGCACCCAATTCTAACCCTCCACAAAGCTAGATCTATACCCATGGCTCTAATACTGGTAAGGGTTAAATACACATAAGGTTAATATGCAGTATTGCAGCGAAAATGCACCGTTATCCAAGTAGTATTCAAGTATTATTATAGTATTGTAACACATGATGTCACTAACCATGGCTCCTCATAACGACTCGCATAATTTATTGAAGCACAAGCATCTAGTGAGATCTTTAAATATTAATTAATTAAAGAGATGTTGAGAATTTTTATTCATTGAGGTATGAAATCATAATCAAACTGAATGAATAGATAAAGTAGATTAATACAAATGAGTGACCAGATTTTAGTTTCATACATCCGTGAATTAAAAAAAGGTGTTCTCTTATCCAATAACTTATTGTCATGAAATGAAAATCTGAAAATATCCCGATAACACCACAGCTTTCTCATGTGAAGAGTTTGAAGTTATAAGATTTTCGGCTCAAAAAGCCCCTCCTTGCAACGTCCATATTTGGGGGTCAATCAAAATTCCACGAACAAGTTTTGAGAAGGTTCACCCAAAGAACGATTCTGCCAATTTGGTTGAAATCAACTCATTGGTTATTGAGGAGAAGAAGTTAAAGATTTCGGGCTCAAAAAAGCCCAACCCCGCCCTGCAAGCTCATAATTGGGGGTCATTCATAATTCCACAAACAAGTTTTGAGGAGAAAATGTTTAAGGAATTGTTGACGACTTCCGGCACACAACGCACGACACACAACAGACAAAAGGTGATCACAAAAAGCTCACCTTGAGCACATTGTGCTCAGGTGAGCTAACACAATAACAAGAGGACCATGATGGTCCTAGATCGCTCATCTGAGTCTATTGGACCCCTGGGACACCCCATTAATTAAACAGGCAGATGTCAACAAGGAGATAAGTTCTACATAGGATCGATACTATGGAAAGTTTTCAGCCAAGAGCAAGAAGGATATGTCTTTTCGCTCTGTGATTCTATGTAAAAAGGGATGTACTCAGGTGGAGCCCACATGTGACCCAAGGGTTTTGATATGAACAAACTTGGTAGAGGTCTACTACATGATGCTACATACTAATATGAAAGCTATCTGCCTTCTGGTTTCAGAAAAGAAGGTTTATGAAGATTTTCCTATTTTCACCCGCCGTGCTAAGATGAGCTAAAATGGATCTGCATGGGTGGAGCCCAAATATGACCCAGGGGTCTCAATATGAACAAAGTTGGTAGGGGCCCACTAGATGATGATGCATACCAAATAAAAGCAGTCTGCCATCTGGTTTAAGAGAAGATTTTTAAAAATTTTCCCTCTTTGATTCTTAGTAAAAAGGCTGGAGCCCAAATGTGACCACATGGTCTTGAAATGAACAAACTTAGTAGAGGTCCATTAGATGATGCTACATACAAAATATGAAAGTTGTCTGCCTTCTAGATGCAGGGAAGAAGGTTTTTGAAGGTTTTCCTTTTTTCACCCTTCGTGCTCAGTTGAGTTAAAAGGGATGCACCCAGGCAAAGCCCAAATACGACCCAAGGGTCTTGATATCAACAAACTTGGACAAGAAGATTTTTGAAGATTTTCCTCTTTTCACCCTTTTTGTTAAGGGTAAAGTACCCCCTTTCATTATATTCAGTCACTTAACTTTGTCAAGACTTTGTTACTTCCCTTGATATCCTAGGCAAAAAGAAAGAGTTTTTACAATTCTGGTACACTGGATAACGCAATGAATAGATGCATGGTGTCTATCTGTGACGGGGTTTTTACTAAAATGGGGGATGTCATTTCATATCATTACCAGAATTTTACTGAATTTCCTAGTAAAAATGTGAAAACACAGAACAGCCCACCCCCTCTGGATCCGCCACTATACAGTCAGTTATCTAATGAAATTCTGATAAAAACACGTTGCATCCTTCCATAAGCACATTTTTGGTGAACGAAATTTTCGTTCACCAGTGTTACTATAAAGAGGGTTAATCCAAAATTCGTAAAATGCGGTTATAAATCGTCAGAAAAGTTAACTATAAAAACAAAAATCATACAGCCTTTCAAAGCATCATCTGTGTAATAAAAGTGGAAATTTTTAAATGTTTATATACAATAGCGGCTGAAAAATGCACGAATCAAGCAAGAGACCCCCCTACTAAGGTGGGGGAGCAAGAACGTCAAATTCGACGTCAATAATAACTCTTTTCTACATAGTCTACGCTTACTCTCATGCCTTTCTGTACCAAATACACCAGAAATCATCCACATGCCATTTGGAATCAAATTTATTTAAAATTTCTCTATGCTTGTTTTTTTCGTAAAGTGGAAAGCTAGATGCAGGACATTTATTTTGGGGAAATAATGAGAATCAATTGGGATGTGTTCGTTCGTTGAAACACATTATATCATTCTAAATACTTCTTCGAAGCCTGGTCGTTAGGGATAGCCATAGGAATAGTTCTCTTCAACAATATTTCTAGCTTAAATAGGGAATTATAGTCACCATTTTACTAGCTGACAGGAACTGATGACAGCTTCATGTTATTTTAATACTTATTGAGGCATAGCCCTTATAAGTATGAGACTTATAGACCCATCATGCAATTTTCTTATTTTTATGAATCAGGTCTTGGGTTGTATTTGAATGAGGGCTTGATATTGATGAAATCCTACTGCTTTAGCAGTTTATCATAATTCATTCATTGTTTCAGAATCGAAGTTATAAAAGAAGCGCTAATTCTATCGAAGAAATGTTTCTTTCTGCATTAAAAGTACTTGTTCTTTGTATCTAGTTCAAAGTTATAGCATTCTTTACCATTTTTAAGTATCTATATATTACTAAAATCTTTACTTTTGTAAGAACTTATCATGTTCAAGAGAATTACAATTGGTGTGCATTTATTTGTCCTTTGGGGGGCAGCAGTTATGTTTGATTTTCTTAAAAGAAGAATTTTGAATGTAACATATATTACTCTCTTTGATAGCTAAATCAAAATGTAAATTACAATGTTCTATTCATTTGAACATAATATGGTCCTACTCATGTAAATCTTCAGTATTGAACTGAATTGCGCAGTTTCTTGTCAAACTAGGAATGCATGCAATGTAGTTTGCATTCAATTGGAAACAATCTAGAGCTAAAAATGCTTCAGGGAATTTTCAGACCATTTTAACAGTATTACACTCTTTTCAAGGTGGCTTATCCAACTAACCATGAGTTCCTTGTGTTTATAGTTTACATCATTCCATTCATCACACCATCCTTTTAAAGCCTCTTGCTACTTATACAACCAAGATTAATGATAATCAACTCGTTTGTACAGGCTGATGAAACCTAGTACCTATTATAAAGAGTCAAATGCGCTACCAAATCTAATGTGCTACCAACTGGGCTATGATCATGACCAACTCTAAGAAATATTTTGAACTTTTCTGTACTAAATGGGTAGAAGTATTGCTTAGAAATATTGTAGGAACAGCTTTTTTCATCTTTTTTGATCATCATTTTCCACAATGTAAACTGCCTCTTATCATCAGAAGTAACGTATATAACTTGTGTTTTATTCTAAAAATGTGAAAAAAGTCTCAAACATAGAAGAAACCATAAGCTGCCTCAACATTGTGTTTGGTGCATTTCTTTAAACAATGATAGTGGTTCAATAATAATTATACCTATAGATAAGAGGTAACGTATTTTGCACGCTTTTAAAACCACAATTAGTCTCGAAATTATTGGAATTCATATTGATACCTTAAACATACTTTAAACAATTATACAGTTATGATTTATAGTTTATTTCGACAATGAGGGATTTTACAACCATTGGAATCAGATGATATATGAATAAGCCTATGGTAATTGATTGGTAAATTGGTTACTTTAGAGTAACGTATTTTGCAAATAGCTTGATGGCCAGATGCATAAAAAGTTTAAAATCTCCTTAAGAACACAAGCTTATAGAAAACCACAGTAAACAAAACTTTCAGTGGAGTATTGATGAATATAGCATTTATTTTTCATACATTATATTGACATTTAAATGTAACGTATTTTACTCCCATGCATTACTTGTAAGGGCTATATTTCAAGTCATAATATAAATGGGCTTCAAATACCTTCAGAATCACTAATATCATTAACAAAACACAATATCAATTAATACTTACTAAATTACAGTCAATTTCTATAACAAGACATACAGCTAAATGTCTTATATGAAAATTTTATGGGTTGGTTTCTTTAAAGTAACGTATCTCGCATTTGCCCCAGTGGCCAGAGTGCTAACAATTCTCAAAATGTTCAATATTTCATAGACTTTAAGAAAAGCATTGTTAACGATCTTCCCAATGGGGACAGCTATGGAGCAATCATTTCTATCTATGTGCCTTTCTTTGAAATTCAAAAGTAACGTA
Source organism: Fragum whitleyi (assembly GCA_948146395.1). NCBI lineage: Eukaryota > Metazoa > Mollusca > Bivalvia > Cardiida > Cardiidae > Fragum > Fragum whitleyi. The sequence goes on from OX411553.1 coordinate 1,685,714, forward strand.
TTTTACTTCCATATCATGCCTTCAAGCGGGATTTATTTACAAAGTATTACTATAACTTTGCTCTACATACATTCAGCAACATAAATTTTGGTATTGAAAAATCACTTCTTGTCATTTTGACTCATCTTTTCACTGTACAAACCTAAAATATTGTCTCGAAAATTTGATGGGTACTTAACTTTGAAGTAACGTGTCTGACAAATGCCCCACTGGTCAGAGTGCTAACAAGTCTCAAAATGTTTTATATACCATGGGCTATCAAACAGGCATTGTTTACAAAATTCCCAGTGAGGCAGGGATAAACAATTTATTTTCTAAATTCATAGTTTTCTATGAAATTTAAGGGTAATATAATGCCATTTTAGATAACCAGATTTTAAAAAAAATCCATAAATGGGCCCTACAGTTATTCAGCAACACAAATTTATGTATAAGAAGGCAACTTTTTGTCATTTTGACTTCAATTTTTCGGGTACTGTTTTAAAATTCATTTTCAAAATTTTGTTGGGTGTGTTACTTTGAAGTAACGTATCTTTCAAAAGCCCCACTCACCGGAGTGTTTACATGTCTCAAAATGTTCTATTTACTATGGGCTTACAGAAAAATATGGTCTACAAAATGTCCCTGGGGGGGACAAAACCGATTCTGGCTCACGGACTAATCGGTATAGGTAGAATTAACTCTGTGAGCCGTGAAATCAACTTTTTTACCGTTAGATTCTCCTGCCATGTTTTCGAAATGGATAAAACAGGTTAAAATAACGCATTTAGAAAGTTTGAAATATACTCTTTAAACCAACGTTTTTGCTTGTCTTAAAACGTAAGGTTCTCTCAAACATGCACTTTTTTAATTGCAGTGAAAGGATCAAGTTAATTTCCTATCATTTGCTTTTTAACCATACCCGATTTACTTATGGAAATGGACTCCGCGCCTACGTCAAAGCTTAGTTTTGAAAATACAACTGTATTGACTTTTTTCTCATTTATTCTAATTGAAAATAGATGTCATTTCCGGTTACACAGATTTTATCTTCAATGCTCCATTACTAAGCAAAGATATGTTTTTAATTGACCTCGGATTGATAACTTTAAATAGGGTTAAGTGAAAGAAGGCCAACTAATTTTTTTTTATTTTTTTTATAAATTTCGCTTGTGTTCGGTTTTTTTCTTCTTTAATTCCTCCACAGTTATGAAAATTATTTTACATTTAATACAAACATATCAAAATATTCATACAAAAAAGAAACATGAGTCACAAAGTACATAGTAGCAACTATTACGGGTCCACTAATTTCTGCATAACTGAGCCTAGTGATATATATAGTAGTGAATGATCCTTTGACAGATTTCGGCAGGTGTTAGTTAAACCCAATTAGTTTCCAATTACATGATACAATATAGGTCATACTGCCTTGTTTCACGCTAGGGCATTCACGTGACAAATTAGAGACGCAACCCTTTGCTGTGGGGCCATCAAATACTTCCTAAAAGTTAATAAGTGCCGTTTCAATGAGTTTCTTCATTTCCTGCCTGGAAATGAAATAACGTACCCGGGTGGCATTTGAATTGGTAGTGAAATGTTTTCAGATTTCAAACTTATATTTGATAAAAAAAACTAAAAAAAAAACTGACATAATGTTCAAATGGGACAACTATTAAAAATTTGCAGGGCCATTATAGTTTTTTGTTGTTGTTGATGTTATTGATTTCAAAATTCACTGATACCCTTTAATTTTGCCTTCCTTGAGTTGGTCATCCTAATCGATTTTCCTATTGATCCCCATTGGAGATTTTCGGCTGTGTGCTACATCGCCATGACCTGTCTAAGGCAAGTTCAGTTGAATAAATCTAGTCTAAAGAGTTTGAAAAACGAATCCGTCCTCCGTTTAAAAGACGCGTTCGGTTTCTCGTTGAGATTGTGTTTATATCAACTGTGAATCAACGTATTCCCTACACATTCATCATGAAAGTGGGATGATGACATCATTAGGATCACTTAGCCATACTTCAAACAGGACTGGTGGACGGGCGTCGAACACCGTTTTACATTGGTCTATCGCCGCTTTTAACTCCGAATCGGTCGACTGTTTGTCTGGCGTCACCCCTAAGTCATGAGATAAACTTACTTTAGAAACGTTTTTTGTGCATCACTATTCTGGCATAAAGCTCTTAAATATTTATCAGTGAACGTAAAAAGGTTTTGAATTAAATTGATTTTGATCAGATATTTAACACCCCAAATTGCGCACTGGTACACCACAATACATATTGCACTTAAGGTAGATCTTAATTAAGATTTTACAAATCATTTAAAATCGTGAAAAGCCATGTGAAAAGGTCTCACTTGGTACAATTAACAACATAGTGTTCAATATTTTACTCAATTCGATAAAATAATGGATGTTTTTGTTGGCTGGTGTTGATTTTGAAGCATCTGGTTACCCACGAAGACACAAAATCAGAAAAATACGTAGATATTATAAAGGGGGGATTATCGGTTATTTTTTACCTCCCTTGAAGTAATTAAAAACTGAATCACAATACTTATTCTATTTCATTCCAAAATAAATCCAAAATCCTTCTCAATTTCGCCATGCTCTTAACTGTCATACGAAACGTACATGAGATGAATGATTTTGGAATTATTTTGTAGGAGTGTGTGGAGCGAGTTTTAATTGAAATTTAAGGGAGGTAATCCAATATCGGTAATTTTGTTCATGATGAACAAAATTAGCAATATTCATTAAACACCCCCCCCCCCCTTAATAAAACAAAGTCCTTTTCTCGTTTTGTTCATTCGTGGAGAAATCAAACGCTTAAAAGGTCAACACTTCATGGAAATACCGTGAAAAAAATTGTTGAATTTCAAGGAAATTTGGAACGTTTTAAATAATTTCGAAGAACTTTTATCAATTACGGAGTGTTTTAGTGTGAATTGGCTGAGAATCTGGAATGAATGAATTAAATAATTTATCAATGGATAGAGTGCTGAGTGAGTGATTAAGAATGGTTTTGGTCGAGATGAATGCCAATTTTACTTACAGTAAGCTGTTAAAGTTGCCCATTTACTAAAAATATTTCAAATATAATGTCAGAAAATGGCGGGGTCCAATTGTCATCTCATTATAAAACACGGGTTAATATGATCTTCGCAAGCCAAGTCATATTCCACTTTGTTACATTTGCAGGCATCACAAGTAGAGATAAAACCCTTGGTTTGACCCTTTCCTGTTTTACAAAATTTTAGACCTGTCCAAATTCAAAGGTTTTGCAGACGAAAATTAAAAGTGGATTTCATTTGAAAAATAAACATTCAGTAGGGTAGAAAATAGTGTGGAAAAAAGAAGAAATTGCTTGTCAGAAGCAATTTCTTCTTTTTCACAATGTTTTCTCAATTGTAAAATCACAGGCACGTAAAAAGCAGGGATTAAACAGCAAAGGGTTAAAAAGATTGATTGGTCCATCGATACTAAATCGAATGTTATTTCTAATCATGACTGACATACCGAGTTCGTAATGATATTGTGTGAAACAGTTTCTAGTTTAACAATTTTGTTGTGTCCGGTACGCAGACAAACTATCGCAAAACCAACTACATAGAGAGGCATTTTAGAGCCAGTTTCTCGCTTTTATAACTTTGACTTGATATAAATTTCAAATTACTCAAACAGGTTTAGTTGTCATGTCGCTACCCATCTTTAAATTTGACATTGATAATGTATTATCGATATCCACAAATATTACGTTTAAACGATATGTGACCTTTTGTAATAAATCATTGTGTTAGCTGACCCTTACACGTTTAGGCAAATGTCAAATTATTAAAAAGAACAAAACTTTCTCAATGTTTCATATAAGTAGGATTACTATGCCAAATAACAGTAATCTAACGAAACTACTTGGTGCGTATTGTCTTGATCTAAAATTTTTAATTGGTTCTTTAAAGTCCATTAACGCCCCATTAACACCGCCTTTGGGCTACCGTGATTGTGACTTGTCTGTGCCATTCGGAACATCACTCGGCTATTTCCGTAATCTGCAACAGACCTCGGATGTATTTAAGGCGGATGGGTATGTACCAAAATTGTGCATTTTGTTAGGCGGAAACAGTGTAAGAAAAACTTGCACTGTAGATTTATATCTTTTACAGTAAATAGCGGTTGAAAAATCTTAATTTTTGAGAATGATTCGTCATTCTCAAAATTAAGATTTTTCAGCCGTTATTTAAGAATCTTAAGATTTTTAAATCAGGATACGATGTTTTCACGTCAGTGACTTAAACGAGTAGCGTTGGCGACGTCGAATGTTTTCACTCACAGTTTCGAGGTTTAACGCCATTTTAATTGACGTCATCGAGTTTTTCTAAGGTTTTCCCGAAATTTTCAGAATAGTCCGTCTATGTACATTCGAGGTTGATCGTGTGATTGGCCGAGTGGTGTTCCGAATGTTGTCTGTGCTTGAAACCCTCGATGGTCTTCCTGAAGTTGTAAAAGAGACGCTTACCAGTTGCACTTTATAACATCGTGAAATTGACTGTCATTCCGACCAAAACCATTCTAAGTCGCTCGCTCAGCGCTCCATTCATTCCAAACACTCAGTCAAACCAGTCAAAGGCGTTCACTGGAAATAATAAGACCACCTCATACATTCAAAAAAAGATTTGATAGAAAATAAAATCGACGAATTTACTGACTTAATTCTATTTTGTTAGCGAATGTGTGTTCTTATAGACATAGGAAGCTACTACCTAATCTTCTTTTTCTAGCCAGTCAGCTTAAATTACCTCTCAAAAATAAATACTGGCCAAATATCAGTGCAATCGAGTTCGTTTAGCATTTTGATTTTATGTCAATTGGTCAAGGATTAAATTTAGCATGACAGAGGTTAAGCCGGCGACTGTTTCAGATAGTAGGCTTAATGGGCTAGTTTTTCTTGAATAGTCCTGCATTTTATTTTATCGTTATTTTTTTAACAATATTCTCTTCTTCTCTGGCACCTTTGTGTTAAAATGAACTCATTTATTTAACAAAAAATTACATTTAACAAATCGATGCTTTCTTTATTTAAATTGCTCACTAAAACAAATAAATGGAAGAGAATCTAACAATATCATAACGAGATTAATTACCGCCCCCATCTTCTTTTGAAGTCCACGACAATTCATTTGTTATCATATATTACCGTAGTGTATTAGCAAATTTCCTGTTCAATGTGATAAACTTATCTGAAAGACTTCATATTGATAACGATATCACAATATGAACTAAACAAGGGCTGTATTCGGACATCATTTATAAAAAAAACATTTGATTTCCTTTATGTTTTTAACAAATCTGATAAGAATTTCGAATAACATCATAAAATCTGGTAGAAACTGTTGGTAAATTATAATTTGTGCGTGCACTTGCGTGAAAAGTGGGGTATAATTCGTTAAACAGTTTGTACCGCTTTCTCATCATGGACGAAGGACAGGTTTATAAACCGGTTTCATTTAATTTTTTGCCAGCCCGATTAGCTCATTCGGTAGAACACCGGGCTTCAAAACTATTAAAATTCGATTGTGTGGGTTCGATTCTCGAACTGGCACACTAACAAACTAATTGTCTTTCGAATGAGACGTACAACCGAGGTCCCATGAGACGGTGCTTTACACCGAGCGCGTCAAAGAACCATGGCGGACATCAGCAGTAGTTTCGCCATGTATCCCTGCACTATTTCCCTTAACAACTAACCTAACCGTCTTCAGGGGGTGTCGCTTATATGGGCATGAGTTACGGTAGCGACGATAAATAAACAGAAAAAAAATGTGGAAGAAAAAAAAAATACAGCTGCATAAACTGATTGAAAAAGATGTCGAAAGAAGAAAACACACGATCAGAAATATTGTAGGAAAGGAAAGTGTTGTTTACAAGTATACTTTTCCTTTCCCCAAGTAATTTTATTTTCTCCCTTATCATCATTGTTAATCGAATGCTCAGCACGAAACAGTTAAGCAGTTGCAATTGCTTCGAAATGGACCATAGATTAAAGAACTGATTATTTATTTTTGAGTTGTGCAAAGAAGCGAATGATAGAAAACAAAACTGTCCTCGAGCGCAGTCCTCCTATTCATTGTAACTTCTCGTATAAATTTTGAGACTAGAATTTTATCATTTGAATGATAGTGCAAAGGACATATTAAAGCCATTTTTATTTGAGAAAAATACCTAATTATTTTTTAGAAAATTAAATACTATTAGGAAAGGCAAAGTGTATTTTCTTTTTCTGTCATGTATTGCTTGATATACGTTTTCTCAATGTTGTATACGGTCTTTTTTAGTTGAGTGATTGTAGGAGAAAGAGTTAAGAAGGCACAGTAGTTTTTCTCCAATTTATTAAACACCTACATTGTGCGTGGTAGAAAAATATATTGTTCTAAGACGTGAAACTGTACACGAAAGGTCTAAGAAAACAGGAAAAATTGATGAATGCCTCTTAACGAGCGATAAATACCCGCTTTCTTCTCGTGTCAATTTCAGTGCTATCGGATTACAATTTTATCCGTATTCAATACATGAAATTTGAAAAAGACTGATGAATTAAGAACTAAACATGACAGCAAAGTTTAAAGAAATTCTTTTTTTTTCTGCTTAATTTATGAAGACATATCATTTATTCTATACATTGTTCCATTTTGTTGTTTTGGAATAAAGATTGAAAATCTAGTAAACCACTTACACGAAATTGTTAGAAATAAATTTCGTATTACAATCGTTACGAAATCTTCAAGCTGATTTTCGCCTTTCAACCAATCAGTTAATCAACCAATCAGTCTATCAATTACCAATCATCCAACCGACCGACCGACAAACCGGTCGACCGACCGACCGACCGAACGATCGATTAAAAGTTCTCGTTAGTTCGTATAAAATGACTCTAGTACAGTAAACATGTATTAAGGTTCATGTAAAGTGTTTGAGACCAAATTTAAAGGGCACTTCATTAGCCAAGAAAAAGCGGTATGTCCAGGTATACAATACACCAAAATGAAGCTATTTTCGAGCACAAGCAGTTGGGCAACATAAGACCGCCATAGCTATAGCGGTATAGCCAAAACATTGTGGAAAAGGGTCATTTTGTACAGAACAAGCAACTGCATGACGGTTGCATAAAATTGCCCCGTATTTTAACAAAGTACAGTCTGAAGTACCATCCAGGTAGTGCTACAACCTTAGATATGAAACTCAGTCTCAAAATGCTATTTTGAAACAATCAATTTCCATTTATTTTGTCAACATACATGTCATACACCAGTTTGGTCTGTTTTCAAAATAGATGTAAGGTATGGTGCAACATCACACCATAGTATTGTGAAATATTTTCTGCGATTTATTTCAAATTATAGGTTTTTTTTAATTCAATGATCTACAATATTACTATATATTTATCATTCTGTGAAATAGAAATTGATATATTGCTAAACAACCTTACAAGTATATAGACAATTAATGTCTATTTATGTTATGATAACACACCATACCATACACAGAACTACACGTTTACAAAATTAGAATGACATATATGCCATATGTGTTTATAAAATAAGTTTGGGTCCGAATTTCATACCAATGGTTGTAGCACTACCTGGATGGGACTTTAGACTGCATTTTGTTAAAATATAAGCCATTTTTTTTACAACAGTCATGCAATTGCTTGTTCTCTACAAAATGACTCTTTTCCACAATGTTTTGACTATACCGCTATAGCTATGACAGTCTTATGATGCTCAACTGCTTGTGCTCATAAATATTTCCATTTTGGTATATAATATACCTGGACATACTGCTTTTTCTTGGCAAATGAAGTGTTTTAAAATTGGGCCTCAAACACTTTACATGAACCTTAAGCGACCAATGACAGAACCACCAATAAGCGGGCGTAAAAAATGGTCTCTGAATTCACGTATTGTTTACAATTAGATATAAAAGATTGATAGAAAATGTTTTTTATTGCGAATTTTTCGATAATTTTATGTAGTTAAAACTCAAATAATGTAGAAATCGTCCCAATGAGCGAATCTAATGCGTTCTAACAAAAAAGGATACGTGTACATTTTTATTCAATAAACTCTCCTCTTTTTTTTTGTAGATATTTTGGTGATTGACTGTATATCATAATCTTTATGAAAATGTTAGGATGTATACATGACATAACATAACATAATATAGCGGCTAGTTACTAATGATGATTTTTCATGTCTTGTACTGTAAGATTTGGTGAAATTGATATCCTGTGAGTTGAAAAAATACCCTTGACTCTCAAAACATTTAGCCAAAAATAAATGTGAAACTCGTAAAGAAAAAGCTTGAATTGGAAGCTAAATAAAGTCTTATCTTGTTTAAAAATGTTTACAACCACACAAAAGTTTTTTTGAAATAAAACGCTTGAAATGGCCCGCGCTTGTGAGGGTTTGAATAGAAACTCTCGTATGACTCATAGAGTACGTGGTTTATCTCTTTAACCCCGTATACGGCGGCAATCCATATTTGTCAACGGACCTTTAAAATATCTTTTCACATCTGTTTTTGCATTAAAATGACACACAATTAACCCATTTTAATACAGTACATAACATCGTGAAATCGACAAGGTGGTTGATTTGGAATTAAATTGAATGAGTGTGCGGAGTGAGTTTTGAGTGAGATAAAAGGGTGATAATCCAACGTCGTTATTTTTGTTCAGGATGAACTAAAACAGGGATATCTATTACCTCCCTGTAACAAGATTTGCATATAAGTTCCATAAATAGCTCCATTTTTTTCAAGAACCAATCAGTTGCTTACACTTAAATATGTATCATTTTAAGGGATTTTGGAGCGTTTTTGAATGGTATGAAAGGGTGCTTTGAGTGAATGAATGGAACGCTGAGTGAGCGATTAAAAACGTTTTTTATTGAGGTAAATGGGAATTTCACAAAAAAAAACTAACTGTACGAGGTGCATGTCAAAACAAAGACATCCACAGCTTCATCTTCATTCAGCTTCATTTAAATTGCGCTAGTATAGAATTTCTTTCTTTAAGTCCATGTAGGTGGTCGCGTAGAGTGACCCCATCCTTTTTGTTTGCATTTTCAGATTTTTATTTTGTTGTAGTTCTATAACAAGCCACATTCATCCAAGTTCATATTAACAAGTGCTGAACAAAAACGCTTTTATTTCTTTATAATTGCAATCCAATAAAATAAAGAATTCTGATTGGTTTAAATCGCATCACGTGGGGAAATCCATTGCACTTTATTTCTGTATAAAATGCAATAGGTCTTTCGGGAAACCCCCCGAACTTCGATCTGCAAGTCCTGTGTTGTAGGAACTCGAATTAACCTAGTTCCCGATCATCAACGCAACAATTCTATTCAATCTATTATAAATTAAGATATTTTCGAAAGAATTTACGATAACGAGCATGCAGTTCTGATTCTGTGCCGAGGTAAAATTAGAAAACAGCAAGTCGACGAAGACCGTCAAGCAACCTTCTCAACTAAGATCGACCACGCCGTTTTCGTTTAAAAAAACAGACTTATTTGGCAGAAACAAGCTTTTTTGTCATAAGTACCTCTACGAATTTTAATGTTGTTTTTTATTTGTGTATCATTTGTTTTACTATATGACTTTTCACTTTGATAGCGAGATAAACAATACACGATCTAAAAATAGATTGTGTAATTTATACGCGCAGAAAGTAGACTTGAACCTTGATTCTTTGGCTGAGTATTTTAATAGTTTCTTCGATCTAGATGATTACAATTTTAAGGGACGAGTGTCTATAAAAGCCGTAGTGGAGTAGCGAACATTGTGAGAAATTGAGACATTGTATGCATCAAGTATTTCTCCTTCACTCATAACCGTTTTTCAAACCTTATATTCTTAGCTCGTCAAACTACAGAATTGTAAAGCAAAATGATATATTGTCATTAAATAATGATAATTTAAGATTATAAAAAGGTTATTTTGAGAAGTGTTCTTTGAAATCGCCTCAAATGATACAATTCCAGCAAGTTCCTTCTATGAAAGGTTTTGCCGTGAGACCAAAAGGGGAAACTTTCTTTTATAAAAAATATATTATACCCCAGCATTTGAAGCTCCGAAAAATTTCAATGATTCATTTTTTTCCTTCCGTAAAACGATATATGCCCGAAACATGATATGTAGGTTTTGTGCAATGCACTGGGATTCAAATATTTGTTAACAAGAAATTTATTATGTACAAAAATGTAATTAATTTCTCATTACTTCTTTTCACTGGCATTGAATGTCACTCTGTATTTTCTTTTTATATTTACACCTAAACCTAGCCCAGTGTTTAGGATCCATATATTTTTGCAAAGGTTTGAAAATGGTACATCGCTATGCACGTGAAGACACGTGCATAGCAGGGTACCATTTCTCAAACATTTCGCAAAAGACACATGGCTGGCATGGGGAAAAATCGATACTCGGCCTCTGACACGGCTTTTCTAATTGATATATTCTCAAAGTAGTGTAACGGTTTAAAGGGAGGTAATGTGCATTGGATATGCAAATGAGAGAGACCTGCCCTTAGTTAAATGGCTAATTGAAGCCTATATAGACAGAGTCAACCCATTTAGGGTTGAGGATCCTTTTCTCTGAATGGATCACGTCTGTCTACGTGCTCGGTTCGTTGCAGTAGATAAATATTTTCGAAAGACAACACGTTAAAAATGTAAGCTTAACATTCATTTGAGTCAGATGATCCAAAATTACCCGAATGCAAATCAAATATTTACAAATGGATTATTTCGATTGAAAAAATGTCCGTAGTTAAACTTTATCGTGACCCACATAATTTAAAGTTAAATAATAGAATAAAAAATGTTTCATTCACAATTTTCTTATCTCAAGGTCGATCTAGATTGAGGCCGAATCGTTGACACTGGGACGGGATAAAACCCTGGGTGTCTGAGAAATAAGTAATAAATTATTCTTCAATGGTTATTGGGGATTAATATCTGATTAAATTTAGGTGATTTTTCAATATGTGATTTAACTAGCTAAAGTACTTTCAATGTGCAGAACGTAGTACGTTGATCGTAGCTCTCGTCGGGTTTACTGTGTAGATAAATGTTTAACATAACGTATGAAATTATACACTAGTTAGCAATTACAACCGACTTGAAATTTGATTTCAACTGATAGAAATAAAGAAATGAATGAGCCTGTACTTGGCATTTCCAACAGTTTGACGTGTGTATGAGGTACAGACATTGAGCAGCCTCGACAACAACACATTGCATGAATATAAGATTTCCTTACTATCTAAAATCTTACGTTGAGACCTTATCTCTACAATGCGCGGCTACAGCCAAGACGTTCGTCAGTCTGCGAGGATGCACAGGCTGGCTAGAGTCTTTCTTTGGCGCTGATTTGAAAATAATGAAATTGAAAATTCAAAGACGAGCTAAAGTGCAATTAGAATTAAGTTTGCTATGATAATGTACCATTCTCCTCTTTGATATACTGTTGAAAATGCCGTGCTTAAGGCGACTGAATGTTGCTGGAATCAAAGTGTACGCTAAGTTGCCAAAAGCATCATCGGAGTCTCAAAGTATCTGGTTGATGTGTGCTACAGAAGTAACATAGCTTCTGTAGCGTAGCCCTCTTTCTACGTTATCGCATGTTGCATGTTTCATCGAATTCCGTTGAGGGGGAAGATGAGCGTGTACATGGTGTTGCGTTCCATTAAATCAAATTTATTTTTAATCGATATTCATTCTTTGGAATTCATATCAAAATATTTTGTCGAAGCAGATGCGTTTCCCAAAAGAAAATTACAACTTTTACATTCAGATATAATGTTTATTTTTAATCAGAGACCCAAGGGCGAATTTTCATTAGAATGGTACCCATACGGCTAGTTTTATCCATCAACGAGCTATCATGGTGGAAATCATACATGAAATCGTCATTTAAGTGAGACAGGTGCCCGTGTAATTTGTTATCACAGTGTAATTTGATAGGCTTTTATAAAATAACGAGGTCAAAGATGGACAATGGGATAAGTAACGAGAGAATCAAAAGGTCAGTACATCAGGAGTCATCAACCTCGATAGGATGGTTCAAGTACCTGAATCAAGTCAGCAGTCATTTTAGATCACTTCCATGCCAAGAATATCCTATACCAAAACTCCCTTTTAAGAAATAGTAGCAAAAAGACCCTATCTTATTGTCCGTTAATATCCCATTAAAGGTGTCAGAGAACTGCAGGTCGTCTCGTCTATTTTATGTATGCGGTTTTAATTACCCCTGTGGGCACAGAGATGCCATAAATTTATTCAAGCCGGAATGTTGAACACATTTTCATTGCCTGGTCTTTCTCTTTACTAAATGGCCAGTTAAAAGAGTAAAAAGTTGAGTTATTGTGTGTAATTTATTATATTCGATTCTATTTCTAAAACTTATCTAAATTACCAATTTACGTTACCTCAGGAATACACAGGAATTTAAAAAAAATAAAAAATAAAATTCTCGCTTTCGTTGGTCTAGTATTTAACTTTAATTGTAAAGTTTTTATTTTAAATCCTAAAATTTAGACAATTAGAGAAAATAAAAGAAATGCTCAAAAGATTGGATTGAACCGATCAAAGGTTCATTAGAAAAGCAGTTGGAAAATACCGTCTTCAAGATTCTATTTCTTTTTCAATAAACAACGTGCAAAGAATTTTTTCAATAACACTTTTTCTGTGAAAGAGATCATGTAATAGCAGCAAGGCATTGGAATTTTGTAATATGGTATTGGGTTAAGGTTACAGGGTAGATTAAGCAATCTTCTTTCCCATGCTGATTTCTGACATAATTCTGCGATGATCATTCAGTTTTAAATTTGTCATCTTCTATCAATCTATTTGCACAATATAATACAAAAATATATCCTAACCGATCTTCTCCTCTGTTTATCCGAATCTGTCTCTTTTTTTTGTCTCCCTTTCTTATTCTGTCTCTCTCTCTCTGTCTCTCTCTCTCTCTCTCTCTCTCTCTCTCTCTCTCTCTCTCTCTCTCTCTCTCTCTCTCTCTCTCTCTCTCTCTCTCTCTCTCTCTCTCTCTCTCTCTCTCTCTCTCTCTTTATATCTCTCTCTCTCCCTCTTTCTTCTCCCGTGATATACCAACACGTTTTTGTTTTGATAGTTTCCGATTAGGTAGTTATATTTGTAGTAGAGTTTATTTTATAAGTCATGAAAAAAATATGAAATTTTAGATCAGAAGATTTATTATATATAACTAGAGTAAAATCTTCTATGAAATTGATTTGTTTGTTTCTGTCGGGTTTAATGCTATTTTCAACATTATCAGAGTATATTGCGGCGGCTTGTGACCATCACATGATTTTCTTTCGTTTCTCACACCAGCGCAAGATTCACAATATTTTATCCGAGTCACCGATTGCTCATTCCTCTTAAGTGTACTACTTATCACACGTCCTAGGTGGGAGAAAAATGACTCGTGTCACGACGACTTTTGTCAACTGTTCCGGATAAATCTTGCCAAGTCGTGACTCGAACTCTCAACCCAGGATTGACAGCCAAATTAGTTACCGTTGAGCTAGCCTGACTCGACTCTCTTAAAAGTTCGATATCTTATTTAACAGACAAGAAAAATAGAAAAGTTAAGATGTTACACTGGTTCGGAAAAATAAAAGCATCTTCCATTGTTACCATAGCAACGCAATCAAAATTTGATATGTCCAACAATTAATTGCATGCAATGGTCATTTCATTCCCATAAATAACACATCTGGAACCATGTTTGAGGTTCGAATTAAACATGTGGCCTGAAGGTCTTTGGAAAGAAAACAAAATTTGAAGTAAGCAGACAAGGAAATGCGCTCTGTCGAACATCTATGATCTCTCTTTTTGGAAATCCGAAGCGATGGGGGTTGTTCAGAGATATGATGATGCGTTGTTGAATGCTTTCGCTCCTAAACTTTTATAAATGATAATGCAGAATATTTGTCAATGTCTCTCTTCCTTCCATTCACAATATCATACATTTCATCAAACATTTTCGAACTTGGATTATGTTGAACATATTATCATATGATTAGAAAGTAATGAAATTGAAGTATGGTTTAAATTTGATTCCTTAAAAATAATACGCAACAAAAGTTACTTACGACGTCGCGCACGGTGATGCTTAACATTTTAAATTGAACGTTTCCCGTTAAGTTTCACGCAATATTACGCAAAAAATGTTTCTCAAGACGTCGAGCACGGTCATATTTTCCAAACCTGTTGGTCAATTTCTATATTCTTCATACCAAATGAACCACAAGAAAGCATACTTTAAAAGTATATTTGCTAGGTGAAATGAGGCAAATAAAGCTCCCATTTAATTTAGTTTCTGTGTCACCAAAACTCTTAAATTACGTAACGCATTTTGTGTTGGTAGATTTCTTTAAAATCCCCAAATACATTAAATAGTTCATGAAAAATGTTGAGAATCTAAAGATTTGCGCTAGAGGTGATATCATGTTAGTAGGTGAACTAAAATGACCGTCAGTAAAATAACAAACAATTGATAGAGATTTATTTTAAAATTCAAGAGTTGTAAAACGTCAAATTTTAACGAAAAATCGGCGTAAAAAAATGGAAAAAATTTCTCAATATCTTTATAAATAATAACGATTTTTTGTGAAATTTAAAAATAAAAATATTATTTTTTTTCTAGTTTTCGTTAATGTGGTTAAAAATAATAATACGTCATACACAACAAAATAAAGAAAGAAAATATGTGTGGACACAATTTCTTAAATACGCGAATTTTATAGCCGGTTTTCAAAATGCTTCACTGCCGCATTTCATAATCAAAATGATTATCATTAATCATTCTACATTTTTGAAATATTATTTTTTTCGTACACTCACATTGAAAATTTTCGTACAGATACGTTTAAAAATATCACAAATATTTAGATTTACCTGTGTGGATAAACTTTTCAAAAACGTATCATTTTAACGTCTTACGTTTTTACATTGCGCGCTGTGCTTTTTTCAGCAATCTAAGATAAAAATGATTAAAGCCGATTGATAGTAAAAAAGCCTCCAGCTGAAAAAAGTTTATTCTTTTTTATTTTAAAATTTTAAAAATCTAAATACGCATGACAAAATCTACATACGATAAACAAGAAGCGCTTCAGAAAAAGATGATGTAATAACGTCTGAATGGCAAAATCGACGTTACAAAATGTTAAGCATTAGCGTGCGCGACGTCTAAACGTTCGAAGGCTCTAATTAAAAATGTATACAAATCCTGTCTAGACTGTGCAGAATGATCGGACTGACCGGAATTAAACTTTTAACTTTTGGTAGATGTTCTGAATCTATTCAGTATTCAGTTATCATGTATTGTAATGTAACCAATGATTGGCAAGCGGCATGCTGAGCAAAGCAAACAAATATGGCAGACTTTCTATTTTCTGCCATGGTTTATGATGAAAACCTTGAAGTATTTATTTATATGAAATTCCATTTTTTAAAGCGCCAACGGCCGGTATGTTCAAGATAGGCCGCTTGCTATCCTGAACACTGATCGTGTTGAACGTTTTCTATTTTCTGAATGTTCAGCTCACTTTAAGCACACCTGGTGTTTCAAGGCGGCGAGCCTTTGCGATTATTGAATGTCCGTCGTCGTAATTGATCTTATTCTTCAAAGAAAGAAAAAGCTAGGCTACCTCGAAAGTATGATTTCTATAGACGGTTTAGAGAATGGCGATCAAAACTAAGTTAAATTATTGCATGGAAATATTCAAAACCGTTGTTAGGATTCTCGTAACAGTAAATTTTGATAAATCGTTGACAAGAGACTTAAAACTCGTTTTTACAACTTGAATAAACTGGGGTTGTAAGAGATTTTGCTCACTGACAGACGATATAATTTAAGAGTCCCGGTAACTACCGGTTGAGTGTCATGCTTATGTTTTCAAATGGCGTTTTAAAATAAAACATAACCAATATAGACTGCATTTGCAATAATTCGGCGATCCGTTAATTATATTTTGCAAGTCCGTAAGAACAAGGAGGTCGAAGGAGGGGGCACCTAACCGTTACCTGATATCCCCATTTTTTCTCAAGTTTGCGGAATTTGAAAATATTCTACATTTAATAACTGATTAACACTAAAATCTTTCTTCCTCTCTGCTTAAGCCTAAGCCTAGTTTACATTTGCCACGGTCGTCGAACGATATCGCTGCCTGCGATTTATTGTATGATAATTATTACATCGTACGATTTTTGTCTACGGCGTTTGTGTTTACGAAATCGTGTGGTATCCGCACGGGTTTTCATAAAGCTGCCACAAGAATCATTGAGGTACCCTTGCGGCGATCGCAAGCTGACCGTGCGATTTGTCAACTATATACACTGTAGACAGTGCGGCCGTCATACGACCATCGTGCGGAACCTGCGTGGGGACCCTAGGAAGATCCGTTCTATACTTAAAGGCAAAACATCGTACGGTCGCCTTGTGATGTCCGTGCGATGCCTAGACGACGTGTCTACGGACTACGCTCATCGTACGGACTTGTAATTTTTAACAAATTGTATACCTTTTTTTATACAAAAGCGCAAGGTTCTGCGGCACCCTTTAAACCGTGCGAAAATCATACGGACAACATATGCCGCCGCACGCGCGCCGCACGATTTTGGGATTGCGGCAAATCAAATATGAACTAGGCTTTGTGGACACGTACTGGTATAAGAAATTGTCAAAATAAATGTTTCTAAAATATTACCATGGTTTAAAGATAAGCTGTTTTTCGAGTCTGAGACTCCCATATGATAACGACGACTCGCAAAACTGTCCGATATGAATTCCAAGAACCCTCTGTTTATGACTATGACCTGCTTTGTACTAGTCGACTTACAAAATTCTGTTCTGCTAGTTTGTTGAAAAAGATGCGCAATTATAAGAACTTTATATCGGTAAAATTAACGAATCTATGGAAACATTAAGAAAAAGAAAGGAAAGCAAGAAAATATATACTTGTCTATTAGTAACTTTTTTCTCGCTAGTCAACATGTCAATAATTTGTTATCAGTCTGAATAAATGCATAATCTTTCCTGGTGTTTTTATTTACTTGTGCGCAACACCAAGACTCAGATCGGTCTCTGCATCCGCACATTCTGATCAAAGTCTTCAAATATCTATCAGTCAATGTCTCGCCATCACTCAAAAATAAAAAAATGGAAATTATTATTATTACCAAAGGTTACATCACATGCGATTGTTTCATAATATTTCTTTTATAAAAAAAAGTTCTAATATAGTACATTTAAGAACATATGCTATAAAAACGGATTATAATGTAACAAAATGCCTGTGAGTTGTATCATTTTGATTATTCGATTTATATATCAGATTCTTGGTTTTGTCAGACATACAGAAAAATATTGGAAAGTTTAAGATGTTGGGAAAAACTGAAAATATCTTCCAATATGAGTTGTAGCCATGGCAACGGGGGGTATTTTGACATATCTCACTAAATTTGTGAACTATTAATTACATGTAATGGCCATTAATTAGGGCAGCTGGTATTGAATATTCAATGTATACATGTAGCTTAAGAATCGAGGATTACAGGGATTAACATGTATTTGAGAAAACGTGTTTCGCTTCACACCAAAAATAGTAAATACATTATATGTGATCTTAGAAAATGAGAAGTGAGTTGCAAATATGGCCCGTGAGGTGAAAAGGAATCTTTTTGGTATTGCGTGACGGGTCGACCATAGTCAAACTTTGAGGACTGTTCACAGGCTTAACATTTCGCCTTTTGACTTTTTTTCTGAATCTGTAATGATCTTTCTTCCTTCCTGTATGAAAAACTTTGAAATGCGAACACCGGCTGACCTCTACTGGAAACAATATCTCTCTAAGATATTTATTTTAAGAAATTCCCGGGAGGCCATTTTTGCATTATTAATCACATAAAAATGCAAGTATAGTTTATTTTACAGCCCTTTCTTTCATAAACTAGTTCCTAAATTTCGATATAAAAAATCATTTTAAATACAAACAAGAAATTTCAATAACTGCAACAATCAAACATGGAATAGTTATTGTTCCTGTGTATTGCAATCTCTTTGGTAGCTTGTTGGTCTGTCAATCTGAAGGTCCCAGGGTCGATTCTTCCATAGATGGGTTGATAATCGTAGACCTATGTGGGATGATATAGCTTGAGGCAATGAAAGCATGTAATGGTAGTACTGGTGTAAGAATCTATGATTTTAGGTGCTTCAGCCGAAGCGATATAACCGAAAGACTGTTAAAAGTGGCGTAAAACTCCATTCAAACAAACATGTGGTTCGGATAGTTTGTGCGTAAATACGTCCTTTGGTCAGTCTGCCCGTCCGTCAGGAGGCATGTCTCCATACTCAATTTTGGGTTAAACTATACAGTGTTGCCAATTGCATGTTATCATTTGAATAATTAGTTTGAATCTTATTCAAAATTTTAGCAGTCTGGATGTGTTGTAAGTTCATGTTAACAGAGTTTCTTGAGGGAACAAAATATGTTCAAAATCCAAAAATGAGGTCTCGAGTCAAACTAGACACTATAGTGCACTACTAACACCATTCAGAATCAGCCCCAGCCCTGGTTGACTAAAGAAAACAAACCCCGGGAGTAATGGCTATTAACGGATAACAAGTCAGATTTATGGCATTAGTTCCAGTGCTCAATTCACCTATCTACGGTCTCCAGCGCATTTCTTAAAAGGGAGCAATATTCTTCGCATGAGCTCAGCCTCGCTGTCTTTTATAGTTTTTGACATCTTTTTAGAAATATAAAAAAGGAACTTAATACCTCGTTTATCAAAAAAAAAAAAACAAGACTATCGAGACTTACAATGAGGCAGTTTCAAGCAATTTGTGTTTCTTGCAAATCTGCAAAAGACGAATTTTCGAAACTCAACCGCCATACGTGCTTTCAAATTATAGCCCGGAAGTGACCTGTTGAGAGAAAAGTGTTGACATGAAATTGATACTGATGTGTATCTACTTTGAACAATTCAACGAATAGATAACAAGGTGCGAAGTTGTTAGTACCGATTTAAACTGATAGCTTTGTCCTACCGGTCGTACGCTTTCGAAATTTCCTAAAGGTAGTGGACCCGTAATAGTTTCGCAACATTTCGGAACTTAAGATCTTTCACAGTGTTAACCGAGGTTTCCTAACGAAAATCATTAGGAAACCTCGGTTAACACTGTTAAAGTTAATTAATTCCGTAACGTTGCAAAACTAATCTTAAACTTCAGTGGCGTTGAATTCCCTAACCCGGCTGGTCCGAAATGGGCTTTTATTAATGCGAAAAAGTACATTTTTCTATGCCATCTATCCGTGGACAAGCAAATGTTGGGGCTAAGTCTTGGAAGGGTTAAAATAAATCTCGAGAATAAACCATTGTAACGTTTATATTAAAGGGTTGAAGAAAGTGTATGAACATTTTTGTACGTGTGAAGAAAATGTTTACTATTTAACGCATTTTCTTGACAAATAATAATGTTTTCTCAGAATTTATAAATAGTAAATGTGCTATCAGTTTACGAACAAGTCTAATTTGATCGTGGACCAGAAAGAAAACCATCTCTTATTGGTACGCGGACAAGTGGAGAAAATTTGTATTTCCGAACCCCTGATTTAATATAGCTTAATGCAGCTCGAGCCAACGATGTTCAAGAATATGTTTAAGCAGGACGCGTAGATCCGTAGTTCTGATAGGTTTGGAATCTTATTAAACGCACATATAAGTTGAATAAAGAATAATTCGTCTTTAACCATATATTCAGGAAGTCCATCCATGAGGTATTTCCCATGATCCGTGAAATCAGTATGGAACAAAGCAATTTGCCTAAATGGCGAAAACTTGAACAACTAAGTGAACAATACCGTACCGATGAAGACCTGGGTTGGATGGTCAGAAAAATTGGATCTTGGCATCTTTAATCTTGCTCGAAATCCTTTGTAGCCCAAAAGTTATCAAACTGGTTATCACTGACCAGAAAAATAACTGTAAAACAACATGCGATTTTAGGTCCACCAGGATCGAGGGCAAACACATGATTTTGGAATAGATTCCCTCATTACTTAAATATTGAGGATTTCGTTCCATGCATGCTTGGCATATAAAAGAATGTCGTTATAAAGGAAACATCTCTAACAACTTTTTTCTGAAATAGTAACGAGACTAACAGAAAAATAAAGAGATTATGTCAACTGCGTTATTTCTAGGCCAATGGAACCATTGGCGTGAATTTCCAACTTTTTGAAAATATTATTTTGATATATCAACAGTTGTGTTTTATTCAAAATCATTTGACCGTGAAGGTTTCGCAATTTCACATAATAAAACACTATGCAAGGGCAAATGCATCTTCGCAAGCCAGGAGTTCTAACTACACCATGTTCCTTACGAACGGTTCGTAAGGAACATAGTGGAATTAGAACCCCTTGCTTGCGAAGATGGGGCAAACGTGCTTTTAAAAACTGGAAGTAATTTATCACGTAATCAATTTTAACTGCAGTCCCTATCTTACAAAAAAGGTATTCACAGTACCCAAGTTGTACAGTTAACAACATCGTGAAAATGACAAGGTGAATGATTTTGGAATGATTTAGGAATGAAATTGAATGAGCGTATGGAGCGAGTTTTGGGTGAATTTAATTGGGGGTAACAAAACTTAGCGATATTGATTACCTCCTTTTAATAATATATAAATACTAGTTCTTTAGATAGCTACATATTTCTCCAAGAACCTATAAGACGCTTACAATTTGAATAATGTCATTGAAATTGCGATTTTCCTCTATCCAAATTTATTTTGAATGACGTTTTTGATTCTATATTTTTCAATGGAATTGAGTGTTTTTGAATGGTTTGAGTGAGTGTTTGGAATGAATGAGTGAGCGATTTAGAATGGTTTTGATTTAGGTGAATGTCAATTTCTGGATGTAACTAACTGTACGTAATTGATTGATCTTTAACCGCATTATGAGTTGGATAATCAAAGACGGTTTTGTTAGTACATCACCTGTTATGTTAAAGTCTTTACGTCATGCCTCATTATGTAGGCCATCCTGTCGAACATTGAACTGGGACATGAACCGTCATCAGCTGTGTGCCAGAATACGAGTGCTACAGTTAACAGCATCGTGAAAATGATATGTTGAATGATTTTGGAATGAATATGAATGAGTGTGCGGAGTGAGTTTTGAATGGCAGGTAAAACACAATCGACAATTTCGTCAAATAGAACAAAATTAGCGACATTTTTTCACCCCACCCCCTTTAACGAAATGTACGTGATTTTCTGTTTGTACAGTTAGTACAGTTAGTTACATCGTGAAATTGACATTCATCTCAATCAAAACCATTCTAAATCGCTCATTCAGGACTCGATTAATTCATTTCAAACACTCATTCATACCATTCAAAAACCGCTCAAACCCATTGAAAAATGAAGAATCAACAACGTCATTCAAATAAGATTTGGATAGAGAAAAATGCGATTTCTCTGACATAATTCAAATTGTAAGCGTCTAATAAGTTCTTGAAGAAATAGGAAGCTATCTATAGAATTTATATGCATCGTTTCTTAAAGGTAGGTAATCAATGTCGCTAATTTTGTTCATCCTGAACAAAATTTGCGATATTGGATTACCTCCCATTAAATTCACTCAAAACTCGCTCCACAAACTCAATCAACTTCATTCCTTAATCATTCAAAAATCATTCACCTCGTCAATTTCACGATGGTGTTAACTGTATGTCGTCACAGGCCAAACAGACGATTTTAACCCACCACCAGGCAATAAAATCGTGGAATAATTTGATCGATTTGAAAAAAAATGTAGATCGTCTTCAACGATTCAAATGATTTCGGAGCGGGTTTTTTTTATCGAAATGAGTGAGTGTTTGGATCGCTGAGTGAATGATTTTGATCGGAATGAATATCAATTTCACGATGTTCTTAACTGTAATCTGCATTAGCAATAATATCTTTTTTTTCGATCAATCAAAAAAATGATATCCAGTTTTATAGAGTACATTTTAGTTCAAGAATTTTAATCATTAAGAAGATTGATTCAAACATCACATTTTGGGGCCCTTTATACCAACCTTCTTGTCTCGATTCGATGTGATCAACTCGTTAGCGTGATTCAGTGTTCTCGCATATTCCATGTTACCAACACTTTGAACTGTTGGCACAAATTTTCAGTTTTATGGGCACTGAAGTATGTAATATAACTGAGATTATATAGAAGCTTTCATGTTAGTCTTGGTATTTAAGGTCGTTCAGTACCTTCACTCCTTTGATTTCCTTGACTCACAGTTGTGTAGCCTCTCAGTTACCCCGCCAGGTGATAGGCCAATAAAAGGGATTCTTTGTTTTAACATCGAAGACAATCAAACTCTTTGTCGATATTAACGAAAGAGACCCGTCGCGCCAAAAGGAATTATCTTGAAAGTAAGGATTTAACGCATTACAATACGATAAATTATTTTAGTATTAAATAGGAATAGTTTAAAGAAATATTTCATGACAGCAATTACTGAATTGCCTTTATTTCTAGATAGCGTAAAATGTTGAATATATAAACATATATGTCCGTCTTTTTTTTCAAACATATGCTCCGATTTTCATGAAACCTTAACAAAATGTTAATGATCATTTGACCTTTTCAATAATTAAAATCCTACATCTTATGCGCTCCAAATACCTATGCAAACAAAAGTAAACGTATCGAAAATCGACTTTCTGTCTGTATAAAAGAAAAAACGATTGAATGGCACATTTTAATGAACACGACATCATTGATGTTATTCAAATATACTTTTCACATGCATATCTATTATGCACGATTATATGGACGATTGGGTGTGATTTTGGACGATTCCGCTAAAATCGGAAGGGACTTTGTCTCTATTAATGTGACTTGACTTGCATTTCTTCTGTGCTCTTCTGGATCTTGGAGGCAATTAACTATATAGATCCACAAGTTTAAGTGCGAGATCAAAGGTCAATTTTGTCTATACCTGTACAGACAAAATTGACATTTGATCACTCACTCTACATTGCGGAACTATACTTGATACTTGATATATATATATAAACACATGAAAAAAAATCAGACACATTAAAAGGTTTCTAGTTGGTTTCTCTGTGCATGATGAGTAATTGAGTAAAGTCAAATAAACAGCTGATATTTGCATTATAAATTAGAAATGCTCACATAAATTACATGCATTTTAAGTTTTAATTAAAAATCATCGATAATTTAAAGAGCTTTAGATGTGAAAATTAGCATCCAATTAATGCCTGATTGGATTGATTGGCTTTCGGACCACAGTCGGTACAGTTAATAACTTCGTGATATTGACAAGGTGAATTTTTATAACAAGAGGACCAAGATGGTCCTAGATCGCTCACCTGAGTCTCTTTGACCCCTGGGACAACACATTAATTAGATAGGCAGATGTTAAAAAGAAGATAATTGCCTAAGATCAATACCATGGAATGTTTTCAGCAAAGAGCAAGACAGATATGCCTTTTTGCTCTTTGATTCTATGTAAAAAGGGATGCACCCGGGTGGAGCCCAAAAAGTGACCCCAGGGTCTTGACATGAACAAACTTGGAAGAGGTCAATAAGATGATTCTACATTCTAAATATGAAAGCTGTCTGCCTTCTAGTTTCAGAGAAGAAGATTTTTGAAGGTTTTCCCATTTTCACCCATCGTGCTCAGATGAGCTGAAAGGGATGCCCCCGGGTGGAGCCCAAATATGACCCAAGGGTCTTGATATGAACAAACTTGGTAGGGGCCAACAAGATGATGCTACATACCAAAAATGGAAGCAGTGTGCCCTCTGGTTTCGATTAACTAAAGAAGATTTTAAAAGATTTTCGCTCTTTGATTCTATGTAAAAAAGGGTTGCGACCGGGGAAAGTCCAAATATGATCCTAGGGTCTTGATATGAACAATCTTGGTAATGGTCCACTAGATGATGCTACATACCAAATATGAAAGCTGTCTGCCTTCTGGTTTCATAGAAGAAGATTTTTGAAGATTTTCATTTTTTTACCCTTCGTGCTCATTAGAGATAAAGGGATGCACCCGTGCAAAGTCCAAATATGACCCAAGGGTCTTGATATGAACAAACTTGGTAAGGGCCCACTAGGTGAAACCACACACCAAATATTAAAAGCTGTCTGCCATCTGGTTACAGAGAAGAAGATTTTTAAAGATTTTCGCTCTTTGATTCTATGTAAAAAGGGTTGGGCCTGGGCAAAGCCCAAACATGACCCCAGGGTCTTGATATGAACAAACTTGGAAGAGGTCCACTAGATGATGCTACATACCAAATATGAAAGCTGTCTGTCTTCTGGTTTCACAGAAGAAGATTTTTGAAGATTTTCATTTTTTTACCCTTTGTGCTCATAAGAGATAAAGGGATGCACCCGTGCAAAGCCCAAATATGACCCAAGGGTCTTGTTATGAACAAACTTGGTAGAGGCCCATTAGGTGATGCTACACACCAAATATTCAAGCTGTCTGCCATCTGGTTACAGAGAAGAAGATTTTTAAAGATTTTCGCTCTTTGATTCTATGTAAAAAGGGTTGGGCCCGGGCAAAGCCCAAATATGACCCAAGGGTCTTGATATGAACAAACTTGGTAGACGTCCACTAGATGATGCTACATACCAAATATGAAAGCTGTCTGCCTTCTGGTTTCAGAGAAGAAGATTTTTAAAGATTTTCATTTTTTCACCCTTTTTGTTAAGGGTCAAGGGAAAGTTAAGGGTGGATTTCATTTATTTGAACAACTTTGGTAGAGCTTGACCCAATGAACATCCCTGCCAAGTTTCATCAAGATTGGCCCACTGGTTTAGGAGGAGAAGATGTTTAAAGAAATTGTGGAGGACGCACGACGGACGACGCACGACGGACGACGCACGACTGACGACGGACGACGGACATTCTACGATCCCAATAGCTCACCTCGAGCACTTTGTGCTCAGGTGAGCTAAAAAGGGATGCACCCGGGTGGACCACAAATTTGACCCCAGGGTCTTGATATGAACAAACTTGGAAGAGGTCCATAAGATGATGCTACATACTAAATATGAAAGCTGTCAGCCTTCTGGTTTCAGAGAAGAAGATTTTTGAAGGTTTTCCTTTTTTCACCCATCGTGCTCAGATGAGCTGAATGGGATGCGCCCGGGTGGAGCCCAAATATGATCCAAGGGTCTTGATATGAACAAACTTGGTAGAGGTCCACTAGATGATGGATTTCAATTATTTGAACAACTTTGGTAGAGCTTGACCTAAGGAACATCCCTGCCAAGTTTCATCAAGATTGGCCCACTGGTTTAGGAGGAGAAGATGTTTAAAGTAATTGTGGACGACGCACGACGGACATTCTACGATTACAATAGCTCACCTTGAGTACTTCGTGCTCAAGTGAGCTAAAACAGGTCATCTGACCTTTAGTCAGTAGAGCCAAAAACCACGTAGATGATGATGATGATCTATGTATTCATGCCCATATCAGTTATTAACATGAGGTTATTCCTCCATTTGTTTGAGATGGGTCTTAAAAATAATTCAATTTCAAGATGACAAAGCGCTACCAAACGGGAAGGAATTTTGTTCAGGCTGAAAACCTCCACGGAACGTTTTGTAACCGTTGAATACCCCGATTTGCACGTGTAAATACGTGCAAAGCGGGGTTTTATTGCAAAACGTCCCAAAACATTTCTGCACCATGAAATCAGAGCTGATTCTATTCACATTCAGGGTGACAAAGCAATGCTCTTCTCATGAATATTCCTCAAATGTCAAAAACCAGATAATTTTCAAATTGCACGTTTCCCGTCCAATTGAATCTGTCAACACGCGTCAACCGTGCGCATCGACCACTTGATTAAGCCCCCTTTTTCTCAACCAAGCCCAGAATTTAAGACAGACTATATTCGAGAATGCCTTCTTCGTTAGTTGTAGATAGGAAATTGATATACCGTGAAATCGAATAGAAATAATAATGTGACAGAAATGAAATACCTGTCATGGTCTTCCTACGGATCCTACGGATTGTTTTTTTTTATAAATAAAATGATATGATTTTAGTTGTGTCCATCACATTTGATACATTCTTATTTTGACCAAAAGTCGGTTTTATTCCTATGTGAAAATAATTTTGATTACGCAGATTTTTATATGCTTCCACTCGAAGTTGTCCCATCATGAAGAAGTCTCTTTCGTTATCGAAAAAATATTTGCTCTTTTTACTCTGTGAAATCAAGTATTAAGTTAAGAGAGTAGTGCCCTCATTTCAAGGAGGCATGCAACTAAAAATAGTATTTGTTGTTTCGTGGAGAAATGATACTAACTAGAGGCGCTTGAGCGCCTGATTCGCTCCACAGGCCTGAATATCCAAATAATGACTATATTAGAGGATGATAAAGCTGTTTAAATGAGAATTGAAGTGAATGCATGAGTGAATGTTTATTTCAAGTAAATAAGGGTCATATGCTGAAATATTTCTGCATAAAAAACTCATGATCAGTGAATAACAAAATTGACCTCTACCTGTTACACAAATATTTTTCATTTAATGATACTTAACAATAATTTTGTGCAGTCTGATAATGGGTCACCCAAGGATCATTCTAGTGATATTTTGTTAAAATCCAAATATAAGAATTTCAAAACTTACAGAATGTTACTGCACAATATACTGGTGTTGGTCTGCAAAATTTTGATTGTAGATCTTTCCACTTTTAATTTAACACTACTAAAAGATGTTACTTCACAATTGTTTGTCATCAAAACAAAATTCTAATTAATGATAGTATATGCTGTTCATCTTATCAAATATTTTTTTGCAGACTGATACAACTTCACAGAAATAAAATTTCCATGATATCTAATCCATGTGTTTAACCTTTCAGGATAGTTTGTTTCACCCTATATATGAAGAAATGACCTCTGCCCATAAAAGACATATTTTTGATCTAATCAAAATATTTTTTAATAGACTGATAAAGGATCACTAAAGAATCATTCTAGTAAAATTTGGTTGATATCTATCAATAAGGTTCTGAGAAAATGATTTTCAAAGTTTACACTATATAACATATAGGGAAATGACCTCGCACATAAAATATATATTTTTTATCGGATCACAATAATTTTTGCTATACTGATAAAGGGTCACTCAAGTATCATTAATGTAAAATTTGGTTGATATCTATCAATTAGGTTCTGAGAAAATGATTTTCAAAGTTTTTACGGCATGACAATAGCCCGCTGGCCTTTCGGCCAGTGGAGCTAAAAATCTAATCACACTCATTTTCAGATACATGCCTCTATGAAACCAACAAATAGGCCTTTCCTCTACATCTTTTAAATAACTACAGAGCGTACAGTGAATTTCTTAAGCCGAGGGATACTCAACTCGTACTTCAACCACCTGTTAGACCGTCGATATGACATTAGCAATTTTAGACAGATACAAAACGATACAATTGCATGTCAAAAAGACATAAAAACGCGTGGGGTATCCCCGGGTATACCCAATGTGTGATAAAATTGTTATCCTCACGATAAATAATTGGAACATTGGGCTTTACTAATCTTTGGACAAAGCTGCGATTAGGCGTATAAAACAAGAAAACAGAGCAACAGACTCAAATTCATCCAGTTAAGAATCTCAGATTGTATGTAGAAGATCCACGCTTGGTTAGCCCAACAGACAGACGAAAGCCACATAGGAATTCTCTGTTGAACAGTTCCCTTCGCCTTTGGTTTCAAGAACAAGAGAGGCATGAATGGCTTGAGTCGCTCCATAGGCTTGATTTCTTGTAAAAGCTAATCAAAGTTTTGACTATATATTTTGATATTTTGGGTTCTACTGATGTTGAAATGATTTTCAAAGTTTCCACTATTATAACATATAGAGAATTACCTCCGCCCATAAAAGACATATTTTTCATCCAATGACAATAATGTTTGGCTGCATGATAATGGATTACCCAAGGATCATTCTAATGAAATTTGGTTGATATCCATCACTTACATTCTGAGAAAATGATTTTCAAAGTTTCCACTATATAACATAATATAAAGAAATGACCTCTGCCCATAAAATACATATTTTCATCCAATAACAATAATTTTTGGTTGCATGATAATTGGTCACTCAAGGATCGTTCAAGTGAAATTTGGTTGATACTATCACTTACATTCTGAGAAAATGATTTTGAAAGTTTCCACTATATAACAAATAGAGAAATGACATCGTCCCTAGCCTTCGACTCCTATCCCACATAGGTCAACCCATTGGTAGAAGACAAATAGTCGGAAAGAATGAGTGCCACTGATGAGGATCGAACCTAAGACCTCTAGATTTACGGTTCGACGTGCTACCAACTGCGCTATGACGGCAGCCCAAATTCACGAAGGATATTAGCGTCTAATATCCACTGTCGAATATCATAAGGCCTAAAAGGCTATATTAATAGTTGACTGTGATACCAGTCTAATTAGCGTTTTGCAATGATATGAGTAGTATATGGAACACTTTGAGTGTTGTTTATATTCTATTAATAGATTATCTATAAACCGTAAAGTAAATGAAATCAAAAATACAAGACCTAAAAATGGTCGCCGGCACTTCGTCATTTAACGGTTAAAGAAAGCATTTATATAAGTGACAAAAAGAACAAAACTTTCATACGAATAATATTGTTTATTAAACACATATTGTACAAGAAGAATTCTTCTAATATCTTTCTTAGCTTTTCATTTTTACATTTATGACCATAAACATGTTAGGCACATACAGATTACGAAAAATCAATGTAAATGCATGTTAAACATTTCAATTTCAAATTCGCATCTTTCTTCATTTGTGTTTACTTTTTACTTATTTAATGCAATTATAACCAAAACATTACATTCAATATTTTCAAAAAACTATATACACAGTTTTCTCCAGTTAGCCAAAACAATTGAGTGGGTGTCTTGAAAGGATAAAGTCTGTTGTTATTTAGTTTGTAAGTATATATATAACACCTGCAAATGCAAATTTTTCAGAGAACAGTGTAAAACTGTGAAGGGTGGGTTATTTTACGTATGCACAAACACATATATTCACTTGGCCAACGTGTGACTTCAAATGATTTGTATATACAAAGAAAAATGGAAAGAATGAGTAATACTAAAATGTATAAATCAAAATGAAGAAAGGAAAAAGTATGCATCATAGGACAACTCATAAAATCGTCCAATTTCTCACAAAGCTATCTCAGCTTTACAGAGATTATCCTTTCGTCTTGCACATTTGCAAAATAACCTTTAGTAGCATCAAGGCAAAGCAAAGTTTTAAGGATATAACTTTTCCAAGGATCTATTTTTCTAAAGGTTTATGTCGGAAAGATAATATATTTGTCGATTTCCTTTATTACACGATCAGATTTACCTGGTATAGGATATAAAGAAGTTATCAAGCGATTGCACTTAATGACATTTTAAAGTCTTCACGAAGTTACCAGCTAGACTCAAAGAAATTCTCAAGACAATTCATTCAGTAAAGATACATATTTGAACTGATATAATATATCAAGCGTAGTAAAACCAACAAAGACTGCATTAATGGTACGAATATTTGTGTAATTTGTCTTGAATGCTATAACTCTAATAAAGTGCATACCTCTGATATTAATGGTATTCCGTGACAGAGGATAGGAAGCAATATTTACATTACAAACCCTTAGTTCAAGAACAAACAAATAAATAGATATGTACATACAGTTTCTACTTATCTTGAACAAGGACTGATTTATTGTAAGAAATTAATTTAAGTTTCCAATAGCTAAAATGCCCTCTAAATGATTTCTGTATCAATACTTTGTATAAGGAAATATGCCAGTCATCTGATAGCCATTTTAGGAAGAAATTCGGAAATCCTGTTCCAGTAAAAGTATTCAACTACCATCTGAACTTCAAATATGTATTTTCTAACTTTAAAACACACTACAACACATACTGGCCAGATTTTGTATTAACGTTTCTATGAGAAATATTAATGAAAATGAAAAATGTGAAATAAAAAAGTATTTTATCTTTCTATCGGATTTATTTGAGATGTCTTTTTAACGTCATGAATAATTACTGATACATTCACTCATTCATTTATACAAGTAAAAATTTCTCAAACATCTTTCAAGATATACCACAAAACGATCATACATTGTAAATTGTACATATTGTACATAGAAATACAGATCATGCTAAATATTTCAACCTCAAGCACCTTGTATCATCATTCAGGTTTTCAACTACATATCTTTATCTTATTACTTATCTTTAACAAAATAAAGTCTTGACATTGCTATTTATTACTGACATCGGTGGTTTTAAAACAAGACAACCCAAGACATGCCTTGAACTCTAGATCAAGTTTTTCAAATAGTATTGATGCAAAGTTCCAAATTATTACAACTCCTATAACTTGATACTCTTATGAGCAAGGTTTCAATCAGGGCTAAAGATAGGGAAATGGGTTGGATTGTTCAATTAATTTTACACTTCAATATTTTGTTAATACAAACACTTTGTGTTTTAAGTATAAATTCAGACGAAAAAAATGAGTTCTTAAAATAAAGAGTCATTTTAGAGACATTATTTATACAACATCATTTTCCCCACTCAGTAAGACCTCTAATTACCTCCCTACAACATATGAGTTATCCAAATGAGTTTTTCAATCATGGAACAATTCTGAACTTTTGTGCAAAATTTAAGCGTCTATATCACCCTGTTTAAACCAGAACAAAATCATGATCACCCTGGTGATTACATGTGTTAGACTGATGATGGGTCAACATCTTCCATTTTCCATGGCAGTTCCTGGCCTCGATTGCTTTCCATGTGGTTTCCTGTCTGAAGACACCATGTCCGCGACACCGTTCAAGTTTTTTGTTCATTGAGGTTGGTTGACATTCTACACAAACTTCAGATCCCTTCTCCAGTACCTTTGCCCATGGATTTCCCTTGCAGGCTCGCCCAGCATGTGTGATCTTGAACACGGCGCTATAACTGCAAATAGAAAATGAGTCTATGTTTGGTATTTCCAGATATCTGAAAAGTGTGAAAGGTGTACACAACCTAGATAGATCATAGGCACAAAGCAATGGACCATTGGTTGACTGTCTAAAGGTACAATGAGACCTAATCTACCTACAAAATGCAGAACTGACTGTGTGGATATTCAAGTGTTATATACACACATATCTTATTGAATGTTATGACTAGAAAGCCATGAATGGCTTGAGTCGCTCCACAGGCTTGAAATTCTTGTAAAAGCAAATAAATGTTTTGACTAGATTTTTAGATATTTGGGGTTCTACTGATGTTGAAAATGATTTTCAAAGTTTCAACTATATAACAGAAACAGAAATGACCTCTGCTATTAAAAGACATATTTTTCAACAATTCAAAATAATTTTTGGCTGCATGATAATGGGTCACCCAAAGATCACACCAAAAATGTTTGATTGATATCCATCACTTACATTCTGAGAAAATGTTTTTCATTGTTTCCACTATTTAACATACTGAGAATTGACCTTCACCCATAAAATGTATATTTTTCATCCAATCAAAATAATTTTTGGTACACTGATAAAGGGTCACTCAAGGATCAATCCAGTGAAATAAAGTTGATACCCAAAATCAGATTTTGAGAAAATGATTTTCAAATTTTCCACTATATAACATATAGAGAAATGACCTCCGCCCGTAAAATGCATATTTTTCATCCAATCACAATAATTTTTATTACACTGATAAAGGGTCACTCAAGGATCATTCCAGTGAAATTTGGTTGATATCCATCAATTACATTCTGAGAAAATGATTTTCAAAGTTTCCACTATATAACATATAGAGAAATGACCTCCGCCCATAAAATGCATATTTTTCATCCAATCAAAATAAGTTTTGGTACACTGATAAAGGGTCACTCAAGGATCATTCCAGTGAAATTTGGTTTATATCCATCTGTAACATTCTGAGGAAATGATTTTCAAATTTTCCACTATATAACATATAGAGAAATGACCTCTGCCTATAAAATGCATATTTTCCATCCGATCACAATAATTTTTTGTAGACTCATAAAGGGTCACTCAGGGATCATTCATGTAAAATTTAATTGGTATCCATTGATTAGAATCTGAGAAAACTCACTTTTTACCATATTTGGAAATTAGCCACGCCCATTAAATCCATGTTTTTCATTGGATCAAAATTTCTTGAACAACTTTGAAAGAGGGTCACCCAAGGATCATTCCTGTGAAGTTTGGTTAAAATCCATCCAGTAGTTTCTGAGGAGAAGATTTTTAAAGAAAAGTTTACGACCGGACGCACGCACGCACGGACGGACGGACGGACGGACGCACGACGGACACAACGCCATGACAATAGCCCCAGTGGCTTTCAGCCAGTGGAGCTAAAAACAAAAATTGTACACTTACAGAAAGAAAACTGTCAAGGAACATGAGACTATTCCATGTTGCATTCTATTTTCTTTTTTTGTCTTTTGACACAATAACAAAACATCAAATTTTGGTGTCTTATTATCTTTTTCTACTGGTTTCCATTCAGTTTTTAACAGAACTCCAGATAAAGAGATCCTAATGGCAATCTAAATATTTAATTTGAGCATGTGTGTGACATTTCCAACTTTTTTGCATTCACGCAATGTGAAGACTCGTATCAGCCTGTGCACTTGCACAGTCTGATACGAGTCTTTACAAGGCACCAAAAAAGATGGCTACAGACACAAAGTCTCTGCTCACAATCCAAAACAATTTAAATGCACTGCATGATTGTCCAGGCTGCTTAATATCTGTCTAGCACACAACATAAAATTGTTGGAAATATGACACGAAGTATCATTTCTCATCCAAACACTACATTGTGTGTACTCAATGAAATCTATTGATGAGCCGAGTCTAATCAGTATTAATAACAGAATTTGAATGAAGGATAAATTATCATTGTAGATGCTTCATATATCAATATTTGGAGATGTTTCTTCACACTTTCCTGTTTCACAAAATTTTGGACCTGTCCAAATTCAAAGGTTTTGCTGACGAAAATTTAAAGTAGATTTAACTTGAAAAATTACTATTCAGTAGGGTAGAAAATAGTGTGGAAAAAGAAGAAATTGCTTGTCAGAAGCAATTTCTTCTTTTTTCACAATGTTTTCTCAAGCATAAAATCACAGGCACATAAAAAGCAGGGATTAAACAGCAAAGGGTTAATTGTCTCCTTGTAGTCTTGTGTTAAAAGTTTTTGAAACACACTTCTCATTGGCCTCAAAACATTATTTCATCAGATGTAAACATTTTCATTTTTTATAAGGATATTATGTGATACCAAGAATAAGGATAAGTTTACACTTAATGAGATATAGAACGCAATAAATCTCAAATAGATGATAGTTATACTTTAAATGATAAATGGCATGCTTTATGTTTTTTAATCCATCAAAGTATTTTTTTCCAAGTGAACACCAAAAATATGTATCTAGAAACTTTAATCATTTTACAAGTTTCCAATTAAACTCAATGTATTTTAATTTTCAGCTTAAGCCTTCTTCAGACCAAACAGCATAAATAAATATTTTAACTGTTTTTCTGAAGAAAAAATGAGCCAAAAAATATGAGTTATATTGTAAATCTGTTTAATCCTTTGCTGTTTAATCCGTTACGTGCCTGTGATTTTATAATTGAAAAAATATTGTGAAAAAAGAAGAAATTGCTTACGACAAGCAATTTCTTCTTTTTCCTCACTATTTTCTACCCTACTGAATGGTTATTTTTCAATTTAAATCCACTTTAAAATTTCGTCTGCAAAACCTTTGAATTTGGACAGGTCCAGAATTTTGAAAAAGAGGAAAGTGTTAAAACAATAATTCCCTAAATACAGAATAAAAAGTAACATAGAATTTATCAAATTATTTGACATGCCCCTAGCTTTCCAGCTACTATTTAGTGGAGTAAAATAGTGTCAAGAACTAATGTTAGGTTGTAAGAAATATTTTTAAGAGTGACTGTTTGGTAAAGGAAACAAGTATCAACAATTAATATAAGGTTGTGTGAGTGATCTAGAGCAATTGTTTGGTAGAGTAAAATATCATCAAGAGTTAATGTTTGGTTGGTAAATGTGTTTTCAAGAGTGACTGTATTGTTGAGTAAAAAAAATTAGGAATAATGATTGTTGCATGGTTGTGCGATGTGTTTTCAAGAGTGACTGTTTGCTAGAGTAAGATAGTATTTATCCTTGTCATGCTGAACCCGAAATATTCCTGCTTTGCCAGGAGATACAGACAAACATCAGCCTACACATTATGTGCAGTCTGATGTTAGTTTACACCACCTGTTTTTCACTTTCATACCAGAATTATCAATAGATTTAGATTTTCAGATAAAAATTGACCTACAGTTGGTACTTTCAGTGCTTTTTGCCCTTAGATTTTGATGAGAATTTTAAGCCAAAATTTATACAGCATGACAAGGGTTAAGCAATAATTTTTGGCTTTGTGATGTTTTATCAAGAATGGCTGTTTGGCCAAGTAAAACAGTATCAAGAATATTTTTTTTGGTTGGGGAATGTGTCTTTTAGAGCGAATGTGCTTAGTGGATTAAAATAGTATCAAGTACCAAACAATAGTACTTGATAATATTTCACTCTTCGGATTTGTATACCATAAAATTCAAATACAGGTCTAATAAAACTCCATTCCCCATTTTGGAGGTTAAATCACCCATTTTTGATATGATTTTTTAAAATCTAATTAAATGAAAATATTTTGCATGTATAATGTTTATAAATTGGCCATTTTTTTCACTGCCTTTACAAATACCGATGGCTCAGTGGGAAACATTTGTACTTGCCTTCATGTTTATAGGTAGTTACAACTGTTTTGCACTGAACTATCTATATATAGCTAACCTCTTATTAAAGCCAATCCATTTATATTGGAAATGCAGTTATTCTAATAGAAACCTGGTGTACTATCAGAGCTTTTACTTTATGTGAAATAGTGTCAAGAACTTGTTTAACAAGTATCTGGTGTTGTATGCAACACATAAAGTCCCCTACTGGCTTCACATTGACTCAATATGGTCTTTTGTCTCAACGTTTTCCCACGCCAATTCTATCAGGGACGTCAAAACCAGGTCTTGTTTTGGAAAGGGTTAAACAAGACTTACATGAGTTGTTGTCTCTGCTGTGCCCACTATACAATTCATGCAAGCAATAGACAGATGCAAGAAATAGTATCAATAACAGTTACCTTGTCTGATCCAAGATGTTTTTCTTCAGTCTTGTTGGTAAGAAATGAGAACTTTCACTGGAGGTGATTAATACTGCTGCATCACCACCCTGACTAACATGGCTTATAATTTTTTTTACATTTTAAAACAGGTTTCATCAAGTTAGCTTGCTTAGTTATTAAGTTATTGCAGGATCCATTTTTTGCCATATTTTCACTATTTCAGTAACCATAGCAACCGCACTTTTTGTCAAAGAACAAAGATAAAATGATGTGCATAATCTACACATTGCCATCTAGTCATATACCAAGTCTCATCAAATTAGCTTGCTTACTTATTAACTTATCGCAGGATCCAATATTTTTTGCCATATTTTCACTATTTCCGTAACCATAGCAACAACAATTTTAGTCTAAAATCAAAAATAAAATTATGTGCATAATCTACACATTGCCATATAGTCATATACCAAGTCTCATCAAACTAGCTTGCTTAGTTATTATCTTATCGCAGGATCCCATTTTTGGCCATATTTTCACTATTTCTGTAACCATAGCAACCTCAATTTAAGTCGAAAAACAAAAATAAAATGATGTGCATAATCTACACATTGCCATCTAGTCATATACCAACTTTCATCAAAAAGGCTTGCTTAGTTATTAAGTTATCGCAGGATCCAGATTTGAGCGGACAGACGGACGGACAGACGGACGGACGGACAGACGGAGGGCAAACCTATAGTCCCATCCGGTGCGAACACCGGTAGGGGACTAATTACAGTTGTGCAATTTGTCCAGATTTCTTTATAATTTAATTCTAGTTGTGTTCAACAAGATTTGTGCATTCTGACTGGCTGAAAATTTGGATTTGTTACTCAATGAAATCAATTTTGAATACCCAGCTATTTTGTAAGCTTCCACGGAAAGTAGTCCAATAAAGAATCCATGTATTTGAGCGTAAATCTTAACATTTCTGATTCGGCAATTAAATTATAAGATATGAAGAGAATTTTTATTGATTTCACGAAGGAATGAAACCTAAAACTTCATCACACTCATGAATAAATCCACTTTGGGTATTCATACAGTTTGATTAGGTTTTAAGTTTCATACCTCCATGAAATCAACAAATAATCTCTTCATCTCTTAAATTTGACCATTTCTTGGAATTTATTCATTTACTTATGATAACTTCCAGTGCTTTTAGCACTTTGATTTTACATATATTTTGCAAAGAAATATTTTTATTCAGCCTGACAAGGGTTAAGAAGTAACAAAAGCTACATAAGTCTTTACTTAAAAGGCCAAAGTGTGTTCAATTTACAGGAATTGGGTGCAGAGAATTAAGTGTTAATGATAGTTCTTTGGGGTCTTAATTACATCTTGTCTGCCAATTTTCTGAGAATGAAGCAAAACATTGTGTCTGAGATATCATTAGCTCAACATTTGGAAGGAAACAACTTTGCTTGTTCTTGTGTAATCAATGTTTTTCTATGCACAACCTGAGGAAATAAATTTTATCATGCAATGAAGCCTGTTTTAACCTGATAACACCTGCCTGATAACATAAAATGATATCAGACAGTCTATTTTAAGACACAATTAAGATTTGCTTTTAACAGATTTTCATTGTTTTTTAAGGGTTGATTATAATTCAATGATAAACAAGATGTGTTTGTGAAACATGAATGCCCCCGTAACGGCATTTTTTTCAAAGTCTGACCTTGACAGATGACCTTGACCTTGTCACATGACCTTGACTTTGGTACCAGCGGATGCGGATCATTGAGATCTATCATCATGCCAAATATTAGCTTTGTATCTTGAATAGGCTTGAAGATATTGGCAAGGTTAAGTTTTCGGGTTAAGTTTTCGGACAGACGGACGGACAGAGGGACGGACAGACAGACAGACATGAGTAAAACAATATGCCCCCAATCTCTCTACGGAGGCATAAAAATGATGCATGATAAATAGAAAATCTGATAACATTGATGTTTAAAGCCACTAACACATTCTCCATGCATTTTGTTAGAACTAAGCAGTACATTCAACAAGGGGGCTTCAAGTCTCAGACTCAATACCTACCCTTATCCTGCTGAATGTAACATTTTATTGAAACAAACATTTCATCCAATATGCCTCAGGTTTTCCTCAATAACATGGTAAGAGCATGCATTGTTGGCTAAGACCAAACAGCACAACTGTGCTAATCTTTGTCTATACTGTCTGCCAAAGCTTTATGTACATAGAAAACATGCATTGACTTGCACAAGAAGGGTTAAACAATTTTTTTGGATTAAGTCTTCATTTGAGACATGAAGAAATATTTGTTGATTTTATGGAAGTGTGAAACTAAAAACCTAACCACTGTATGAATACACTTTGCATATTCAAACATGAGTGTGCTTAGGTTTTTAATTTCATAACTCCATAAAATCAACAAATATTCTCTTCATACCTTAAATCTAATATCTTTGAGCAAAAATGTAAGATTTGTCAGTTAATTAACAGATTTTTTACTTTTTGCAGAAGCTTACAAAACAACTGCATACTCAAAATAGGTTTCATTGTGGAATAAAACCACCTTTTCAGCCAATCAGAATGCACAAATTATTGATAGACACAACTAGAATTAAATTATTAATTAATCATTACCAATTTCTTATACTTTTTTAGAAGGGTATCATTTTAGATGAGCAATGTCTATATTTAAGATAATATCATCACAAACTTCAATTTGTTGCACAAAAATAGTTAATGGGATAAAATGATACCCTTTGAGAAATACAAAATGGAGTCAAATGAATATTGTACTGTGGAACCTTTTCTCACTTTACAAACTAAAGAGTATTTGAATGGAAGCCATTTTATCTCTTTTTTAAATTGAATTGTCAGAATTTTATCTTGATTCATAAATTTTGTAATAAAATGCAACGTAAAATGATAGCACATAAACTTAAACTCAAATTAAATCTTAATGTATTCTTTTACTTTTATGAGCAGATCTAGAAAGCATTCCTTCATGTGATGTTTTAATCTTTATAATGACACATCTGAAAATATCATGAAATTGTCCTTTATGTTATTTTTTACAAAAGTTTGTGAAACTCCTTAAAAGCATTGAAAATGTTTCTGTTTTCTCATGAATGTAAATGCAATATTAGAAAATATGGTAGTGCACCGTTATAGTTCCACAACATTTTGGAACTTGTGATCTTTCACAATGTTGACCAAGGTTTCTTAATGAATGTTTAAGTTCATTACTTCCAAGACGTTGCAGAACTACCTTAATTTACTAGACAACAAGGGTGATGAATAAACATGAAGGCAGACAGAGAGA
Source organism: Fragum whitleyi (assembly GCA_948146395.1). NCBI lineage: Eukaryota > Metazoa > Mollusca > Bivalvia > Cardiida > Cardiidae > Fragum > Fragum whitleyi. The sequence continues at coordinate 1,724,449 of OX411553.1, forward strand.
CATAGAGGATATTCATTTATTTCAGTATCAATTTATATATATTTCATTGAGTGAACAACAAAGGCTATTTTTTCCCGAGTGGCAGAGCCACAAGTGGAGTGAAGAAATAGCTTTTGTTGTTCACAAAATGAAACATTAATTTGTCTTGCACAAAAAACAAACAATTCTTATATTTCTTTAGTGCAAAAATGAGACAAAATATGAAAATTTGAAGACAAACTTTGAGCGCCATTTTGCACCTGATTAATATGCATCATTGATAGTGACATCACTTATTTGGCTCCGCTTTGATAACATTAAGATAGGGTGAAATCAACGACAGCAGGGTATAAGTGTTTGATAATTTTACTGGTAAGGCGGTGAGTTTATCAAAATGATAATCTATCGTTATTCCTCGATAAACCACCGAAAAATATGGAAGAAAGATTTATTAATACTGTTGCTACTACAATATCATTACAAACCCTTGAATAATTGAATATTGTTCGCTTACTAATGATACTATACATCAGGGGCCCGTTTTACTAAACGTTTTATGATAAAATTGACCGTAAGTCAAATTCACTAATCGTAACTAGTGTGTTTTTTCATCGTTAGATTCTGCCTTGCAATATCTCATTGGAATCGTCTTCTTAAGACGATTCCAGTGTGATGATGCATGGCTGAATTCCATATTTAGTTACTGCTGTAGAAGCAACTTAAATATTTGACTTACGATAAAAATAATCGTAAGATGTTTAGTAAAACAGGCCCCAGTTCCTTATATAACAGTATGATGGCTTTGCACAAAATAGACTGACATCAGGTATGTTTATAGACAGTTACAACAGTTCCCACTGAGATATCAATTTAGTAATTCTATATCCTCAGTGACAAAAGAAAGAGGTCAATGGACAAATCAAGGAACAAGCCAGAATCTGACATTATGGGAGATTATCTAACGAAATTGACACCCAGCTTGTCATTAGATTGAGGTCAACAACTTGTCACAATGGTCCAACAACACATTTACATGATTAAATTATGTTAGACAATATTTCCACTGGTCAAACTCTGTCAGCAATTAAGTACTATAGTACTGTATTGACTATAAACCCCTGATATTTTAGGGATCAAACCACTGACCTTCAGGTCGAGTACCTACAATGTTAGACCAATCTATACTGTCAAGGAAATAACTCTAAATACAGTATTCCAATAATAATGTCCCCTTTTTGACTATATCAATACATGTATTTCATTTTCACCATCAAGTATCTGGAGCCAAATCTGTGCCAAGACTAAGACTAACTTAGTTAATGCTATAAAACATGAGCAAGCTTAAAAATAGCATTTTTAATAAACCATGAATACAAATTTTAATACTAAAATTCAATATGTAACGTATTATAGGTAGATTTTGCGTGGTGAGCCGTGAAATCTACTTTTAACGGTTAAATTCCCATGCTATTCAAAATAGATAAAACAGGTTTAAACAATACCTAAAAAGGTACAAATTATCTTTCAAATGAAACTTATTTCTTGTATTAGAACGTAAGATTATTCATTCATGTACTTTCAAAATTTAAAAGGAGGGGTTATGTCCAATTCCTATCACATGCTTTTGAGATATACCCAATATTCCTATAGTAATGGACTCAAAAGCCTGCTTCAGAGCTCAGTTTTGAAAATACACCTATATAACATACACATAGCAGTATCTCAAAACTGGGAAATTAATTTTATTTGAAAACAACAAATATATTTTAAGTGGAACAAATGAGAGATTGTTCCATTCAGCTATCTTATCAGAATGCTACACCAGTGTGAAAGGTTGTAGCACAAGCATATAGTAGGAGCGGCCATTTCATTAAAGAATCCCATTATCACATGTGAAAAACCACTTATGATTGTTAATATCTGACAGATAAATCTTTGGGGTTCACCTCTTAAACTAAAGAGCTTCTCATATTTAAGGTCAAGAACTTTTCAATTTAAAAGGTGAAGAGCCTCTACAATGTACAAGTGTTGCTGAAAAATGAGCGACTATTATTATTCAAATCCTTTCCCTTGTTGCTAAAATCTTGTATTAGATGGTTTCTGGCACAACAAATGGATGTACCATATTAATCCTTACTTTCACAGAGCAGACTAATACCCCCATGCAAGTGCCTTTCAAAAAGGAAATGTCAGTTTTCTTCAAAGAGCCATAACTCTGTCAAATGTCAATGGATTGTAACAAAAAATATCACTTGCACATCTCTGCTTGATACTGGTCACATCTGAAAAGTTTGAATAAGACGACACCTAAACTTCATGTAATTTACATGTAGAAAGCTTACCCACTATCTCAGAAATCTATCTCGTTTAATGGGGAAAAATAATGGGAAAAGGGTGTAATTTTGTTCAGAAAGTCATAGCTTCTTATTTAATTGAACTATCCCACATAACTAGAAAGCCATGAATGGCTTGTGTCGCTCCACAGGCTTGAATTTCTTGTAATAGCAAATCTAAGTTTTGACTAGATTTTTAGATATTTTGGCTTCTACTGATGTTGAAAAGATTTTCAAATTTTCCACTATTATAACATATATAGAGAAATGACCTCCGCCCATAAAAGACATATTTTTCTTCAAATCACATTAATTTTTGGCTGAATGATAATGGATCACCCGAGGATCATACTAATGAAGTTTGATTGATATCCATCATTTAGATTCTGAGAAAATGATTTTCAAAGTTTCCACTATATAACATATAGAGAAATGACCTCCGCCCATAAAATACATATTTTTCATCCCATCACAATAATTTTTGGTAGACTGATAAAGGGTCACCCAAGGATCATTCATGTAAAATTTGGTTGATATCTATCATTTAGATTCTGAGAAAATGATTTTCAAAGTTTCCACTATATAACATATAGAGAAATGACCTCCGCCTATAAAATACATATTTTTTATCCGATCACAAATATTTTTGATAGACTGATAAAGGGTCACCCAAGGATCATTCTTGTAAAATTTGGTTGATATCCATCAGTTGGATTCTGAGAAAATGATTTTCAAAGTTTCCACTATATAACATATAGAGAAATGACCTCCGCCCATAAAATACATATTTTTCATCCAATCACAATAATTTTTGGTAGACTGATAAAGGGTCACCCAAGGATCATTCATGTAAATTTTGGTTGATATCCATCTGTTAGAACCTGAGAAAAGTCACTTTTTACCATATTTGGAAATTAGCCACGCCCATTAAATCCATGTTTTTCATTGGATCAAAATTTCTTGAACAACTTTGAAAGAGGGTCACCCAAGGATCATTTCTGTGAAGTTTGGTTGAAATCCATCCAGTAGTTTCTGAGGAGAAGATTTTTAAAGAAAAAGTTTACGACCGGATGCACGGACGCACGTACGGACAGACGCACGACGGACACAACGCCATGACAATAGCCCCAGTGGCTTTCAGCCAGTGGAGCTAAAAATCACATGAAATTATGGAGGCTTAACCAAAATGGCATAAAATTAGATGGTTACTTGACCATGTACTTTATAAGTGTTTAATTTCCCATCCAGGGAAGCTTGGTCATCTGACCTTTGACCTTTTCCAGGCCCCTAAATTCAGATTTATAGAATAAATGATCATCAGACCAATTCAAAGCTGAACATCACCAGAACTTTGTTTTTTAACCCTTGTAATGCTGAACCCACAATATTCCTGCCTTGGCAGGTGCTATAGACAAACATCAGCCTGTACAAAATTTAATGTGCTGTCTGATCTTTGTCTATACCACCTGTTTTCCCATTTTTGAATCCATAAAAGCTGAAATTTTCTATTTTAAAATTTGATTACCTAATCACAATTAATGCATCCAGTGCTTTGATTTTGTTGCAATTTTGCAAGGATTTTTTTTATTCAGCATGACATAGGTTAATTGTGTATCATATAGTTTCCACACCACAAGTCTGAGCCCCAGCCATACCCTCATCCTGCTGAATTTTAACCCTTGTAAAATTGCTGATCCCGGAATATTACTGCTTTAGCAGGAGGTATGGGCAAAGATCAGCCTGCACATATGTGCAGTCTGATCTCAGTCAATACCACCTGCTTTTCCTTTTATAACCAAAACAAAATTTCAAAATCAAATCCAGACTCACAATTAGGAAAAACAGAGCTTTCAGCACTTTGATATATATATATAAGGATGCCAAGGTTTTTTACTCAGCATGACAAGGGTTATTTTGGAAAACATTTTTTCCTAACCTTCCTTGTAGCTCACTTCTTTTACTAATCAGTTCTAGAACTTTGACACTATGTACATATTATTTACTTAGGTTATGCAACAAAACATAGACATTCAATAGCCAATATGTGAACATCTACAAACAGTAGCCATTTTGTCAAAAGAAAACAGTCTCACCTTCACAATAGCCAGGATGCAATAAAACCGCAGATAACAACAGAAATGTCACCACTATGACAGGGTAATACCATATATTTTGGGCAAAAAGAGCCCAAGCACCCTCAATTTCTCAACTGACACCCCAAGTGAGCCCATAAACAACCTGGCGGTAATAAACTGTTACCCTAGCCTTTAATTATATGTCCCCATACTGTTAAAGGTTTGAATACCTCTAGCCAAGCAGAAGGGTCTTCAGTTTGTTGAGGGCACATAAATTTGTCTGCTTGTCTAGTATTGTGACAATCTCCATGACCACCAAGATCAAAATTTGGCCTTCTTCTTTGGCATGGTGACGGTTATCATATCGTCCATGTGGTTCTAAAATATCTTTAATCATGCAACTGTGTAATAAGCGAACTGTCCTCAACCTAAGGATTGCTAAAAAACATCCAACGTGAGCCCGCCTGGAACCCACTCAGACAACAATAATCAAATATTTTGGTTTACAAGTCCAATGCTCTACAACTGAGCCAAAGAAGATCTTCCCTGACACAGGTGTCAGACATTATATTTAAACTTACAAAGCTATGCATGACAGTAGTGAGAGTGGTCTGTAACAATGCTATAAAATGTGAAAACTTGTGTTGCACCATTTGGCATGATATTGCACTATTTGTCAAAATATTTGAAAGTCTATAAAATTTGTCACCAAAAGCAATTTCTTCATAAAGTTTGATCATAATCATTTGGCTTAATAAATTAGACCTTATCTAAACACATTGCCTGCCTAAGCATTCTCTTCATAAAAGATGTTAGATCATTATCATATGGTTTCATGGATTAGAATTTTATCTATTAACACATTGTACACTGCATGCTGAGCTATCAGCCAATCTTATTAGAATGATAACTATTTGAGCTCTGGAATTATTATCAATGCAAATTTATGTTAATCTTGATAATTTTTGAAGGCAGGTCACTCCAAGATTAATTAAGATCATCCTATATAAAGCTGTGACCGAGGGTTGTTTCCACGATCACGCTTTGGGGAGTTTGGGTTGGGGAATTTGTACTATTATTGCATTCTTTCATAACTCGCTTGGCGTGAGTATTTTGTTCAACTCAATAATTCGATAAAGTCCAATTTCGTTCTGTATTTCTTTTATTCAAGTAGACAAGTTTTTGCATATGTTATTACAGTAAGACAAGCACTGATAATTTATACTGACAATTTCTTAATTCAAAGTTCTTACTCCTAACCTAACTTAAAACTCAAACTCAACTCCAACTAAAAACTGACTAGAAATCAACATTCTTATTATTTAAACCTAAAAGATTATTCTAAACACAACCAATGAAATTGTAAGATATAAAGATGATAAATGTTGACCAATGAAAATTTAGACATGATTATCCAATCTACATCAAGAACATCATAGGATGATCTTAATTAATCTTGGAGTGACCTGCCTTCAAAAATTATCAAGATTAACATAAATTTGCATTGATAATAATTCCAGAGCTCAAATAGTTATCATTCTAATAAGATTGGCTGATAGCTCAGCATGCAGTGTACAATGTGTTAATAGATAAAATTCTAATCCATGAAACCATATGATAATGATCTAACATCTTTTATGAAGAGAATGCTTAGGCAGGCAATGTGTTTAGATAAGGTCTAATTTATTAAGCCAAATGATTATGATCAAACTTTATGAAGAAATTGCTTTTGGTGACAAATTTTATAGACTTTCAAATATTTTGACAAATAGTGCAATATCATGCCAAATGGTGCAACACAAGTTTTCACATTTTATAGCATTGTTACACTTTCCACTGCCTTGAAAAATGATTGTCCTCAATCATACCCTAATTAAAAGAAAATACAAAATAACAACACATGATATATGCAAAAATTCAAATAGATCCATTCACACAATTATTTCTTTCACACAGTAATTTCATTCTTTCATGCCGGCTTTATCATACATTTCACTCACACAATTATTTCAACAAACAATATTTAGATATGCAGATGAGGCAAAGCACTGACTTTCAGTTTCCCATAAATTGACTTATATCTGGTTGATAGTTAGTACAAAAAATATAAAGAAACATTGCAGTTGTATGAATATTACAACATTAAAACGCAATAAGAAAGAAAAATGCAATTATCAATTTCACTGAATTGATATCCTCATAAACCATATTGTGCAGTTAGTAGACAATTAATAATTCACAAACATAAATAGAAATGTTAGGAATAAGTAAATAGTCTACCAACAATATGCCACTTTTGGCGATAATCATTCTGACACGCTCCCTTGAGCAATTTGCATTTAACATGCTCCTATGAGCATTTACATCTAACATGTTTTCATCATTTTTCCTAATCAACAATTTCCTTTACCAAATATTACATTGTTACACCAACCTATGTGCTACAAACTATAATTCAACAATCATACAGTCTGCTTTTAACTCATTTTCAACAATATTTCAGTTTTTTATTCATTTTCAATAATTGCAACAAATAGAAATTCTTAATTCTACTATAGTAATAGTTATTTTCAAATAAAACACATTTAGTATAACAAATTACTTTAAATCACTAATCAATTTTCTTCAATTTCTTCTTCTTAATTGTAAGTTGAAATTTTCAACACTTTTCGTGGTACATCGTTCCATCATTTGCATTGGAACAGTATAAAATACAAACATTATCATCTAAATTTTCCCTTCCTTTTTGTCAGAGCACAAAATGAACTTAAGTATGGAATAAAAATTCTCAAAAGTTTGCACAATTAAATTACTGAAAAGGTCACTACAAAATATCTTTTTATTCTTCATTGTTTAATTTATTGTACTGATTTCTTTAACAATTATGAAATTAACTGAACTTTGATTTCCTTTGATTAAAGTTTTTTCTGCTTACAAATTTTGAAAATTGCACAGTAAGTTTGTGTATTAGTGAGTTTATCAAACCAGGTGGTGTATCATCAAATTCATTCCATTCTGGAGAAAGCAAGGGATTTTCATAATCCATTAGAAACTTTATGTTGCCGTAGTGATCAATGCTAAGTTCATGGATGGAGTTAGCTATAACAACTGTTTCAGTCTCTATTTTGCTGGGCAATTTTGGGTTTTTATCATTGATTGCATCTATTTTCATTTGTCTCTTCATATCATCAAATTTTTCTTGAAGGTGCAAAATCAGATATTGTGCATGCTCATGACCTGCTGTGAAAGACTTAAATTGAATGGGGTTTTGTCCAAATTGTGTTATTACAAATGCAGTTTCACCAAAGAATTTCAATCCAACTAAGTTTTCTTTTACATGGAAATTATTACATGATTCAACATTTGCTGTAGTTGTACAATTAGTGTGTATATTTGAATTTTGTAAGCAATGCACAGTTTGGTCTTTTGATGTACTTGGTGTCTGATCTTGGTTGGTATTGATTTGTGTGTTTGTAGTTTCTGTGGTGCTGTTGAAGAATTTGTGAGTTGGATTTAGTGGCTTTCTTCTTTTCCTACCACTCATTGTTCTGTGAACATGATATTCCCTTATGAAGATTTCTGGTATAGTGCTTGCGTATTCCCATGTATTAGGTTTTTTGTTTTCTTTCCATTTAATCTTATAATAAAGTGTGTTATTGCTGCGTTTTGATTCTATTATTTTCTCTATGTCTTTTTCTGCAAATTTTTCTGACTTTGTTGTATTTTGTTTTTGACTGTTTTGTTTGTCTTTTGTTTGTGAACTGTGTTTTGGGATTTCTGATTGATTTGGTTGTGGATTATTTTGAACATTATGTTCTGGATTTTGTGGTATTTCTTTTTGATTGTCATCATTATTTGCATTATATCGATTTTGTGTTTTTGAACTTTTGACTCTTGCTTTATATTTTGGATTTTTGGGATGCTTGCCTTTATTTTGTGGTCCAGAATTTGTTTTAGCATTTTGATTTTTGTTTGCCTGCCTAGTTTGTGTATTTTGATCTGGTGTGTTTTGTGCTTGTGGTTCATCTGGTATGTGCTCAGCATTTAGTGGTTGGGTTAAATGTTCATAACCAGGCGGGGGATTTGTTGGTCTTTCATTAGGATCAAAATAGGGTTTTAATCTAGTTGCATTTACAAGGACCTTAACCTCTTTGTTGTCACCACATCTTCTCAATTTGTATGTGTTATGGGGTCCAAGGTAAACAATATAATATGGTCCAACCCATTTCCTATGTAATTTAGGGGCCATTCCTACTGGTACTTTTGTACAATATAGCCAAACACGGTCTGCAGGTCGATATTTAGGGTTCTCTGTCCGTTTGTCATATTGTTCTTTGTATTTTTCTTGTGCACTTTTGATATTATCAGCAGCTATTTTTCTTGCAGTTTCAAGGTTTTTGAGGACATTTGATAGATGAGTTTTAAAGTTTACAGATAAAGTAGATTTAGGAGTCAGAGAAGTGTCAATCGGCAGTCTCATTTCTCGTCCAAAGAGTAAGAAAAATGGAGAATGCAAAGTGGACTGAGTTGCAGGGGTCATTCGATAGGCCATCATTATAGAAGGAAGAAGATCTGGCCAATCGTCCTGCTGTCCTTTACAGTAAAGACGCAAAGCTTGAAGGATAACACTGTTCATACGCTCTACAGCTCCATTCAGTAATGGCCTGTAAGAACTTGTATAGAACCGTGTTATCTGAAAGAGTTCACAGAGAGCTTTGACTAGCTGAGATAGAAATTGTTGTCCTCTGTCAGAAACAAGAACATTAGGGGCTCCATACCGACAAATGACTTCTTTGAATAGCACAGCTGCTACTTCTGTAGCTTCTTGCGTTCGAAGAGGGAAAGCTTCGCACCATTTTGAATAGCTGTCTACAACAAGAAGTACATATTTGTATTTTTCTTTAGTGGTTGGTAAACCTCCTAAAATGTCAATATGCCATCTTTGGAAGACATCAACTACTGGTAAAGGTTGAAGTGGAGGTGGCTTACCATGCACGTCACGCTTCACCCTTTGACATTGGTCACATGATTTGACATATGATTCGCAATCACGAAACATGGATGGCCAGTAGTACTTTTGTCTAATAGCTGCATAAGTGCGTTCAAAGCCTTGGTGCATGCCACCTGCTAGACTGTCATGATATGACTTTAAGACATCATCACGCAGTATTGAAGGGACACAAATTTGTGTTATTATTTTCTGTTCTTTTGGAATGCCTTTTGTTCTAGGTGTGTATATGTGTAAAAGTATGCCATGCTCAGATAATTCATATTGGTCTGATTCTGCCACAATTAATTTTGACTGTCTTAGGTCATCAGGTAATTCATTTTGAAGCTTGTATTTAATTATGTCTTTGTAAAATTGATCGTCTCTTTGCAAAAATATCAAGTCCATGTCAGGTTTAACAGGAATATTTTCATTATTGTCAGTATTTTCGTCATTGTTTTGGTCAGTATTCTCATCATCGTGTCTGTAAGTATTTTTGTTGTCATTCAGTATCAGTGCTGTCTCAGTGCTGGCAGTGGCTGCGGCCACAGATGGATTGTGATCCTGTTCGTGACTATAGATCAAAGTCACGGCTGTCAGATGCTTAGACTTGCTGTCTGAGATCTGACAGACTTGTGCAGACTCATCTGCACCTAGATCACATTTCTCACTGTCAACCTGTTGGTAAACACGTCGTGAGAGTCCATCAGCATTGCCATTGGCACTAGAAGCCTTATGGACAATCTCAAAATTGTAACCTTGTAAGGTTAGAGCCCATCTTCCGAGACGACCTTGGCAATTCTTAATGTGCTTTAGCCACTTTACAGAAACATTATCTGTAAACACTGTGAAGAAGTTGTTAGCAAGGTAGGGTCTGAAATGATTTACAGCTTCTACCAATGCCAAACCTTCTTTGTCTGTAATATGCCATTTTAATTCATGGCCATGCAAAGTTCTACCGCCATACGCAATTGGATGTTCCAATCCCTGTTCATCACACTGTGATAAAACATAGCCCATTGAATAGTCAGAACTGTCTGTTGCTAATATAAAAGGGCGATCAAAGTTGGGAAATGCTAATATGGGCGGAGAAGCAAGTGCTTTTTTCAATGTTTGAAATGCATTTTCACATTCATGTGTCCACTTGAATTTTGTGTCTTTCTTTAAAAGTGCATTTAATGGGTTAGCTATCTTAGCATATGATCTAATAAATTTTCTATAATATGAGGTCATGCCGAGAAATGACTTTACTTGTTTGGATGTTTTAGGTTGTGGGTACTCATCAATTGCTTTTGTTTTGGCGGGATTGACCTTAATGCCATTTTTCGAAATCATATGACCCAAGTACTCAATCTCTCTTGTTGCAAATTTACATTTGGAAGGCTGCAAAGTCAAATTTGCAGATCTCAGATTTGCAAAGACCTGGGCAAGATGGTCTAGGTGGTCATCAAAGTTCCTACTGAAAACCAATATGTCATCAATGTAAACAAGGGCAATTTTCCAATTTAGATTTTTGAGTACTTTGCTCATTAGATTTTGAAAGGTGATTGGTGAATTCATTAATCCAAAGGGTAACCTTGTCCAAGAATATACAGATTGATGCGTGACAAATGCAGCTTTGTGTGCAGTTTCAGGGTCAAGAGGAACTTGCCAAAAACCAGATTTGAGGTCGAGAACTGTAAAGACTTCTGCCTTTGTATCCGCAATTGTGTCAAACACATCTGCTATGTGGGGAATAGGGAAGGACATTGGTTCTGTAACCTTATTAAGTTCCCGGTAGTCTACACAAAATCGGTACTCTCCAGACTTTTTCTTGGTAAGACAAATTGGACTATTCCAAGGGGAGTCAGACTCAGTTATAAAGCCATTCTCTAACATTTCCTTAACCTGACGCTCGGTTTCCCGTCGCATTTCAGGATTTTGCCTATATGGTGCCTTTTTAATTGGTTTTGCATTACCTGTTTCTATTTTGTGTGAGAATAAGTTTGTTAGACCTAATTCAGAAAAATCTTTTGCAAATGCTTGCCTATTTTTACCAATGAAAATCATAAGATTGCGTTTCTGGGTATTGGTGAGATCAGAGTCAGTAAGGTTAATTCCAAGATCCTCAGCTATAGTTATATACTCATTATCTGTTAGTGTATTAGTTTCCACAGAGTTCAAAGTTTCAGAATTTTCATGCATGAGATTATTAAGATCAGAAATTTGTGTTATTTCAGCACTGTTAGCTTCAGTAAGTATAGAGACTCTAGTTTTGGATTTCAGAAAGATAGGTAATGCAGTAGGGTTCATCAGGCGATAGTGTATTTTGCCATCAGTTACTCTTGAAAGACACTTGCCTCCGACAAGCTCATCTTTAACAAGAGATTGAGGTGGTTCACACAATACAATATCACCTTCAAAGAATTTGTTAGTTTTCAGAGGAAGAATGTATTCAGAGTGGGGAGGGATTACATGTGAGCTGAAAGTTTTGCCGAAATCACTTTTAGAATATTCATGTGAGATTTGACAGAGGTTAATTGGTTCAGAGTTTGGTTTAGACAGAGAAATAGTGTTAGTGTGAATATTGAGCTGTATTCCTTCTTTTGCCATGAAATCTCGACCTAAGATTACAGGCTGGTGTAGGTTAGAAAAGACATGAAAAGTGGGCTCAAAAGGATAGCCATCTAGTAAGAAAGAGAGTGTTACAGTTCCTAATACAGAGTGGATCTCACCACATACACCATATACATGAGTAATTTTAGCACTTTGATATTGTGGTTTGTTAACTAACTTCTGTACAACATGTTTGCTTATGCATGAAATGCTTGCTCCTGAGTCGAAAAGTGCAGAAAATTGCTTTGATTCTATCTGAATGTATGCTTTGCATGTTTTGTCAAGTGAAGTTACCAAAGAAATGGTGGGTGCAACATTGCAAGTATCATTAATTTTAGCACAAGTTTGTTTTGAACATTGCCAGGGAGCCTTATATTGATTTGCCATTTTGATCTAAATAAAATCTCTTGTAAAAATAACAAAATTTTGTGTAAAGTTATAACAAATGTAGAAAACTGTAATTTATATTTCAGACTGGTAAGTGAATAAAACAACAATTAGCTTGAATCAAAATCTGAAGTTTTCAAAATTTTATATTTTAAACAAATGCGTTGAACTTAAGGGTTAATCAAAAGTTTTAAAGGATGTTACTTGTAAAATAATTTAAATGCTCTGAGTAAAAGAATAACAAGGAAAAATAAATATAACAACTGTTTCAATACAAACAAGAAACAATATAGCACTAAAATGTTGAAATTTCACTTACCCCTTACTATGTCATAAAGTAGCACTTTAGTTAACTGTTGAGTTAAGTTTTAACAACTAAAACTTAATTACAATCAAAAGTCTGAATTTCAATCACAAAATTTGTATAACATTGTCTTTTTGGCTTCTGGTATGGATCATCTCATCTGGCATATACTGGGATTGGTCTCTTCAAGTATTTCGAATTGCTTCGTTTGTAGTCGCTAGTAGCACTTCAGATCATAAATTAGGTCTCGGCAAGATATTGTACTGTCAAACTTACTATAATCTATTATCTCAATTGGTTTGATTCACAATTCTCACAACTGTTAAACAACATAAACAGGCACTTCTCTCACAATGTTTGTTCATTTGGTCACCACAGGTTCGAACAGAAATAACTGCTTCTTACTTCTCGATCAAGTTCATTTTCAATTTTTACCAATAGGCACTACAGTTTCTGCTGTTTTTGTTCCACAATATGTCACTAAATGTACTGTTTCACATTCACAAAGTTCCGGTTCATCTACTCGCGGATTCTACCACCACAATAAAGCTGTGACCGAGGGTTGTTTCCCCGATCACGCTTTGGGGAGTTTGGGTTGGGGAATTTGTACTATTATTGCATTCTTTCATAACTCGCTTGGCGTGAGTATTTTGTTCAACTCAATAATTCGATAAAGTCCAATTTCGTTCTGTATTTCTTTTATTCAAGTAGACAAGTTTTTGCATATGTTATTACAGTAAGACAAGCACTGATAATTTATACTGACAATTTCTTAATTCAAAGTTCTTACTCCTAACCTAACTTAAAACTCAAACTCAACTCCAACTAAAAACTGACTAGAAATCAACATTCTTATTATTTAAACCTAAAAGATTATTCTAAACACAACCAATGAAATTGTAAGATATAAAGATGATAAATGTTGACCAATGAAAATTTAGACATGATTATCCAATCTACATCAAGAACATCATAGGATGATCTTAATTAATCTTGGAGTGACCTGCCTTCAAAAATTATCAAGATTAACATAAATTTGCATTGATAATAATTCCAGAGCTCAAATAGTTATCATTCTAATAAGATTGGCTGATAGCTCAGCATGCAGTGTACAATGTGTTAATAGATAAAATTCTAATCCATAAAACCATATGATAATGATCTAACATCTTTTATGAAGAGAATGCTTAGGCAGGCAATGTGTTTAGATAAGGTCTAATTTATTAAGCCAAATGATTATGATCAAACTTTATGAAGAAATTGCTTTTGGTGACAAATTTTATAGACTTTCAAATATTTTGACAAATAGTGCAATATCATGCCAAATGGTGCAACACAAGTTTTCACATTTTATAGCATTGTTACAGGTCTCTGATAACAACTGTAACAACTTACAAGGTTTTAGAATTTAACTGATGTTAAAATAAAAAGATCATACATATGAAGAGAATACAATTATGTTGCGAAATTTTGACTGTCAATAAAATAAAATTATATCATTCAACTTATGGCAGTTCTCCTAGCATAGATTTCTGTTCTCAGAGTGTGGTGCTATGTAACTATGTAACGTTGAAATTTGAGACTTAAAACTAATTGTTGATTTTCTATTTTAATTTATTGTTTATTTTTCTTTTAAAAACTTATTGTTTATTTTCTTTTAAAAACTTATAACTACAGCTTTAAACAAGCTGTAGTTACCAGATTTTGAAAGAAAACTGACACTATCCTCAAACAGGTCCTACATGATTAGGATAAAACTATATTTTGAATATGTCAATGCATGTTTCTGTGTAGACTGGCCGTAGTCGTTTTTGTTAGCATTTTCAGAAAATATTTTTGTTGTGGTTCTATTTTATGCCTCTTTAATCCAAGTTCGTATTTACAAGTGCTGAACAAAAAAATCTTTTTTAGAGACAGGGGACTTAATTGTAAGATTTGTAATGATTTAATTCCCTTTGAAAACAAGAGGACCAAGATGGTCCTAGATCGCTCACCTGAGTCTCTATGGCCCCTGGGACATCACATTAATTAGACTAGAGGCGCTTGAGCGCCTGATTCGCTCCACAGGCCTGAATAACCAAATAATGACTATTAGAGGATGATAAAGCTGTTTAAATGAGAATTGAAGTGAATGAATGAGTGAATGTTTATTTCAAGTAAATAAGGGTCATATGCTGAAATATTTCTGCATAAAAAACTCATGATCAGTGAATAACAAAATTGACCTCTACCTGTTACACAAATATTTTTCATTTAATCACAATAATTTTGTGCAGTCTGATAATGGGTCACCCAAGGATCATTCTAGTGATATTTTGTTAAAATCCAAATATAAGAATTTCAAAACTAACAGAATGTTACTGCACAATATACTGGTGTTGGTCTGCAAAATTTTGATTGTAGATCTTTCCACTTTTAATTAAACACTACTAAAAGATGTTACTTCACAATTGTTTGTCATCAAAACAAAATTCTAACTAATGATAGTAAGAAGTAAAATATTCAATCCAATATATTTATTTTATTCTGCCCAATGCCTTAGAGTTCAGTAAACTCAACTCTTTCTACCCCACTCTGAATGTCAGGAGGTCAGAACATCATTTTACACTCTGTGCAGATTCACCCTGCGTTCAACTAAACTCACCAATTCTGAGTGGGTATTCTCAGGCTACTTATTTCAGCTAATGTTTCTATACATTTGAATTTCCTTCTAATCTATAATCATTACACCTATTAAATTTAACAAGTCCAGAAAAATTCATCATTGAGATGATACCAAAAGGGTGATCAAATATTCACTTAATATGTTATAATACCATCTACCAATAAAAAAAATATGCTGTTCATCTAATCAAATATTTTTTTGCAGACTGATACAACTTCACAGAAATAAAATTTCCATGATATCTAATCCATCTATTTAACCTTTCAGGATAGTTTGTTTTACCCTATATATGAAGAAATGACCTCTGCCCATAAAAGACATATTTTTGATCTGATCACAATATTTTTTATAGACTGATAAAGGATCACTAAAGAATCATTCTAGTAAAATTTGGTTGATATCTATCGATTAGGTTCTGAGAAAATGATTTTCAAAGTTTACACTATATAACATATAGGGAAATGACCTCCGCACATAAAATATATATTTTTTATCCGATCACAATAATTTTTGCTATACTGATAAAGGGTCACTCAAGTATCATTCATGTAAAAATTGGTTGATATCTATCAATTAGGTTCTGAGGAAATGATTTTCAAAGTTTTCACTATATAACATATAGAGAAATGACCTCTGCCCATAAAATACACATTTTTCATCCGATCAGTATAATTTTTGCTAAACTGATAAAGGGTCACTCAAGTATCATTCATGTAAAATTTGGTTGATATCTATCGATTAGATTCTGAGAAAATGATTTTCAAAGTTTTCACTATATAACATATGGAGAAATGACCTCCGCCCATAAAATACATTTTTTTCATCTGATCACAATGATTTTTTGTAGGCTGATAGAGGGCCCCTCAAGGATAATTCGTGTGAAGTTTTGTAAATATCCATCAATTAGTTTCTGAGAAAAGCCACCTATTACCATATATGGAAATTAGCCACGTCCACTACAGCCATGATTTTCAACCAATTAAAAATCTTTGAAGGAATCTGATAGAGGGTCACCCAAGGAACATTCCTGTGAAATTTGATTGGAATCCATCCAGTACTTTATGAGGAGAAGATTTTTAAAGTAAAAGTTTACGGACGGACGGACGCACGCACGCACGGACGCACAGACGACGGACACCTCGCCATGACAATAGCCCGCTGGCCTTTCGGCCAGTGGAGCTAAAAAGCAAAAAAGAAGATAATTGCCTAAGATCAATACCATGGAACGTTTTCAGCGAAGAGCAAGACAGATATGCCTTTTTGCTCTTTGATTCTATGTAAAAAGGGATTCACCCGGGTGGACCCCAAAAGTGACCCCAGGGTCTTGATATGAACAAACTTGGAAGAGGTCCATAAAATGATGCTACATTCTAAATATGAAAGCTTTCTGCCTTCTGGTTTCAGAGAAGAAGATTTTTGATTGAATGGATTGATTGAATGGAGTTTAACGCCGCTTTCAACATTATTTCAGTTATATCACGGCGGCTGGAGCACCTAACAATGGATCCCTGGTATTTCTCTCACCAGTACAACCATCACATTCTTTCCTAGCCTCCAGCTGCTATCTCACATAGGTCTACGATTATCAACCCATTGGTGAGAGACAAATAGTCGGAAAGAATGAGTGCCGCCGTCGGGGATCGAACCCGGGACCTCTAGAATGACACTCCGACGCGCTACCAACTGCGCAGAAGATTTTTGAAGGTTTTCCCATTTTCACCCATCTTGCTCAGATGACCTGAAAGGCACGCGCCCAGGTGGAGCCCAAATATGACCCAAGGGTCTTGATATGAACAAACTTGGTAGGGGCCCACAAGATGATGCTACATACCAAAAATGAAAGCAGTATGCCCTCTGGTTTCGATTAAAGTAGATTTTAAAAGATTTTCGCTCTTTGATTCTATGTAACAAGAGGACCAAGATGGTCCTAGATCGCTCACCTGAGTCTCTTTGACCACTGGGACAACACAATAATTAGATAGGCAGATGACAAAATGAAGATAATTGCCTAAGATCAATACCATGGAACGTTTTCAGCGAAGAGCAAGACAGATATGCCTTTTTGCTCTTTGATTCTATGTAAAAAGGGATGCACTCGGGTGGACCTCAAATGTGACCCCAGGGTCTTGATATGAACAAACTTGGAAGAGGTCCATAAGATGATGCGGATTACTGAATATGAAAGCTGTCTGCCTTCTGGTTTCAGAGAAGATGATTTTTGATGGTTTTCCTATTTTCACCCATCATGCTCAGATGAGCTGAAACGGATGCACCCGGGTGGAGCCCAAATATGACCCAAGGGTCTTGATATGAACAAACTTGGTAGGGGCCAACTAGATGATGCTACATACCAAAATGAAAGCAGTGTGCCCTCTGGTTTCGATTAAAGAAGATTTTAAAAGATTTTCACTCTTCCATTCTATGTAAAAAGGGTTGCGCCCGGCTGGAGCCCAAGTATGATCCTAGGGTCTTGATATGAACAAACTTAGTAGAGGTCCACTAGATGATGCTACATACCAAATATGAAAGCTGTCTGCCTTCTGGTTTCATAGAAGAAGATTTTTGAAGATTTTCATTTTTTTACCCTTCGTGCTCTTAAGAGATAAAGGGATGCAACCGTGCAAAGCCAAAATATGACACAAGGGTCTTGATATGAACAAACTTGGTAGAGGCCCACTAGGTGATGCTACACACAAAATATTAAAGCTGTCTGCCTTCTGGTTTCAAAGAAGAAGATTTTTAAAGATTTTCACTCTTTGATTTTATGTAAAAAGGGTTGGGCCCGGGCAAAGCCCAAATATGACCCAAGTGTCTTGATATGAACAAACTTGGTAGTGGTCCACTAGATGATGCTACATACCAAATATGAAAGCAGTCTGCCTTCTGGTTTCAGAGAAGAAGATTTTTAAAGATTTTCATATTTGCACCCTTTTTGTTAAGGGTAAAGGGAAAGTTAAGGGTGGATTTCATTTATTTGAACAACTTTGGTAGAGCTTGGCCCAAGGAACATCCCTGCCAAGTTTCATCAAGATTGGCCCACTGGTTTAGGAGGAGAAGATGTTTAAAGAAATTGTGGACGACGGACGACGCACGACGCACGTCGCACAACGCACGACTGACGACGGACGACGGACATTATACGATCCCAATAGCTCACCTTGAGCACTTCGTGCTCAGGTGAGCTAAAAAGGGTTGCGCCTGGGTGGAGCAAAAATATGATCCTATGGTCTTGATATGAACAAACTTGGTAGAGGTCCACTAGATGATGCTACATACCAGATATGAAAGCTGTCTGCCTTCTGGTTTCATAGAAGAAGATTTTTGAAGATTTTCATTTTTTTACCCTTCGTGCTCATAAGAGATAAAGGGATGCACCCGTGCAAAGCCCAAATATGACCCAAGGGTCTTGATATGAACAAACTTGGTAGAGGCCCACTAGGTGATGCTACACACCAAATATTTAAGCTGTCTGCCATCTAGTAACAGAGAAGAAGATTTTTAAAGATTTTCGCTCTTTGATTCTTTGTAAAAAGGGTGGGGCCCAGGCCCAAATATGACCCCAGGGTCTTGATATGAACAAACTTGGTAGAGGTCCACTAGATGATGCTACATACCAAATATGAAAGCTGTCTGCCTTCTGGTTTTAGAGAAGAAGATTTTTAAAGATTTTCATATTTTCACCCTTTTTGTTAAGGGAAAAGGGAAAGCTAAGGGTGTATTTGATTTATTTGAACAACTTTGGTAGAGCTTGACCCAAGGAACATCCCTGCCAAGTTTCATAAAGATTGGCCCACTGGTTTAGGAGGAGAAGATGTTTAAAGAAATTGTGGACGACGGACGACTGACGACGGACATTCTACGATCCCAATAGCTCACCTTGAGCACTTCGTGCTCAGGTGAGCTAAAAAGGGATGCAGCCCAGTGGAGCCCAAATGTGATCCCAGGGTCTTGATATGTACAACTTTTGTAGAGGTCCACTAGATGATGCTACATACCAAATATGAAAGCTGTCTGACATCTGTTTTCAGAGAAGACGATTTTTGAATATTTTCCTATTTCATCCTTTTTGTTAAGGGTAAAGGGAAAGTTAAGGGTGGATTTTATTTATTTGAACAACTTTGGTAGAGCTTGACCTAAGGAACATCCCTGCTAAGTTTCATCAAGATTTGCTCACCGGTTTATGGGGTTGTAACGATAGATTGATAGGTTGATGTATTGTGATAGTGACAGTCACGATATCGATGTATCAATTGCAATTCCCTGACATCGATAACTATCATGATAGTTTTTCCAAATATCAATAGTTTCGATAGTAAATAATCAAAGCTTTCTTACGCAGAATTTCAATGTTTTCTTGGTCTCTTGTGTTAACAAGAGGGCCATAGTGGCCCTTAATCGCTCACCTGAATTAATGATCTTAAAATGTTTTTCTAAGATTTGACTCCATGACCTAGATTTTGACTCCACTTGACCCAATTCCAAACTTGTCCGAGATTTCATCAAGATAATCATTCTGACCAATTTTCAGGTTGATTGGGCAAAGAATATGGCCTCTAGAGTGTCCACAAGGTTTTTCTAAGATTTGACCCTGTGACCTAGTTTTTGACCCCACTTGACCCAATTCCGAACTTGTCCCAGATTTCATCAAGATAATCATTCTGACCAATTTTCAGGTTGATTGGGCTAAAAATATGGCCTCTAGAGTGACCACAAGGTTTTTTCTAGATTTGACCCCTTGACCTAGATTTTGACCCCAGTTGACCCAATTTCAAACTTGTCCGAGATTTCATCAAGATTATCATTCTGACCAATTTTCAAGTTGATTGGGCCAAAAATATGGCCTCTAAAATGTCCACAAGGTTTTTCTTAAGATTTGACCCCGTGACCTAGTTTTTGACCCCAGTTGACCCAATTTCGAACTTGTCCGAGATTTCATCAAGATAATCATTCTGACCAATTTTCAGGTTGATTTGGCTATAATATGGCCTCTAGAGTGTCCACAAGGTTTTTCTAAGATTTGACCCTTTGACCTAGTTTTTGACCCCACTTGACCCAATTTCGAACTTGTCCGAGATTTCATCAAGATAATCACTCTGACCAATTTTCAGGTTGATTGGGCTAAAAATATGGCCTCTAGAGTGACCACAAGGTTTTTCTAAGATTTGACCCTGTGACCTAGTTTTTGACCCCACTTGACCCAATTTCAAACTTGTCCGAGATTTCATCAAGATAATCATTCTGACCAATTTTCAAGTTGATTGGGCTAAAAATATGGCCTCTAGAGTGTCCACAAGGTTTTTCTAAGATTTGACCCCAGTTGACCCAATTCCGAACTTGTCCGAGATTTCATCAAGATAATCATTCTGACCACTTTTCAGGTTGATTGGGCTAAAAATATGGCCTCTAGAGTGTCCACAAGGTTTTTCTAAGATTTGACCCTTTGACCTAGTTTTTGACCCCACTTGACCCAATTTCGAACTCGTCCAAGATTTCATCAAGATAATCATTCTGACCAATTTTCAGGTTGATTGGGCTAAAAATATGGCCTCTAGAGTGTCCACAAGGTAAATGTTGACGACGCACGACGGACGACGCACGACGGACGACGGACATCAAGTAACCCCAAAAGCTCACCTTGAGCACTTCGTGCTCAGGTGAGCTAAAAACACTGGGCCAACTTATTTCACGCTGGGCCGGGGCCCGTTTTTCAGCTTGAAATCCGCCCTTCGTTCAGGCTGAAAAAATATTGCAAACAGTTTTTAAATTATACCCCGCTTTACACGCAAGTATACGGGTAAAGCGGGACAAGACTTGAACCAGTTTGTCATCCTGAACGCAGGGCTGGATTTAAGCTGAAAAAAGGGCCCCGGTCGGGTGTGAAATAAGTTGGCCCACTTTAAAGAAGCGTCTGGTGGCCAGACTAGTTTCTGGGTAAGAGTCTGCACTGAAACAGCTGGTCCCCAACAAGTTGTAGATATTTAAAATTAATTGATTTAAACTCTGGAGAAGATTTTTTGGGTCTGCAGAATGTTTCTATTATACACTTTTGGTGCATCAGAACTTTTCTTAACCCTTGTCATCCTGAATAAAAACCAAGGAAATTTTCCTGTGAAATCAAAGTTATGAAAGCAGTGAAGGCTTCCATTGATTAAAATAGAATAGAATTGGTAATTTTCTTCCAAATTTAATTTTCTTTAAAGCTGTCACTATTAAAGCTTCATGAATTCAAGCTGCATGACACAAAGCTTTGGCAGAGCTAACTCCTAACACTGCCTGAAGGTAGTGGACCCCCTAATAGATTAGTAATGTTTTGGAAATTATCACTTTAACAGTGTTGACCGATGTTTCCAATTGACTACATTAGGAAACCTCAGTTAACATTGTGAAAAAGCAAGTGTTCCAAATGTTACGGAGCTATTACGGGTCCTCTTTCTTAGAAAATGAGCCAACCTGGTAGGAATATCATAAAAATTTGTCATATGGTTGACACAAAAGTTGAATTCTGTAGGATTTAAGGTTAAAAGAAGAAATTTAGTAATATTTCTGATGAAAGTTGATAGTGCATGATTAAATACCTCTAAACCACGCCTGTAGATATGGATCAGAGATAAAAGCAGAGGTGTTAGGCTGTGACCAGCCCAAAACTTTGACATAATCAATATTTCTTATTTCTTTAAAATTTTTATACAAAGAGAATTAAATATAATGAATGCTTTCATGATTTTACCTCAAAAACATTTGTTAGAATAATAACAAATGGTAATCATTTCTGGTGAAATAACGAATTAATCATGGAGCATATACTGTGAAATTGACAATCAGGGTCACTTTGGCTCAGTGTGAAACAATTTTAACTCCCTATATGTTTATAGGGAGTTACAACCGTTTCACCCTGAGCCATCGATTTGTCATTTTTTTTTTTACTGAATCTTGGTTCTATTCCCAGAAGCAAAAAGTCTGATAATTTTTAAAACGTATTTATTTGATTTAGTTTAATGTTGATTTGATGTACATGAATTTTGGTTAATAGTTTAATCAAACCTTTGAAAGCTCCTTTAAAATTGAGTAGGAATTATCAGTTTTTAATTAACAAAATGATACGGGTCAAATTAAGGTCAATAAAATTGGGCTTATATCCCAGGTAAATGTTACAAATGCCCTGAGTATATGCTCAATATTTGATGATTTGTGATATGAAATCTTTTCTCATTCTTGCAATCCTCCCAAAAGTCTTATTTGCATCTGAAGCAAGGGAAGTTCTTCATCAGTTACTACCAGTACATTGCTCTATATACAGGTACATGCAAAAGTTAAGAAATGCAATGAATTTGAACTTTAATTTGTTCGAACCAATGGTAAATTTTCTATTACTGTCATGAAAAAAAGAAGCTTGATATTAGTCTACACCATCTGTTTATCCCCTTTCAAGGCAGAGTTAACGAAATTGAATATCAAAAGAAAGATTCACTTGGATTCTAGTACTTTCACAACATCTTGTCTTACTGCATTTTTGCAAATTTCTTTTTATTCAGCTTAACTAGGTTTAAGAAATTGCTAATGAAAAGCATTTTCACCACAAATGCTGAGATTTTAATTTTGTCATCTAGTGATGGGTTAAATCATTTGATCCGTACAATAAATGTACAACTCATGGATCTCTGGTCTATTAAGAAAGGAAATCTGTTTCAAACAAATGTTTTAAATCATGCGAAATGCACATCATCATGCAGAATTTTATTGCACAGGGTAAAAATAAATTTCCTGTTCTTTGTATTGAAATATGAACCATTTTGTCTATGTCAGACTGAAGTAATTCTAGCATATGGCTGTCTGATAAAGAAACTTCTCTTTATTAAATCTTTCATCACATCTGTTAATAGAGTTTTACTAGGAATGACAGATTATATGCATTTTCTTTTTTTTTCCTTCTCTTCATCTAAAGCTCCGAAACTATTGAATGTATACTGCCCTGGGTTCCAGATGACAAATATTCAAGAAACATTCAAGAAATGTTACCCTACCTTGCATGATGTTACGTTTTTCAAGGTTTTAAGGGGCGCAGGTTTGTGCATCTGAGACGCAAAAATAAGTAGCCAGGAACCTCAAAACTATGAGATGTGAGTCCCATAGACTCTCTGGGGATCAACTTCAGAAAAAAAAGAAGACTTCTTTAAACATTCTTCATTTTTTTCTGAAGTTGAGCCCCAAATATTAATATACTTCTATCAATTTTGTTACCTTTAACCAGGGAATAGCTCTTAACCCTTGTCATGCTGAACCCAGAATATTCCTCCTTTGGCAGGAGGTATACAGATAAAGATCAGCCTGCACATATGTGAAGTCTGATCTTAGTCTACACCACCTGTTTGTCTCCTTTTAAGGCAGAGTTGTTTGTGGAATGTATATTCAAAAAGAAAGATTTTCCTACACTCTTGAATTCCAGTACTTTCAGTGCTTTGATATTAGTGCAATTCTGAATGTTATGTATAAGCTATAAATAAACCTAATGGTATTTACCATGTCTTTTTTTAGAATTAGTCTGGGGATTTTCCAATATCTCTTGACACTTTAAGGTAATAGATATGTAGAAGATTTTAGATCTTTCTAGAAAGGCCTTTTGGAAGGTGATTCAGACTCTAGAGTATTCTTATGTTCTATACTATTCCAGATTGTTCTATAGTATTATATAAAGGGGTTCCTACAGCATTCTTGGTTCACTTGATTTAGACTTATGGTTTCATTTAGTAGTACTGTGTTAAACTAAAAGGGGATTTCTCGTTATCTTAAAAGTGTGTTTGAAAGCGTGTTTAATTTTAAATTCGGATATTATTGGACTTATTATTTGTGGACCAGGAACTTAATTAAATTGGATCTAAAATTAAAACTTTAGGATTAACATTCAAGGTATTGTAAATTGTTTTTGTATTAATTTCATATTGTCAATAATTCTGGTATTATTGTCAATAAATATTGTTAATTGTAAAGTTTGTTGCTGGCTTCTTTGTTCGTGTTACTTTGGCCCGTAACATTTGGGGGCTCGTCTCGAGATACGAACATCAGACAAACAAACAAAACAAAACAAATCAAACAAATTCTGTATTTAAATCTAGTGTTCAAAATTATTTAAGAAATAAATTTCATATTTCAATTTTGATAAATCTAGAGTGTACTTTCACTATTATTTATCGAAATCTTACATTCTTGTTTGAATACAGCAACAAGCTACCATGTCTTTTGACTTAGAAAAATTTACGCACGAACCTTCCGTGGAGCTATTGAATTTGGGTAAAAAGCCTGATTTGCTCAATCTTGCCAAGCATTATGAATTAAAAGAAGTCAAGTCCTCATTGCGAAAGCATGAAATTAAGAATATTTTGGTTCAATATTTTGTTGATGAGGACATTTTTGATGAAAAGGCTCTGTCTCTCATTGTTGATGTTCCATCAGTTTCAAGCTCAAGAGATCTTGAACTGTTAAAACTTCAACAAAGGGAGAAGGAATTGGAAATAGAAAGAGAGAGAGAAGAGCGGAAATTTCAAGAAAAGCAATTAGAAATTGAAGAAAAAGAAAGAGAAAGGCAATTTCAAAGGGAAAAGGAAGAAAGGGAAAGAGAAAGAGAAAGAGAAAGAGAAGAGAGAGAAAGGGAAAAGGAAGAGCGAGAAAGAGAAGAGAGAGAAATAGAAAGAGAGAGGGAAAGAGAAGAAAGAGCATTTCAATTACGATTAAAAGAATTAGAAATACAAGATAGAGCAAATCAGCCCAGAGAGATGTATAATGACCATTTTGATGTAACAAAACATTTTAGGCTTGTTCCTCAATTTCAAGAAAATGAAGTTGATACATATTTCGAACATTTTGAAAAAGTTGCAAATAACTTGAAATGGCCAAAGGAGCAATGGACCTTACTTCTCCAAAGTGTCTTAGTAGGAAAAGCTCGCAATATTTATTCGCAACTTAGAACAGAACAAAGCAATGATTATGATACTGTAAAAGAACTCATTCTCAAAGGTTATGAGCTGGTACCAGAAGCATACAGACAACAATTTAGAAGTTGTAGAAAAGAATCTGGCCAGACTCACGTTGAATTTGCAAGAAACGAAGAAAATTTATTTGACAGGTGGTGCTATTCTAAGAAAATAGACCAAAATTATGATAATCTTAGACAACTTATATTAATTGAACAATTCAAAAATTGCATTCAATCTGACATTAAGTCACATTTAGATGAAAAAAATGTTGAAACTATACATGAAGCAGCTCGTTTAGCTGATGATTACTACCTTACACACAAAAATTCTTTCGTTAATAAAGCAAAACCTGCTTCCTCACATCCCCAAAATAAATCTATGTCTGGTGATTCATCTAGCATGTCTAGTCAATCAAATTCACCTAAACCAAAGTCTACTGGTGAAACCAATGTTCAAAACCCCTTATCTCGAGTACATTGTACTTTTTGTAAAAAAACAGGTCACCTTATTTCGGAATGTTTTAGATTAAAAAGGAAGAAGGAACTGAGTGTAGCCAAACCTACAGGGCTCACCAGCCTTCAGCCTAAATCACAGCCTTCTTTTGAGTTAAATTCAATTGTTAAGGCAGAACCAAATTCTGATTCCTGTATGGAGATTTTTGAACCGTTCATGTTGGATGGTTTTGTATCACTTTCAGGTGATATGTGCCCGCCTTCCCCTATTAAAATTTTAAGAGACACAGGAGCTTCTCAATCTCTTATTCTAGCAGATGTTCTGCCTTTTTCTGAGAAGACTTCGTCTGGTACTAGTGTCCTTATTCAGGGTGTAGAATGTGGTGTTATTAATGTTCCTCTTCATAAGGTTAATTTGTCCTCGGATTTGGTTACTGGTTCTGTGGTTGTTGGTGTTAAACATTCTTTACCATTTAAAGGTGTACATTTATTGCTAGGCAATGACTTAGCTTGAGATAAGGTTGTTGTTAATCCTCTTGTAACTGACACACCTAATGTAGGTCAAACAGATGATCCTATTTTGCAGGAAATACCTGATTTGTACCCTTCATGTGCAGTAACTCGGGGTATGGCTAAAAAAGCTTCCTTGAAAATTACAAATGATATTGACTTAACTGATACTTTTGTTGGTCAATATTTCAATGACGAGATTAAAAAGTCTTTTAATCTTAGTCTGCCTGATACTCAGACAGACTCGTCAAAATTTTGTCAGTCATCTCCAAGGTCAAATGACCAAGGTCGTGAAACGCATTCAAAGTCAAAGTTAATCCAGGAACAGCAAAATGATCCTGAGATTTCAAAGTTAATTGATAGGGCATTACCCCAAAAAGAAATGTCTCAGAATCCTGTTTGTTACTATAAAAAGAATGGTATTCTGATGAGAAAATGGCGACCATTTGATGTCCCAGCTGATGATGATTGGGCTGTTCATCACCAAATTGTTGTTCCAAAGTCTTATCGCCGTGAAATACTTAGTATAGCCCATGAAAGTCCAATGTCTGGTCATTTAGGTGTAAACAAGACTTATCACAAGATTATGACTCACTTCTTTTGGCCTGGACTAAAATCCGACGTTTCCGAATATTGTAAAAGCTGCCACACTTGTCAAATGGTAGAGAAACCTAACCAAGTTATTCCAAAAGCAAGGTTACAACCCATTCTAGCTTTTGAAGAACCTTTCAGTCGAATAATAATAGACTGCGTTGGTCCTTTACCGAAAACTAAGTCAGGTTCTGAATATTTGTTGACAATTATGTGTGCTTCTACCCGCTTCCCAGAAGCAATTCCTTTAAGAAACATTAAGGCAAAGTCAATCATTAAGGCTCTTGTCAAGTTCTTTACTTTTGTTGGCCTTCCAAAATCAGTTCAGTCTGATCAAGGATCAAACTTCATGTCAGGCATATTCCAACAGGTTATGCATGAATTAGGTATCAAGCAATATCGGTCATCTGCTTATCACCCTGAAAGTCAAGGTGCTTTAGAACGATTTCATCCGACCCTAAAAAATATGATAAGGTCATATTGTTTTGATACTGAGAAAAATTGGGATGAAGGTATTCATTTGCTATTATTTGCAGTCAGAGAATCTGTTCAAGAATCTCTTGGCTTTAGCCCCTTTGAGTTAGTTTTTGGTCATTCTGTACGTGGGCCATTAACACTCTTAAAAGAGAATTTCTTGCTGATGATGAAAAACCCTTGAACTTATTACAGTATGTTTCTGACATCAGAAATAAACTGTCTAGGGCATGTGAGGTTGCTAGGTCAAATCTTAAATCATCTCAGAGCAAAATGAAGGCAAGATATGACAAGCATAGTGTTGATAGGAAATTCGAACCAGGTGATAAAGTCCTTGCTCTTTTGCCAATACCTGGCCGACCCTTACAGACAAGATATTATGGCCCGTATACTATTGATAAGAAAACAAGTGATTTGAATTATATCATCAATACTCCCGGAAGGCGTAAAAATAAACAAATGTGTCATGTAAACATGTTAAAAAAGTATTTTGACAGAGATAGCTCTATTTCAAAACCAGTTACAGTTGTAAACACTGTCCCACAAAAATCAAATATGATTGAATCAGAAGTTAATTCAGACTTTAGTGAAAAATCTGTTCCTGGTCCACCTAAACTTGAGAACTCTGAAATACTAAAGAATCTTGACGACAAACTTTCACATTTGGAGCCATCTCAACGAGAAGAGCTGAAACAGTTGATTAATGAATATGAACATTTGTTTCCTGACATCCCAACAAGAACTGATAAAATACATCATGATGTCATTGTTGAAGATTCTCAACCAATAAAACAACATCCTTATAGAATGAATCCAGTGAAACAAAAAGCCCTTCAAGATGAAGTGAATTACTTATTGGAGAATGATTTTATTGAACCCAGCCAAAGTAATTACAGTTCACCATGTATATTAGTTCCAAAGCCAAATGGAACATACAGAATGTGTACTGACTATTGAAAAGTGAACTCTGTGACAAAAACTGACTCTTTTCCAATTCCCAGAATTGATGACTGTATTGACAAAGTCGGTAATTCTAAATATGTCACCAAATTTGACCTTCTCAAAGGATTCTGGCAAGTTCCGCTCACTGATAGGGCTAAAGAAGTATCAGCATTTGCTACTCCAACTGGTCTGTACCAGTACAAAGTTATGCCGTTTGGGATGAAAAATTCTCCTGCGACGTTTCAGCGGCTTGTAAATATGGTTATAGCTGGCTTAGATGGCTGTGACGCATACATCGATGATGTCATCATCTATACAGATACATGGAGTGACCACCTTCAAAGAATCAAACAATTCTTCGACCGTCTCAGTGAAGCAAAATTGACTGTTAATCTGGGAAAAACAGAATTTTGTCATGCTACTGTAACTTTTTTAGGACATCTTGTGGGACAGGGTCAAGTTAAACCTTTAGAATCTAAGGTCAATGCTATCTCTGAGTTTCCAGTGCCTGCTACTAAAAAGCAACTGATGCGATTTCTTGGTATGGCTGGCTACTATAGAAAGTTTTGTAAGAATTTTTCTATAATAGCTGAACCTTTAACAAATTTATTAAAGAAAAATGTTAAGTTCAAATGGAATGATAACTGTCAAGTTGCCTTTGATCGCTTGAAAGCCATACTAAAGAGCACACCAGTTCTTTTAGCACCTGATTTTGACAAATGTTTCAAATTAGCTGTTGATGCAAGTGATGTTGGTATTGGTGCTGTTCTTTTGCAAGAAGACGATGATGGTATAGATCATCCAGTTTGTTATTATTCTAAAAAATTAAACAAACATCAGAAAAACTACTCCACCATTGAAAAAGAATGTCTTGCTCTGATTTTGGCAATCCAACATTTTGAAGTTTATTTAACATCTGCAACTTCTCCTATAGTTGTTTTCAGTGACCACAATCCCTTAAGTTTTCTTCACAAACTTAAGAGTAAGAACCAAAGATTATTGAGGTGGAGTTTGTCACTTCAAGAATTTGATCTTGATGTAAGGCACATTAAAGGAAAAGACAATATTATACCAGATGCTCTGTCAAGAGTCTAAAATTTTGAATTGTCTTATCTTTAATATAAAATTGAGTTTAACAGTACCATTTCACTATATTTTTTGTTTATATGTATGTATATATGTTTGTATATATATCTCGTTTTCAATTCTTTTGATGAAAATTGTTTGTATTTTCATGCTAGATGTGCTGAAATGTTTCAACAAATCATGATATTATCAATTATGTAAAGTATATTATCATTGTATATGCTAAAGATAATACAAAAAGAAAGATTTATTTCATAAACCTTTCTTTTTTCTTTCAAGGGGGAAAGTGTTATGTATAAGCTATAAATAAACCTAATGGTATTTACCATGTCTTTTTTTAGAATTAGTCTGGGGATTTTCCAATATCTCTTGACACTTTAAGGTAATAGATATGTAGAAGATTTTAGATCTTTCTAGAAAGGCCTTTTGGAAGGTGATTCAGACTCTAGAGTATTCTTATGTTCTATACTATTCCAGATTGTTCTATAGTATTATATAAAGGGGTTCCTACAGCATTCTTGGTTCACTTGATTTAGACTTATGGTTTCATTATGGTTTCAGTACTGTGTTAAACTAAAAGGGGATTTCTCGTTATCTTAAAAGTGTGTTTGAAAGCGTGTTTAATTTTAAATTCGGATATTATTGGACTTATTATTTGTGGACCAGGAACTTAATTAAATTGGATCTAAAATTAAAACTTTAGGATTAACATTCAAGGTATTGTAAATTGTTTTTGTATTAATTTCATATTGTCAATAATTCTGGTATTATTGTCAATAAATATTGTTAATTGTAAAGTTTGTTGCTGGCTTCTTTGTTCGTGTTCCATTGGCACGTAACATGAAAGTGGATTTTAATTCAGCATGACGAGGGTTAATCTACTAAATATAATACTAGCCTAAAACAAATACTCTATACGTAAGGCAGGGACTCCCTAAATTCACAAAAGGGCCCCTAAGATCCCTATGATTGAGTCCTTTGGACCCTACTTTGTTGATGTCAGACTAAAACCCTGGTTTTAGCATCCTGAGCTTGTACTTACATGCAACAACATGTAAAGTTAAGATCTATCATTTCTTAAAACACGAGCAATTCATTGTGGGTATAAATGCTTGGCTGCTATAGCCTGGTTAATTTGACCCGAATTTGACCTCTGTGGAAAAAATGCTTAAATAAAAA
Organism: Fragum whitleyi; assembly: GCA_948146395.1. NCBI lineage: Eukaryota > Metazoa > Mollusca > Bivalvia > Cardiida > Cardiidae > Fragum > Fragum whitleyi. The sequence continues at coordinate 1,754,976 of OX411553.1, forward strand.
TTACCGACATATTTTATCAATTTACAAAACGTATAATACATTCAATATCGTTTGTTATTCATTCCTATGAAAGCACGTGCAAAACCGGGTAGGAATAATCAGATTTATATTCATCTAAATAGCAAGGGTCAGATTCAAGTCAATATAACCGCACTATACCAAAACTGGAAAAAAATCTTTCAGAAATGCTTCTTACCCCTTGGTAATAATATCAGTTGTACTTGTGATAGTGAACAGACATACCAAGTTTCAAGGAAATAATTTAATAATGAGAGAGCTATTACCATCGCTTAAGTTTTTTATGACAATGCCAAAAACAATGTCAATACTCCAACACCAACATCCAAGGTGAAATGACTATAGCTTTACTTTTTGTTCAATTTACAATGCATCAATGCACCCTTCCCATCATTCTTATATGTCTGTGAAGGTAAGACATAGCATAGCTGCCATAAGCTCAATCATCATTATCCAATAATATTTCAGCCATTGATATCTTCAGACATTTTAAATTGAGAGTCCTCTGATTTGGATCCATTTTTATTTTATTTCAAATATTATTCATTTTACAGATGAGTTCCAGGTGCTCCTTTTTAACAAGATGGGTTACATCTCAAGGGTTCAGTGCAAGACTGTACTAAGTGGTTATACATTGTTTCGACACTTAATAGTACAGTCTTGCATTGAATCCTTGTCATGTATAGATGATAATTACGTAATTGAGTTAAGGTAGTGGAACCGTAATAGATCTGCAACATTTCGGCACTCATAAACTTTCACAATGTTGACTGAGGTTTCCTAAAGAAATTCATTAGGAAAATTTTGGTTAACACTGTTAAAGTTCATTACTTCCAAAACGTTGTGGACCTATTACGGGTCAACTACCTTAAGCTAATTCATATCTTTTTCATTTTGAAAAAGGGAGAAGTAATTAAGTATTGTTATTCAATATCAAAGAAAAGTGTTAAATTTTAAACTTCTGTCTGTAACCACAAAACATGGCCCCATTATCAAACCACTAAAACCGCAAACCAGACATCATCATAAATTTTTTTTCACCGAAATTCGAAAATATCTCTTTTTAATTGTAGTTTTATTTTGGAGGTAAATATAAAACCTTTACTGCTTTAAGTTTTCATTGTACCTATATGTCTTCCTTTTTATTGTAAAAGATAATCATTAGAAACTTTATTTTTGGTCATGAACTTTGGATGTGACCTTGTGCTTTAAGCAACGGTGTTAACTCATTAATTATTATGGTGAACACAGATTTGGGTTAAATTTTTAACAATAAAGATAAAAACCTGTATTTTATCAGGTAATAAGGTTACTTTTCCATTATTTCATTTCAAGGTTTATTTTCTTCAACTGAACTGACCTTCTAACCAGCCCTGCCACTAGGATGCAGAAATATTTTGGAATTGTGCCCCGCATTACATGGGAATACACAAGTCAAGTTTGGCTAAATTTACAAAATATATTGCGCACATTAAGGGGTCAGTGCAACACTATTGTAAGTGCCTATAGATGTATATATATAGGCACTTACAATAGTATTGTAGTGACACCTCGAATTTTGCATCTTCAAAGCAGGGCAGAAATACAACCTATCAATATTTTGAAAGTTATTGATAAAATCGAGCAAAGGAATGTTGATTCTACATTACATAGAAAAGATTATTTTAAGATTTGACTGTCAATCCATATTTTATTTTTCTTAGAAATATATCAGATGACCTTAGAATCACATGTTAAAAATCCTGCATTTTAAACTTTAATTGGTAGCAAAGTTTTTTTGATTATTTTTTATGCATGAATGGACTAAAAGACAGAGTGCCTACAACTATCATAATGCTATCCTTTTAATGCTACCTTCATAATAGACAGACAGATGAAAAGACAGACAGACAGACATGCTACAACAACATGTCACCTAAGGAGTATTTAGGGCGATTCGATGAGTATAAAGTACTTACGCTGGTTTTCTAGGAATTATATTATCTTGAAAATTTTTGAAAAACAAATTCTTCCGTATATCATGTTGTGGACTGTAGTTTTCACTGACTCTGTATGTTGAGAAATTGGCCGGCATTATGTACCCCACCTCTGAAAAATAAAATATTAACAACATTATAGCCCTCTAGAAGACTACGAAGTTTTATATAGGTCCTTATTCAGCCTATCACAGATGACACAAATTAAGACCGTCAAAATGCCACTTGCAAAAATTAAGACAGTATCAAACAAGATCTCTGGTTTTTATTCAGCATTACAAAGGTAAACAATGCTGAAAATAAGAAAATTTTGCAATTCCTTTACGCAGCCTTCTCTACCTACTTCCTTTTGAGAAAGTTAAATTTTTCTCACTCAGTGTGTTAATAAGTTGATGTAACATCTTTTATTCCAAATTTTATACTTTTAAATGTGTATATAGATACACTGAAAGATCAAGCTAGCAATAATTTCAAAAGTAAGTATTTCAAATTTTTGTACAAGATGTAACATTGACATTCTATCATACCTCTCAAATTTGCTCTAGCAGTTTCTGCTCTCAAAATCCACACTGCACAAACTTCTTTTATAATATTACTTAAGATGCATAGCAAAATCATATAACAAAAGTCTTTTCTAAAACACTCCATTTTTGTTCATTAAATCTCAAATGCTTAAAAGGTTTATTCCTGTTTCAATTTGTGACAACAATTTTTAGTTAGTTCACTTAATTATGTATTTATGATGCATCAAAAAATTTGAATCCAAACATTGAAATCACAATCACTTTAGAATTATAATAAATAAGTGTTCTTTCTAGGAACAAGTTTTGGTATATCTTCAATAGAATTTCTCCTTTCAATGTTGCTAATATATAAACAATAGTCCAAACTGTTTTTATTCTTTGTTCAAAAAGATATTAGCAAAAGGATTAACACTTCCTTCACTTTAAATAAATTATTGAATACTAAAGTTTTGAAATAACGAAATAAATTCCCTCAATGATAAAATGTTGTTAATAACATTAAAACACAAAAGCATTTCTTTCTTTTTAAACTAGAAGCTTCAAAGAAATAATCACAATTGTATCAAAGTCAACTTTTTATGAGAACTGAAAGAAACAGCTAATATTTATGACTAAATGTATGATAGGTAAAGGGTAACAAAAACTATAATCTTCTTTTATTTTGATATAAAAAATATCTGCATTATTACATAAATGTGAGAAAATTGTATTGTTAGATTATTATAGGGTTTTATCGAAAATTTCCAGGTCTTGATAGCTTGTAAACAAACATTTATGATTGGCTTTATTTTATCCAAAGATAGACAGCATTTTCCTTTTACTTTCACCTTGAAGTTTAAAACCCTACTACAATTCATCTTGCTCCAGCTACTTTCACATCTAAATAATGCTTTCAGTATCTTTTACATTCTGATCTGAATCCAAATAATATACTTTTCTTTTCATTGTGCAAAAAATTCAATGGGCTTATAATACTGTAGGGTTAAATGTTTCCAAATATCAAATCTTAAAACTTTTAAAATTGCATTTCATAGTTTAAAAGCCATCCATATGGTGTATATTAAGATCAAACTGCACATAGTGTGCTTGCAAGGCTAGTGTGTATTTAACGCAATGATCACAAAGAGCCTAAAAAGCCATTTAGCAGCTGGATGATCATAGGAATTAAATTGTTGTAGTATATGATCTGTGAAACAATAGGATGGCCACATGGTTAGCTATGCCATCTGCTATCACGATTTATCTTATAACTTTACAAATATCTGTGTGATAACAACCCTATGATATTTTTTTATATCACATGGATATTTTAAGTGCTATGACATGTAGGGTTGTTTTTAGAAACTTGCAATTTTATATAAACAATGATGTAAACAAGGCATATCTAAATAGCCCCTGATCACCCAGCTGTAGAATTGGGTAGCAATGAGTTTAAACCATTGCCTATCTCGGGACATGAAAACGGAATGAATGAATGTTTGATAGTGACAATATTAGATTAAGCTTTTGTTGCAGAATAACAACATTATAACCTAGATCAAATTGCTCATGATTCAAGAACTACAAGTGTCTTTGATCTCCAAGATTTTTAAAAAGAAAATACATGAAGAGTGGCCCAACCTTGTACAATATGCATTTAAATGTGATTACATTAAAGATAAAATCTTTGTATGAACCTGCAAAATAATGCATTTACTATGCCTCAATAACTTTGATAGAAAAGGTTTTGTGATTAAATATTGTGAAAGGATTTATGAATCTAAATCAGTATTTAACAAATAATATGCATATATTAATTTCAAAAGAAGCTGTCTAATTGAAAATAATTTGTGTTGTCTTATGTTTACAAAAATAAAATACAAAATCTAGAAAAAATATCCTAATTTCATTTTATATAGTTAACCTTAAAGATTATTCAACCAGCTGACATAGAGGATTATCGTTTGTTTCTGTATAAGATCAATTTTTAATTTCATTGAGTGAACAACAAAAGCTATAATTTTGCAAGTGTGAAATATAGCTTTTGTTGTTTGTGACATGAAATATCATTGATCTTACTTGAAAAACAAATGATTATTATTTAATTTCTTAAATGCAAAGATGAGACAAAATGTGAAAATTTTTAGACAATTTTTCTTATAGCACGTCATTTTACATGTGATTGCTATGTAACATTCATAATGATGTCACTTATTTGTTTTTGTATCAAATTGATCATCAAACTATACTTAGTCAAAAAAGTTTAGCAACACTTGATATTTTTAGCTAAATATTTTTCTGTAGCAGAAATATTGTAGTCAAATGAAGCAAAACATTGACTTCAATGTCTAAGCAATATATTCATGCTTTTCTTTTGTTCCAATGGTGACTCTACAGTCACAAAACATAGCCAAAACAGCGGGAGAGGCTGATATAAAAAAGTCACAGCCTGTCATTTATTGTCCAGATTTCGGTTTCGCAATTCAATATCACCCTGTCCAGAGCGACAAGAATTTCAGCAAATATTATCTTTTGTCATTGGCTGCCTTTCATACCAAAACGAATCTTCTGTGTGTAAACATGTTGGAAGGACTCTCGAAATTCTGAAGCTATAGTTGACATGGCATATTTTAAATGATCAGGTCAAATTAAAGTGACCATGGGAAGGTTCATGAGCCAATTTCCTCTTCTTTTTCACCATTAACGTCAAAGAAAACGGACAATACAGAAATGCCGTTATGTGATCATTCCTCCATTTATGACCTGGTCAATGTTCTGTTCGATGATTTGAGTGGCTTTCTTTGAATTTTTTTAGTACTCATTCAATGTGATGAAAAGCGGTAATATCAGACTGACTCTAAGTTGTTGATTTGAACTATTGAGGTAAAACACTTGAAAACTCATGGTATGTCTTAAATGGTGATCTGCAAAGTAAACATTGTTGATTCAGATAGCCAATCGATAAGCTCATCACTCAGGCACCGACCCTCTCAATTGATATTTACACAGACTATGTTACAATTCAACAGAAAGTGTTGCAAAACTTTTTTTTACTATGTATATGATAACAAGCCCAAAAGTTTGTACAAGATACAATAATGACATACAGTACTATCAAAGGTTATTAAAGTTAATACACGGATACATATTTTCATCTACACAGACAATGACAAACATAAAACATTTAGGACTATACCATTACATATTAAATAATACATGAAAATTTAAAATTGACAAAAACAAAATTAAAATATATCAAAACATAAAATAATGTCTATGTAGTAGAAGACATACAGTTCAACAAATTTAAACATATGAATTATTTGTGACCTGCACATGAAAAAAAAGACCATCTAGGAAGTGCCTAAAGTGTGGACCCTAGTCAGACTGCCCGGACTACACAGACTGAAAAGGGTCCAAACTTTTTGTACCATGCTTATTTTCTTGCTAATCTAGAGTGATCAATCTACCTTCCTGTGAAAGAATTTTTAAAATGTGACCTCTGGTTGACCTATACTAGAAACAATCTCTTTTTCAAATATTTATTAACAAGATTACCCAGATGGTCCCTTTTCATGTGATGGGTCACATTTACAAAGTAGAAGACGTACTAACGATACAACATCGTCTTGAAAATAGAAAGATCATTAGTAAACAGAGCTTATAATACTGTAGAAATATGGGTGGGTGGGGTAATTTTCACCTTGCCCGTTTTCATCTGTCTCTGTGTCTATTCCTAAAATTATTTCAGAGAATTTAAATTAACGTCCTTGTTCAACCTGAAAATGTGCTAACAGCCAGAATGATAGCGATCTAAAAATTCAGATCATCTTAGGACAGATAGGCTACAACATTGAAATTAGCAATATAAGCAATGGTGATTGTGTATTAACGCTATAAATGCATCACTTCCATTGAAACAACATTTAGTGACAAATAAGATTCAGGCTGTCACAAAGGAACAAGGGATAAAAAAGAAATCAGTTTAATTCTTCCCTTAAAATTTTCATATACCATGTTTCAAATGGAATTTACAATGTGATAATTCTATACAAAGATTTAGCATACATCTGCATTTTATGACAGAGAGTAAATACAATTTTATTGCGGTGATAATATTTTATGCTACTTTTATTAAAACTTAGACATGGAAGAAAGCTAGTAACAAATAATGTATCTAAATTAATAACATATCCTGTTTAGATTCACTTATAAATACATTATTATATTATCAAAGCCATGAATCAGTTTTTTGTGAATAAATACTCCTTTATATTGGTTGATTTCTTATTCATTTAGACCAAATGCCAAATACGTATATCATAATGTGTATGCCGACGAAACTTTAAGATATTACTGTTGCCTCATCTTAAAAGCTATCTACCCTTTTACCGTAAAAGTTCTAATATAACTACAGGGGGGTATTGGAATCATCATGTTTCTATTCGAAAGGGCTGGGGGGTTATTAGAGGTTACATTTTGTTAACCCTTGTCATGCTAAATACAAAATCTTGAAAAAATTGCAATAAAATCAAAGTACTTACAGCACTAAATATACTAAATATGAGTCAGTGGTCATCTTGAAAATCAAATTTTCGAGCTTTTTTGGGTTTCAAAAAATGAAAACCATGTGGTATAGACAAAGATCAGTCCTCACATGTGTGCAGGCTGATTTTTGTTTATACCTCCTGCAAAAGCAGGAATATTCCGGTTTCAGCATGACAATGGTTAAGACATGGAAAATGGCAAAAAATGCTACTGCATTTTAAGCCATTCCTCCATGTCTTCACAACTGTAAATCACCGGTATTGAATACAGGCATTTTGAATTATCTAGGATACAGAACACTTAGAAAATCAAAGTTTAACTTAAAAGCGAACCATTAATATAAGCATTGAATTAACACAAGAGTTTAACATTTGTTTTGGCCATCATGACATCAATTTGGTGGGAATGGGGGCTAATTAGAGACTTTAAGCTTTCTAAAAAACATCTCCCAAAATTGCCAATCTCGCCTTCTGAAGAAGGACTTGGGGTTTTATTAGAGCAAGGGGGTCTATTAGACTTATCATGGTATCTCTGACCTGGCTGCTTCTCATAGTGTGATGTAGAGAAACTCTTTAACCAAAAATTATGAATGGCTGTTATTTTCCTCAAGCAGTATTTAGTTACATATTTATTTTTTTGGCAATTGTAACCTTAAGCTTTGATTGTCTCAAATACATAAATAATTGAGACAATTTTTTGTTTAAATTTGTCCTGGTTGCCCCTTCAATACAAACAGCTGCTCTGGAAACTAGGTACCAAATAGGAATAAGTATCACAGGAAGTGTGGTGGTTTTGGAAAGCTTCAGCCCGTTTTTCCCTTTCTTTGTTTAGCATCTGTTATTAAGTAGGGTACCAGAACATTACACAGGAAGTCAGGTGGTTTGTGGGTAACCGTCTCCAGGTGGAAGAGGTTCTGTGATTCTTGTAACACATAATTCACATAATATATAAAACTATGATAAATCTTTATTATTAAATGAGACATTGGTAAGGATTTCCCTTCAAAGTTTTTCTTTATCAAATTGAAAGAACATACAGATATCTCTAGGAGAACTTGCTCCAAGTGCCAAATCAAGTTGATATTGATTGAGGAATCCCATTTAATCATCACCATCACCTTGACTTTTATTGTATAATCTTGACATTAATTCTTCATAGTAACAACAATTTTTAACAAGAAAATTACAACATTCATATGTTCATTGGCAAAATGTTATTTTTAGTAATTTTACTGTACTACTAATGTTATGTTGAATGTTGACACACTATGTTATAGTCTGCCTGGAGCTTGGTGTCTGGTAAATTTTCACCATTTCTCTATAATATTATGACTTATTTTTCACCACTCTCATTAAACCAAGTATAATTTGCCCATCTGGAGAACACAAACACCTGATGATTACACCATTTGCAGCCAAATATCACTGACACTGATGAACTTAACAACTTTTTTGACTCGACATCATTCATCAACTTCCGCAATAAGAAAGCATGCCAATAGAATATTGAGGAGTCAGCGCAACACTATTGTAAATGCCTATATATTCATAGGCACTTACAAAAGTGTTGCACAAACCCCTCAATATTACGACAGAATGAAGTCTACACAACCATAAACTGAAAGGCAAAACATAAGCACATTTTTTTAAACATGCTGCATCTGGAATGTAGAACATGACTTATAATTTCGGCTAAAGGGCAAGGTTGATGAGGTTTTTACCATATTTGATTTTAATAATTATTCTCCTACAAAATCATAATCCAACTTTAAATGAAGTTAGCTTCTACTAACTACCTAAATAAGATAATTTCAAATATTAGCCAATTAAGCATTCTACAGCAATATTTAGTTCAATGTAAGTTGCTTATCAGAATTATATTCATCTTGTGAAATTCAATGCATCCTATAAAACATACATGAGTCAATCTTGCATCTATAACATTTAAATATCTGTAAATACTGCCAGTATATAGCTGTGTTTTTTTCTAATAGACTCCTAAGTAAGGGTCCATTATTGAAAACATATAATATTAAGTCAATGATTACTGTATTTGCCCGATATATTTGGATGGAAAAAAATAATTATTATTTTTTGTGTCCGAATATTTACAAAAATATTTTCCTCAGTGTCCGAAAATTTGGGGTCATTTCACAATTTCATGGTGAAAATCGATCTTTAATATTTGTAAAGGCTCTTAAACAATACTGAAGAATATGCGGACAGGGCTTGGAATAAGGTAAAGTGCCGACAAATTCATTAAATATATGCTTTCATTATTTATACGGAGCTAGAAAGAAAGTAAAGTCCCGACGAATGCATCAAAAATATATGCGTACCTCCTTTAAAAAAAATATAAAAAAGATAATCCTGAACGAAATCGGTAGCAGTAACCAAAACTTATGTTCCTCTTTACAGATTTTCACTAAAACAATGCCAAATTCAAATCATGCAGCATAGAATCAGTTCTATACAAACGAGTTTGGGGATGACGCAATAATTCACGTTTTATAATTCAACCCATTTTAATTTTCTATTTTCAGATATCAAGTCCAAGGCCCAAATGAATTCCGAGCATAGTCAAAAAAATAAAATTAAAAAAAAAAAAAAAAGAGACGGAAACACTTTGTCTATCATAGTTTATCCCTTATCATTGCCATTCTTTTTCAGCTTGGCTCTAAACCAGCAAAAATGGGAAGCAAAACGTCGTCCAGTTTATTAAATATGAGAACTTGTTTAACTGGAGTTACGTTGTTTTTGTCGCCGATCGGCATTTTTAAATAAATAGACGAGGAGTGACTGTATATTGGAAGTAAGGTTTCCGAAAGCTATAGTTAGGATATTTTGCTCACAGATCGACAATTATGAAATAAATAATAGTGGGAGCCATAGTAGTTACGATATTTCGATAGTCAACGGCAGATGTTCCAAATATTGAAAATTGAATGACCGTTAGATTTTCGTTCGTGGACGAATGAAAGCGCATAACTGCAGCTTAACAAAGTCCTCTCTCTCTCTCTCTCTCTCTATCTTTCTCTCTCTTTCTCTATTCCTTCGAATATAAATAATTTTCCGGTCAACGATTCTCTACCGACATATTTTTTTTCATCGCAATGCCTCAAAGTTTTATACATGTACGCAGACAGTTTGTGTTCGGGTCAGTGAATGTCGGTCATTACATAATTTGAGACGGTCTCGACATGGGAATCAGGGCGTCTCCTTGGTTACGTGTTTAACTTTCAACTCTATTATGTTTCGCATAAAACTGTATCACTAGACGTTTATGGATTAGATTTACGCCATTACTGCCTCGCCTCATTTTATAACACCTGTTCCGGGTATCTTGATTTTTTGCAGTAATGGATCGGTCTAATTTGTTTGTTGCTAAAATCCACGCGTTAAATATAAATAATAAAAAGAATTTCCAAACCAGCTTTTTTTCTGACCGGATATTGTTACCATTAGGCCTATATTCTAGATTACGACGAATCAGATATTGTTACGACCACATTGATAAATAAAAAGCCTACCAACCCACATTTCTTGTTTGAACTATTCCTAAAGCCTTTACACTGCATCGCAAGGCAGTTTATATGTCACGTATGCAGCCGACAAAAGATCGCTGTGCATATACCCGTATCTCCCGATGTAGATAGCTATTATATAAACCTTTTATGTAGCGATTATTACAAATAACATTATTGGGTGTGATTAGCCACACAGTCATAAATTAACAAGGGTTATTGGATGTCAAACAATGGATTACACCTTACGGGGATTATCGGCAATACTGTAAATTAAACAAAAGGTAAGCGTGCGTACTTTGCCTTTCAACTCGATTCATATAACATATATTTGTGTCCGAAAACTAAGGGACGGACAATTCCATTTGTGTCCGATTTTAGGGACAAAAAATAAATTATTTTTGAAAATAATTAATGGTGTCTGAATTTTTTGGGTGTCCGAATACTTCGGGTAAATACGGTAGTTTCTCAAAGCTGATTTAAGACTGTTTCTTTGAAGAGAAGTTAACCCATTTTAAGTTCTGAAGGTTAAGCTTTGTTATCAACCTTGTAACAGAACTCCTGAAAACAGGGCCTGAATCCCAGGCTTTTTTTTGGGGGGGGGGGGATGTTGATCTGTTTGGTGTGATAGTGATGCCTATCATGCATGCCTTGAGTACCACAGAGATCAATATAACTTACTTGAGTATGTAATCTGTAGTCTGAAACACTAGACCAAGGAAGGCAGCCTTTCTAGTTTCACAGAAGACAAATCAAAGGTTCAGCGCAACACTATTGTAAGTGCCTATAAATATATAGGCACTTACAATAGTGTTACACTGACCCCTCAAAATAACTTCATATATAGGATACTACACTACTGAATATTGTGACCATAAAAAGGGCCACATCAAAAACACAGAATTGTAAACATCAAAGGCTTCAGTATAAACCCATTGACACAAAAAAGCTTCTATTATTCTTTTGGTTTGTAACATCTTTTGACCCATTTCTCTTTGTACTCAATGTCCTCTTTGGAAAATCTGCTTACAAGTACTTTGATGATTACAATAATTATATTGTTCCTAGTTAAATTGTATTATCCATCATTATTGCCCTGGCAGGGCAGAGTCTAAGTTATGGGTCTTTGCACTTAAGGTTACGGTAATTAAGCTTTAATTTAAAATCACTTACTTATACATGTATAGATAGTCAACATGAATGCATTGAGACCTTAGATCTCTATGTCTGTTTTTAATAAATCTTCAAAATGCACAAAATTACATCAAAAGTTCATTACTTTTTATAGTGCTGGTGAAAAAGGTTAATGAATTGCTTCACTGCACTATTGCAGTAAGATAATAACATACAAGCATACCACCAAAACACACATTTTTTTTGTTTTATTTTAATAAATGACTAAGTATACCAGGATTGTCTGTAAAAATGTCACTTCAAATCATTGCATGCTATTTTAACCATGTTTGAAGTTATTTTTCGTCGCGTCTCCCACACATGTTTCTTTAATACATGGGACCATCATTAATTTTGGTGACAAGCAGCTAGTTCATGTTTGGAATATAACTTCTGTTTTTAGGATGAAAATTCAAGTTTACTGAGGCAAGAGAGAGTAGAAACTATAGCTAAAGGTATCACTGAAACTTTCATCATATTTCACAATTTTATTGACAAGACCTTTCAGTTGATACAAAAGTCAAGGCTATCAGTCAAGATTAAGTAAGATTTTTGCCCTGTGTGCTTGACTGTTTAAAAGGGATGAGCAACTTACGCTCGGAAAGAATGTTGTAGTACTACAAGAAATCAATGCTTAGGTGCTACAGTTAATGCAATATGACTGAAGATTGTAAAAGGGGAATTAAACCTTGCTGTGCTGAACCCTTGAATATTCATGCTTTGTTAGGAGGTAAAGACAAAGATAAGTCTGCACATGTGCAGTCTGATTCTAGTCTATACCACCTGACTTTTGATTTTAAACATGAAAAGTATAAAATAAGATTTTCCAAAATGAACAGATGATCACTAAAATGGTATACAGTGCTTTTAGCACTTTGATTTTAATGCAGTTTTGCTAAGGTTTTTATTCAGCTTGAGAAGGGCTAAACCCGTCATTCAAAACAAAAAAGAAGTTGTTCATTACCTTGTAAATAAAGATTGGAAAAATTAAAACTATATGTATGAATAAAATTTATTAAAAGTAAATCTTCTCTTATTGGTTATCGGAAATGGCTACTTAATAATTGAAGAGGGTGGTACAATCAACTTAGTAACTTCATATATGATAAATATGCTTCATGAATGAAACCGAAGAATTGCCATTGATGAATACTTTCATAGTAATTATAGCCTATCAACCAAGCATCTCAAATATGATAATTGATGCTTGCCTTTAATTGCCATCCCAATTAGCACTTGAGTTATTTAGATTATTTTGACCTCTGAAACCTTTGTACATGTCCCTTCTCGTGCTCTTCACAGTATTTTCCCGTTTTTCACAAACCTTTGTCAGACAATATAGACTTGGTTCTGCGTGCACAATTTTGAAATCTGGAATTGCTTGTATCATATTTTCCAAATTTTGTCATGATTTATTTCCCTATATTCTAATATTTTTTTTATTTCATGTTTAAATGATAATCATGTAAATTTTCATTTGCAACTCCTTCAAATTTTGGTCATAGCGCAGTTGGTAGTGCGTCGGACTGTCAATCTAAAGGTCCCGGGTTCGATCCCCGACGGTGGCACTCATTCTTTCCGACTATTTGTCTCTCACCAATGGATTGATAATCGTAGACATATGTGAGATAGCAGCTGGAGGCTAGGAAAGGATGTGATGGTTGCACTGGTGAGAGAAATACCAGGAAACCATTGTTAGGTGCTCTAGCCACTGCGATATAACTGAAATCATGTTGAAAGCGGTGTTAAACTCCATTCAATCAATCAATCAAATTTTGGTCATTCTTCTTTATTTTGAGAAAGGGAAATGTCTATTTGCACAATTCAAATTCATTCTTATAATTTAGATTTTTATTATTTTTTTAAAAAAATTCTAAAGAGTCATTCAAAAGTTAGAATTATCTCATTGGGATTATGGGATACATATATTGCAAGAGAGATAATAGGTGAAAATTCCAGAGTTATAGAAAGAGTTGTGGATTATGGGATGCTATATTGCAAGAGAGATTATAGGTGACAATTCCAGAGCTATAGATAGAGGGGGTATTTTTGAATGTCAATTGTAAATATTTCATTAGTCCTTATTCAAATACTATGTTGTGGATTCTCATTTGAAACATCTCATTGAGATGTTTCAAATGAGTACAACAACATAGGGTTTCATTGAGAAGTATTAGATTTAAGACTGGCTTTACCCCCTCTAATCTGGACCCCTTCAATTCAAATGTTGTGAAGTTAAAATTTGGAGACAAGCATACAGATAAGAATAGAAGCAAAAGATACAGAAGATAGCAGGCAAAGACTTAAAATTTAGCAAGAGGACCATAATGGCCCTATATCACTCATCTGAGAAGATATCAAAAGAACTGACAATATAAAACAGAATTAAGTCAAGACAGATTGAAGCAAACAAGCATGTTTAAAGCAAGCTTTTTTGAAACAAGGACAATTTCTAAGCTCTCACCCATCATTTCTTCCCTTGAGTATTCGACACTTTGTTGTAAACATCCTGACTCTCCATTACATACTCGTTTAGCTCGAGTCGCTGTTGGACAAGATTTACCGCCAAAGGCTTTTTCCTGTACAATGGCCCGCTTTCTGTGTTGTCGTCCCCGACCACATGTATTGCTACATGGTGACCATTCTGTCCATTCTCCCATTTGACAATCTCGTGCTGAAATGAGAAAAGAAATTTGTAAAATCCTTTACCACAAAAATAATCTAGACTTGTTCAAATTTAAAGTTACAGGTAACTATATTTAGTTGGTGACTGATGATCTTTGTTTTTTGTAAAGAAAACATTCTGAGGAATAAATAAACTGCTTTTAGGGTCATTCTCCCTGTATATATTTTTTTATAATATTTTTCTTGAAGGGCCTAAGACCTAACACTGGATTGTGTGGGAATGAACTTCATAGTAATAGGTAGCAAAATATAGCTCATTTCTTCATGTTTTTTTCAGGAAAGGAATGAAACCACAAAAAAAATCAGAATTGCAAAAATAGAACAATGCAAAATATCAATATCGATCAAGAATTAAATACTGTGTGAATTTTGAGATAATATAACAATAAACAAGACCACAAGGGGGCGCAATGTGACAATTACGTACACGATTTAACACTTCATAGGGGGTCCATTGTAGTTGATCAAATTACCAGTGCTTGCACTAAATACGTAATTAAATCGTTAATCTGGCACTAATCAGGTCAGTTGTATTTCTTGTTTACTGGTTTGTTGTATGAACTGTCAGACAGGGGATTAGGCAAACTAATTGTTGAGTAAAGAAGAATTATTCCGGTGCCAAATATCTAAATTTCCAAATGATTGACACTTAAATTGGCATAACAGTTTTGCATGGTTCTAGTAGAATTCTGTATGTTGACATCTGGTTTGTTTACGAAATGTATTGCAATAACAAGTCATGATATAATCCACGATTTTTCCCCTGGCAGGGCGGAGCCTAAGTGATGGGTCGATGCACTTAAGGTTTGGGTAAATCAGCCTTTATTGATTATTATTTACTTCTAAAGATAGTCAACACTATTAACTTGAGACCGTAGGTCTAAGATTGGTAAGCAAACCCTCGTAACTTCAGCTTGTCTAAGCTGAAGTTATGAGGGTTTGGTCATGCAACGATGAAATGTGTCACCTTCTCTTAGCTCGTGAATCCATTTGGTTTTAGGATACAGTTCCCTACAGGATTATCGCATACTAATTTTTCAATCAACTCAATATTTTAAAAAAATTACGTCACAGCTTAGCCCCGCCCTGCCAGTTCATTAATAGCGCAGAATACCATATTCAGTTAATATGATTTATCGTTCACACAAAATTGGTATGCAAGTTCATCAGGGCCGAGGAATTCCATTGCCCGTCTTGTCTGACACGGCCTTTCAACTAGCAGACAAGTACATTTGTCTAGGCTACTTGTCCATGGATAAGTAAATACCAGAGCAAATCTTTGAATGACACTAAATAGTTCTAGAAGAATAGTTATCCTAATGTTTGTATCAAAGGGTATATATAGTAGAAATCATTGTTTTAATGAAGAAAATGCTGGATTACAGCATTTTCTTCATTAAAAACAATGTTTTCTCAATAGTTATCTGTGTACTTTTTTGTGGACAAGTTCATTTTGATCAAGGAAAAGTGTGAAATTGGCCATTACCAAAAGTCAATATGGGGTGGCCGGACACATGGATTTTTTCTTTAGACCCTTGTATAGAGATCTATGTTATCCAAAGGTTACTGTTACCCATTTCAAATCCATCAAGAATTGATTCAAATAAGACTAATACCCCACAAAAGTTCTTATACATGTACACTGGCTCCCGTCCCAATGTTCGGAAGTATTGTGAAATAAGCAAAATTCAACTAGAGAAAGATAATTTCTTTAAAGCTTATATTCCTCTGATTGGCTGATCAGTGTCATTTTTTGTGAATATGGGAGGTAATTTGATAGTGAAGTAGTAAAACATGAGTAGTGTGCCTTATTTATTTCTAATTCAACACTGACAGCCTGGGAGCCAGGCTATTGTACCTAATGAATTGCATGTTCAGTAAAGGGCCAAAGCCTGTCAAAAGACATTAGGGCATGCACACTTCTTCTTTATACTGATATACATCTGTAAAATTTGTGTGAAATCTGTCTATCAGTTGAGTTGTTGAGCAGAGAAATTGAGCAGAGATGAAAAAGGTACTGGAGGACAGAACGCCTGACAGACAAGCTGACTCCTAATTCGCGAACAATGCTTGTAAAACATTTATCCCCCCCCACAAGAGCAGGTCAATGGCATATTCTTTGTCAATAATCAATGGGTAATAACCAGAAAATATGATGAGTAGAGTTATGGTTCTTGTGCACTTCACTTCTCCTCAATGCCATCTATCAACCTATGAAGTTTCATGATTCTAAATTGCATACTTTTTGAGATATGCTCTGGATATATGACAGACAAACAAAACACCTAGTGCATTTAGCAATATACCCCCTCTTCTTCAAAGGGGGGGGGGGGGAGGCATAATTAAATCATTAAATCATTCCCTTTTGCAATTTCCATGATGTCAAACAACCTCTATGACTATGTAATGGTTTTGAATAAATCCTGTTCATTTTTCTTTGCCCAAAACTCTATCTAGCCTTAATACTTCTTCAATCCAAACAAAACATATAGTCATATTTCATATAAATAATTGAGTGGATCTCAAATTACATCTTGTAAACGGCTCATTTTACTGGGTCAGGATTTTAAAGTCATAATTGTCAAAAGTCATGCTGTTAAAGAAAATTTATGGATTTTTTCTATTATGTCGATGGCTCGGTGCTAAACAGTTGTAACTCTGTATAAACGTATAGGGAGTTACAACTGTTTCATGCCAAACCATCAATGTAGGGTCAGCACAAAACTATTGTAAGTGCCTATAAATATATAGGCACTTACAATAGAATTGTGCTGAACCTTCAATCTATCCTAGCAGACAGCAAGAGGATCACGATGGGCCAGAGCCATTGCTGAAAACAGCTGAAGCCCTGAAGGATGTCTTAACCCTTTGACATGCTGGACCTAGAACATTCCTTCTTTGACAAGAGGTACACTGTAAATCAATCATAAGGCTGTGGGTTAGGTCCAAGAAATGAAATGCAATTTTTTGCAAAAATGCTTTCCTCCCCCCCCCCCCCCCCCCCCCCCCCCCCCTGTTGCCAACCCCCATCCCCCATCAATACCAGTGTATAATCTATTGTATCGTGCAAGCCATAAAATCCAACAAAAATTCGGAATCCAAGCAGACCTCACCATTTAATGGAGTCCTCGTTATAATGAAGAGGGTAATAATGGAGTTGCAGTGTATAGACAAAGATCAGTCTGCACATTTTTGCAGTCTGATCTTAGTCTCTACCATCCGTTCACGATTTTTTTGGCCAGAAAAAATTTGAAATCTACATATCCCCAAAAGACATGTCAACTTAAAATAAGGTCATGCAGTGCTTCCGGCGATTTGATTTCAAAGCAAACTGTGGCCAAGATTTTTATTCAGCATGACAAGGAATAATACTGTATTGACCCTAACTATTCAGACAAAGAGACCCTAACAAATATAGGAACATTAGGAGTAGCCTGATCATGATCTACAATGTGCACCCCTATATTTTTTCTAAGAAAACCCACTTCAAATGCCTAAATTTTAGGAACTTTTTGAGATTTCTTCTCTAATTTGAGATGAATTTCCTTCAAACAATCATTTAAAAAAATACATATTAAATAAAGGCTCCCTGACCATGTTATGTATAGCTACCCAGAGCATTTATTAGAAGAAATAAGGTATATTTCAATTCCATTCTCTTACAATTTTAAAACAACAGTTGTATTTTCTAGGGATGTCCAAAATGGTAGGGCAATGCATTATGGAATAAGGTTTCAGGCTTCAATAGTACTAAATCCACAGACAAACATTTGATGGGTGTTTAATCGTACTTTATGCTCATAAATACCGATAAATACAGAATAAACACTTCAACACTACAAACTGTTTGCCCAAAGCCCTTTCAAATTATATGACTTTGCCTAAAAACCTAGAAAAAATGTGATATTTTTTGTGGGACCTTCAAGCTACACAAGTTATATATTTCGCACATCTACATACTTCAATCAAATAACACTTTTTCATCTCTGAAATAAAACAAGGATATGAAGATAATGCTTATAATGATTGCTCCTTCACTAAACATATGTACAGGTAATAAACAGGGCATAAAACATAATCAAGCCAAATGGCTTATCAGCCTCATATATATACCACATGTATTTCCTTTGACCTTATTTTACAGAAACCTGTTTTGCTGTGATGTAAAGACTTTAGAAGATCTTCATCAAGCAACCAGCTAAAGGCTTCACCAGCTGATTATTTATAAGAGCAAAACAGCATAAAATTGTCAGTATGTATCAGGCACTTATATGCCTCTATTTAAGTTATTGTGATTGACTTATAAGTAAAGCAATTGTCATTTAATGTCTGAGCTCATCTGAGCAATTAGTTGTTAATGAAACACGTTTGGTAACTGATATGGGCAATCAGACATAAAAATTACTATTCCTGATGAAAAGTTCTGAGCAAAAATATCTCGTCTGGAAATGTTTGGCAAGAAAAAACACATCTGGTAGATGATTATCTTTGCTTAAAATACCATAGTCTAGGAGGAATTTGTAAATTTTTTGATTGCAATACAGTTGGATGGCAGACTGAAAGACAATTTTAAAACAGAGTCTCTAGACAACCCATGCAGTCATTAATGACTGTCAATATTTTGACAAAAATCCTTGAATTAATATACTGTATTTCCTACAATAGCCCCCTCCCCAATAGTAGCAGCCCTACATTTTTTACTAAGAAATCCGAATTGAAATGAGGCCTAAATTTTAGGAACTTTTTCAGCCTTCTTCTCTAATTTGAGATGAATTTCCTCTCAACAATCATTTATTTATAGTTGTTGAGAGGAAGTTCACCATAAATTAAAGGAAAGTGCCTTAAAAACATCAAACTTAATGATTTTTTAAATCATAAAATGCATACTATATAAAAGCTCCAGGACCATGTTATATATAGCTCCCCTGAGCCTTTATTAGGAGAAATATGGTACAAGAATTGATACATCTTCTTGTCCATTCAAATTCAATCCCTTTTAACGCTATGGGTGGGGTCCAAGGAATGAAACAGAGAAAGACATGGGGTTAATATGCTATAATGCTGTCTAAGGTACACAAATTTGATATTCTTTTAATAACAAGATCAAAAAATTTTGGGACGAAAATGTTGACATTTATCAATTATTTGATTTCACAACAAGTATTATGCTGTTTGTAAAAAGACATCACCAGATGCATTATGACGTCATTTTTACATCAACAAAATAACATCAAAATACGCTCTGAGCTCATTTGCATAGCAATTCCACTAGTGTAATAATACTTGTGTAATATCAAAACTATTCAACCGGGTTATTTCACTCAGGCAGCATAGGCATGTTACAGGTACCATGGATCGACAACATTATTGATCATATATCGTGATACTGTTACATACAACCTGTTCTCAACGGAAGCATAGCTGAAAAATATCTGATGTGAGCCTGTGTCGAACCTTTCTTGGATCAGTGGTTAGCGCATTAGACTTGTAAACCAATTATTTGAATATTGTTGTCCGTGTTCGACACAGGCTCACATCAGATATTTTTCAGCTATGCTTCCATCGAGGACAGGTCGTATGTAATAATACCAAAGATAAGTACAGGTTTTACTGCAACTTATCAGCCTCAAATTGCCCATTTTTCATAATATTTATCAGTGTTGGTGTCAGTGTTGGAAGAAAGTTATTCCATTCCTAAACCTTGGCAAATACATGTATAAATCAGCCTGTAACATGTACTTTGATAATTGAAATTGAAACATCAACAATGAATGTCACTTACACAAAGAGATCAACAAATCAAATCAGCAATTCCGAAATACAAAGATTCAGCCACTAAGGAAATGGCAAAGTTGGATTAAATCCACCAAAATTCTCCACGATGGTATTTGAGGTGTGATAACAGCATATTTAGTTGACAAGTAAGAATGTAGCAGATCAAAGTGATGACATTATTAGATCATTATTTAATTCCAATGCCAAGAGATAGTATCACAACTGAAGTCTCAAAAGTCTATTGCCAAATTAATATATTAATTGGTATTATATGTAAGATTCATTATTCTTATTGGTTAGTTACAGTGAAATTGACCACTTAGGAGACCACCAAAAAGCGTTAGCTTATGGGAATGGTCGCTTGAAATTTATACAAAATTTCATAATAAATAAGACAGGTCATTTTCATGGTGTACACTTGATTGTCGCATTCATAACCCCTTTGCAGAACTTCAAAAAGTTCAAGACCTAGTTTTTGAACATTATAGAATGTGAAACATTCAAGAACTGGTTCTTGAACATTTAAGAACATTAATAAGCAGTTCAAAAACTGAATCTTGAACTAGTTCTTGACCTTCTTGAACACTGATCAGTGCTTTTACTGTTCAAAGAAGATCCAATAACAAGTTCTAGAAGTTCAAGAACCAATACTAGAAGTTCAAGAACTAGTTTTAAAAGTTTTTGAACTGCCATTTAACATCCTAGAACATTCAAGAACCAGTTCATGGATTATTTTATGTTCTAGATCATTCAAGAATGAGTTCTTGAACTTTTTTGCAGGGGAAAAACCTTGGATCCATCAGAGGATGGATCCCATTTGAACCTGTGCTTAACATTTCCACTTTTTCACATGCCATAATTCTAAGACACAGTTTCATCTTAGTGTCAAGTTCACTAAGCTCTCAAAGGGTAGCTTCCCCTTAGTCAAGATGATTCAAATAAGTACCCACAACAGGTCTTATCTAGACCTCTTACCATGGACTCCAACTAGTATTCCAAAACAGAGAATTTTTAATGATCTGCGAGACAAGCTTGAAAATGTTGGAAATGTTATGTACAGACTCATATATATTTCATCCCTAATACAAGACATGATTTTGTATGTGCATGTTCCCTTAAGGGTAGAAAACAATTAAGTAATTAATACTACAAGGTCTCCCAAGCTATTATTTCCATAAATGGGGGCAATCACAATCAAGTTTACAAGTTTACAAGTTTATTCAAATTAATTGCTCAATGTGCACTAGACACAAATATGAGCTCAGCACATATATATATATAACACATAACAAATGCCAACATGATAATAGAGGACAACATGTTCTTTTTTTTGTTTTGTTTTTTTTTTTTACATAGTATTGAATAACAATTTAATTTCGTTTCAAGAGAAAGAGAAAGAGAGAGAGAGAGAGAGAGAGGGGGGGGGTATATTGGAAAATAAGTATATAACTATTATCAAGTGTTTTAAATGCCTATAAAAATGTAGAGAGATGCCGTTGTGTGGCGCACATCCAATACCAACATACCGCCTTTCAATGTACTTAAACCGTGCGACATATTTTGCACGTGATTCTGTAGGTCGGCTTTTTAGCATGGGATGTGCGCCTTAGTCTTCAGTTTTGGATTTACCATAAACAGTGAAACTTGGATTTATTTCTATAATCTGATAATGGATATATCAAAAGATGTAAGGTAGGATTATTTTTATTATTAAAGTAATTTAAAGTTTTTTTTTTTTTTTTTTTTTCAAAATCAACTAATATTCGATGGAATTAATTTGACTTGACAAGTTAAAGAATTTCAACATTATTCCGGTTTTGTCAATTTAAGACCTTAACCGAAACGAAGAGAAAAGGACTTTTCTTCCGGAGTAATGTTTGAGGGAATACATGGAAGACATTGGTTTTCAAACATTCTAACCACAGCCTTCACAGGCAGCTGCTACAATGGTTTCTTACCAAGATCGATGTTCATATTATAATCAATCAAGCAATGTGTAATTAGTAATATAGATATTGATAGTGGACGTTTAGGGCAAAAAGTTGAGACCGTCAAGGAAATTGGCTTTTTTCCACACTGATTCTAATTTATGACGATGATATATTTCTATGGAAGCATTGAAATGCGGTCAATAATCTTCCAACAAGAGGACCAAGATGGTCCTAGATCGCTCACCTGAGTCTCTTTGACCCCTGGGACATCACATTAATTAGATAGGCAGATGTCAAAAAGAAGTGATTGCCTAAGATCAATACCATGGAACGTTTTCAGCAAAGAGCAAGACAGATATGCCTTTTTGCTCTTTGATTCTATGTAAAAAGGGATGCACCCAGGTGGACCCCAAATGTGACCCCAGGGTATTGATATGAACAAACTTGAAAGAGGTCCATAAGATGATGCTACATACTAAATATGAAAGCTGTCTGCCTTCTGGTTTCAGAGAAGAAGATTTTTGAAGGTTTTCCTATTTTCACCCATTGTGCTCAGATGAGCCGAAAGGGGATGCGCCCTGTTGGAGCCCAAATATGACCCAAGGGTCTTGATATGAACAAACTTGGTAGGGGCCCACTAGATGATGCTTCATACCAAAAATGAAGGCAGTGTGTCCTCCGGTTTCGATTATAGAAGATTTTAAAAGATTTTCCCTCTTTGATTCTATGTAAAGAGGGTTGCGCCCGGGTGGAGCCCAAATATGATCCTAGGGTCTTGATATGAACAAACTTGAAAGAGGTCCACTAGATGAAGCTACATACCAAATATGAAAGCTGTCTGCCATCTGGTTTCATAGAAGAAGACTTTTGAAGATTTTCGTTTTGTTACCCTTCGTGCTCATAAGAGATAAAGGGATGCACCCGTGCAAAGCCCAAATATGACCCCAATGTCTTGATATGAACAAACTTGGTAGAGGCCCACTATGTGATGCTACATACCAAATATTAAAGCTGTCTGCCATCTGGTTACAGAGAAGAAGATTTTTAAAGATTTTCGCTCTTTGATTCTATGTAAAAAGGGTTGGGCCCGGGCAAAGCCCAAATATGACCCAAGGGTCTTGATATGAACAAACTTGGTAGAGGTCCACTAGATGATGCTACATACCAAATATGAAAGCTGTCTGCCTTCTGGTTTCAGAGAAGAAGATTTTTAAAGATTTTCATATTTTCACCCTTTTTGTTAAGGGTAAAGGGAAAGTTAAGGGTGGATTTCATTTATTTGAACAACTTTAGTAGAGCTTGACCCAAGGAACATCCCTGCCAAGTTTCATCAAGATTTGCCCACTGGTTTAGGAGGAGAAGATGTTTAAAGAAATTGTGGACGACGGACGACGCACGACGCACGACGCACGACTGACGACGGACGACGGACATTCTATGATCCCAATAGCTCACCTTGAGCACTTTGTGCTCAGGTGAGCTAAAAAACGTGGTTATATTGGCCTCACAGCAATGTCCCATGAGAGAATTATTGGCGTATTTTAGCTATTGATATTACATAGTATACATTTAACCAATGCATTCTAAGTAGATATTCTTAATTCATAACATATAAGGGAAAAAGGATTACATTACGGCAACTATGCTGTCCTCTTTAAAGATACACAATTTATCACAATTTACAATAATCAATTCAAAACACATAGGAAAAAAGTTCAAAAATTATGGCAAATATGTTATCATGCTGCAAAATAACACACCTTTTTTAGGGATGATATTTGCAATTAACAATAATAATAACAATAATATTAACTATCATCCATACATATTTAGAACCAATAGAAGTACCAAGTACTTACAAAAATAGGTACAGAACATATACAGAACATATTTAGTTACAAAAGCGTAATCAAGTACTTACATATGTATGGTACAGAGCATATACTTTTTCAAGGTTACATGATGTGAACAATTGTTAGTTTATTACTTTACAAAAAAATGTAATTTTTTACTGGTAGAAAACAGCAAAAATTGAAATAAAAGGACCTTTTAATGATATTTTAAAAACAAATATCTTATCCAGTCTAATAGATTTATTCAATAATTAATTGATTAGCTATTCGTCTGAGGTGTCATGTTATCTCTGTTTTAATATTTAGGTCGATTTTCTATTCTATTAGTTAACGTTACTATCTTTAGTAACTTGCGTGATGATTTTTATAAACTCTGTAAGTTTGATTAGTTCTGTTTTATTGTGCGAGTTAAATAGTTTATTGAACTTAATAGCATTAGGATGTGTAGTATAAGACTTTCCGATGAGTTTTGATCTGTTATCATTGAAATGTTCACATTCCATTATAAAGTGATATTCATCTCCTATTCCATTGTTACAAAGATAACACCTTCTCTCTGGTAAAGGTATATTATTCCATCGTCCAATTTCAACGGGTAATTTATGGTTTCGTGTTCTGAAGGAAGTTAATATTTGGCTTCTGTAGTAAGATAGTATCTGAAAGTATGGATTCATATATGTATTTTCGTGAATGGTTTTATACATGAAATTGTTTGAATTATTAATGATTGCGTTTATGTTTTGATTAAATTGATCCTTTATACGTGTTTTAATTGAGATCGAAAGCCATTTAGGATTGAACTGGTTTTGGTTTATCCAGACGTTAAAAAACCCATTTGTTTGAAGTATATTCAATACGTGGTCTAGCCATTTTGATTTAATAAGGTTGTTATTCTTTTTTGAAAGTATTACCTGATATATTTTCGATGATAATTTATTGGTTTGGTCCGTGGCAAGCTTTGACCAGTATGAAATTAGTCTGCAATTTGCTTCTTCTCGTATTGGTAGTATTCCAAGTTCGCTATAAATAAGGTACGACGGTGTTGATTTTTTTAAATTCAATATGTATTTATAATATTTTAATTGAACTGTTTCTAAAACTTTTGTGTCACTGTAGGCCCATAATTCGCTGCCATAAAGTAGTATCGGTTTAATGGTTTTTTCAAATAAGTCAATTTGTAGATCAATGGTTAAGTTTAGGTTTCTCGTTTTTTTGATAAGCATAAACATCGCTTTAGTTGCTTGTTTTGCTAAGTGTTGTTTTGCTTTAACATAACTACAAGTTCTTGAAAGATGGAGGCCTAAATATTTGTATTCACTTACAATTTCCAAGTCAGCGCCATTGAAGTAAAATTTAAAGGTATTTGTTCTGGGTTTGGAACCAAATATTAGTACTTTAGTTTTTGATACGTTTACCGTTAATTTCCAAGTTTTACAGTACTCATTGAAAGTGTTTAGCTTGTTTTGCAAATCTTCTGGTGTTTCGCTTAATAAAACAGTATCATCTGCATAAAGAATAACAAACAGTTTCAAGTAAATTATCATATTTTGTGTAAATCCTTCGCATTCTATACCTTTACTTTTATTATTATGAAAGAATTCTTCGATATCATTAAGATAAACAGAAAAAAGAATTGGGGAAAGATTTTCGCCTTGTCTAACTCCTGTTGTAGATTGGAAAAATTCAGAGCAATCGTTTGATGTTTTGATGCATGATTTTATGTTATTATACATACTTTGAACCGTTTTCAAAAAATTTCCATTTAGATGAGTTTTTTTCATTTTTAGCCATAAACCTTGTCTCCAAACAGTATCAAAGGCTTGCTTAAAATCTGTGAATGTACAGAACAATTTTTTCTTTGATTGTTTCAGTATTTCAATTAAACTTTGTATCACAAACAGATTGTCTATCGTTGAATGGTTCTGTTTAAATCCTGATTGACAGTTGCTTATTTTCTCGTGTTCAATTGTAAATTTTTTCGCTCTATTATTAAGAATAGCTGTAAATAGCTTTCCTAAACAGCTTAAAAGTGTAATAGGACGATAATTTTCTGGCAATGAGGGATTCCCTTTATTTTTGAAAATTGGTAGTATAATACCTTTAGTCCAGTTACTGGGCACATTGCCAGTATCGAATACAATGTTGAATAATTTCTTATATATTGGTAACATTTTATTTATTGAATTTTTAATATGTTCATTTAGGATGTTGTCTATTCCAGGGCTTTTATTGTTTTTTAAACTTCTTACTGCTTTTAATATTTCATCTTCTGTAATGGCAGAATTCAAATCTTCATTTATTTGACAAAACGTGTTTTCTTCGAGTTGTCTTTCATTTTCGTTATTTACGTTCACAGCTTCATTGTTTTCACAATTTATTTGTTTGAAGTATTCATACAGGTCATTTGAGCTTACCTTATTTTCATTTTTCTTTTTGCTTAAGGAATTGACGACCTTCCAATAATCTTTTGTATTCTTAGTTCTCATTTCTCTAAGCTTATTAATGTTACTTTCATTATATTTTGTGTATGATGTATTTATTTTCTGTTTATAAAATTTGCTGATTTCTTTTAGTCTTTGTTTATTTCTTTCATTTTTGTTCCTGTTGTACATTTTGCGTGCTATGTGATACTTATTTCTCAATATTCTGCATTCATTGTTAAACCAGGGTTTGCATGTCTTCTCAGTTTTCATCCTTGATTTGGGAGTAGTATATTTTCGCTCAAAGGTCTTTTTACACGCTGTTTCGAAAACATTTTCAATGTCTGCAATAATGTCGTCTAGATTTGATTGGCTTACATCGATTTCTTCGGAGATTTGCAGTAATTTATCATCTATATGTTTTATTTTTGATACGTCAATATTTTCATAAAATAACTCGGCCTTTTCAGTATTCCACAATGTTTGATCAGATTTCGTGTTTGCCTTTTCTTCTTCAATTCTGTTTTTCACTTTCAATGTTTTCAGTCCTTTGAAGTATTTGTGGAACACTTGGGACATTAATTTGTAAGCCAGCATCACTAATTTGTATCTTTTTGTTCAGGAGAAATTTATCCTTTTGAGCTGTTCAATATTAGTTGCTTTACTCAAAAATTAGCTACAGGATAATTACATGTCTGGACTCAATGTCTTTACCCAAAGGGGAAAAAAGTTTTAGAACTGGAACTGGTTCTTGCTGTTTTAGAACATAAAATGGCAGTTCAAGATCTTCTAGAGGGTCTAGAATGAGTTCTTGAACTTCTATAGTTCTTGAATCCCAAAATGATTGGGATCATCAAATCCATCATTAGATTATCTTTTATTTTGTACCTGTTTGAAATGTTTGTTGTCTTAGGTAAAGCTGTTTTTGACAGAGGATTAAATGTTGCAGTCAAAAAGTGACAAGTCAAGAGATGGCTATCTTACAAATCTCAGCTTTCATTCCTCCTTTGTAACAATGTTTGGGGTTTCTTAATGAAGATTTAAAGTTTGGTGACACCAGATTAAGTTGTAACTATCAAGTA